>OU015752.1:36873726-36892834 GCA_907169655.1 Acomys percivali
GAGAGGCTGCTGTTTCTGCTGTTTTGGGTACTCCTGCTGCTGCTGCTTCTGCAAGGCAGATGGCTGGATTCATTTATAGAAAATAGATATTCGTTCTGTTTTGCATTTCCACTCTGAAAGGAACTTTTAATTGTTTGTGCCACATTGCATCGTGTGGTCGTATTGTGTGCACACATTCGAGGCACGTAGATAATTTTCCGAATTAGTCTGATGTTAATGGATTCCCTTTGGGTGGGTCCATTCGAACTGTGCTGCTAACTCTGTTTTGGTTTGAGAATTCGTTTTAGAAGTCAGCATGTCTGTGGTGCTCTGGGTACCAAGGCTTTTCCACTAGAACCAAGAAATGGAAATATTTGGATTGTGTTTATGGGGCTGATGTGGATACCTGCAAGCAGGGTTGAGTATCTCATCTGAGACATAGTTGGCAGCATTTAGATTTTGGATTTTTAATTATATATAACTAAGATACATTGGGCAGGGACTCAAGTTTAACCAGAGTTCATTTGTGCTTCACAGACAGCCTATTCAGTGGCCTGTAGGTAACTTTATGCATCATTTTTCAGTGTAGCTGGGCCTTCACTAGACCCAAGTTTGTACTCAAGGTTGAACGTTTTTAGTTGTGGCGTAAGGTAGGTGATCCTAAACTTCTGCTCTTGGAGTTTTGTAGATTTGGATTTGGGGGAGTACAGATGATGAAACTTGTGTTCTGTCTCTTAGATTATATCTTACCCCTACAGAACACAAAATATTTCCTAATATTGACTCTAGCAGGATATTACGTCAAGGCCTATATTATCATTTAATGCTTTTTGTGATTCAGCTATGTGTATTATGTGTTTGTGGGCTGGGGGCTGGGGGGTGGTTGTGCATGCACCACTGTGTGTGTGTAGACCATAGAACAATATTGTGGGCATTTCTCTTCTTGCTCCTTTTTGTGGGATGGAACTCAGGTCACCAGGTATACAGTTACCCGTTGAGCAGTCTTGTAGGCCCAAGGTCTGTTTTTTTATGTCAAGCTTCTGTCAGGGCTTCATTAAAAGGATGCCAAAAGGCTAAAATCTTTCTTTCAAAAGAGGGTCAGTGATGTACTTTAGTTAGTGCACATGCAGTCATCCCTGGTGTCTGGAGTCAAACAAGCCAAGGTTCCTTATTAAAAACTGGTGTTGCAGTCATGTGTAATCTATGCATGTCTTCCTGTATACATGATCTGTAGGTTTCCTGTAATTCCTAAACCAATGCAAACACTATGTGGCTACTTAGAGTACTGTTGTAAAAGTTGGGTTTCCAGAGCTGGTTAGGCAACAATAAAAAACCAATCTGTTCTTGCTCAGTATAAAATAGTATATTTTCTAATGTGTTGATGGGCAATTTGTTGAACAACTGATACAGAACAGATGGATACGGAGGACCAACTGTATTGATTTTACGGCCCCAAATTCTGTTTTATAAACTGCAAATGAGTCTTTATCTCTTGGAAGAACCCTCTGTAGAGTAGCCTCGTGACTTCAACACTGTATCATAAGGATAGGAGAGACCAAGTAGGAAACTATCACAGTGACGTGTGGGAACTAAGGACAGACTTTATAGGTACTGTGTTTTCACCTGGACCGTATGCTCTGCTTTCTCCGCCATGGAAATCGGGAAAAGTGACAGCCAGTCTCAGAGAGTCCACAAGGTAGGCAGGCATGACAAATAGGAGGACCCAGAGACCAAACTGAAGAAATGTTGACCAACTCAGGTACCCAACCAACATGAGGACAGCTATATCCCTGCAACATCCTTCACAGATTTTGGGAACACACTAAAAGATGTATTAATTGGCTAAGTATTGGGTACAATTTACCTCTAAGTAAGTTTGTGGTAGCATCTTGGAGTTGCTGGGAGGTCTCTGGTGGCTTCTACTAGGCTGGTACTTACAGAGTAGTTATCCTCTTTATTTAAATTTAATTCAGTAAGTCTACTGGGAAAGGAGGAGGGAGTATTGACATGGCTTATGAAAACTACAGGGTGATGCTTGGAACTCACAAATCAGTGCTTTTCAAATGGCATCCGAACAACAGTAAATTCCTCTTTTTAAAAATGCACATTCTGATTTTGTAATCTAGGGAGGGGCCCAGGAGTCTGTAGTTCCCAAAAGCTCCTAGATGGTCTTGTTCCCAGGCCATAGTTGATGGGCCTGGCATGCTGGGATCAGTAGATGCTGAATTGCTCTCCTCTTCAAGCCAGTATGAAGTAGGTTTCAATACAAGATAGAAAAATAGTCTAGTAGGGGGGAGAGAGACACAGATACACAGATGTCAGTGATTATCAGACAGACATACAGCTACTTATAAACTAATAGACATTCATGGCTACTCTGCTATGTCTTGGATTTCATTTTGAATTAATTAGAGGTCTTATGTCTGAATCTCATTAATTTCTTGTAACAAAGAGGAAATTGACTTTCCCAGAATTTGATCAGTTTTCCCAGTGTCAGGTTTTGTTAAGAAGCTTTTCTAGCCCTCTTCAGCACTCCTTCAATTTACTGTATTCTCTTGACTTAATTTCTCTACACTTCAGAGTGATCTGGAATTTGGGGGTAATTAGAGAAGAAAGTGATAGAAGAAAAACATTCGAAAAAAAATGCAGCCATGTCCACCTGGGTTACTGATGTGCTCCAGAGTAAGGTTACTATAGTGACACATGATGCGGGACCAAGGGCTTGGGCACACCTCCCTCTGTTCCTGGCTGTTACTGCTCATTGTTACTTTCTGTCACCTAGCAGTTGATTGTCCCCTAGCACAGTAGCCTTTCTCACTGTAACCTTCCTATGCTAAGGTACAAATAATAGTAGGGTAAAATTTCTAAATTCTACTCAGCATTGTGGAGGAAAAAAGACCTTAGAAAACTTTACTTGCAGAATATAAATGAAATAGCTATAAGTGCCTTTAAGGTATTTATCCCTACAATAGATTGTAAAGTCTGAATTCTTAGACTTCCAGGAAGACAACTAAATGTAACACGTGCCATCATGAATGTCTCCTTTAAATTATAGAATTCATTTATATGGGATTTGAAAATCTTAATTTGATTGACAGGTAGTCGAGGTCCACGTTAATGGGTGAGGTGGTATTCCAATGTATGTACCCGTCAAATCAAGGCAATTAGCCTTTCCATCTTTTTTGATTTCTTTGTACTTTGATACCTTCAAGTTCCTATCCTCTGGTTCTTCAACAAATACATAAACGGTTGTTATGACGTGTAGTCACTCACTGTGATTAGAACTCTACAGCTTCTTCCTCCTGTGCTCTGCCTTATAGAAAATTTCATAGTGGGAACATTTGCGTGTTCTCCTGGACTTTTATATTGAACAGATGGCACCACCACGGCCACCACCACCATCTCAGTCACACGCTGATTGCCAGCACTAGCATGAGAGTTTGGGTCTTGAATTGGTGTTAGAGCTTTTTCAACTACATTAACATGTAATTCTATTTTATTACCAAATAGGTTTATTGAACTAAGGTTGGATGATAGAGTCCTTCTGCTCATATAGTTGCTAGGCATGTGTGTGTGCTTGTGTGTGTGTGGTGAATATGGAGAGGGAATGAAAGTTAAATGAATGGAAATTATTCCAAATGCCTACCCTTGGTCTGTGGTGTTAGGTTCCTTATGGTTTTAAGCAGAAATGGCTTTCTTGAGGGAAGAGAAGTAGAGAATATGCTGAGAGATCGGGGGTGGGTACAGAAGTGACTGTATTAAAACTAGCACACTGAAATGTGCCGTAATTGGTAAGTAAAATCATTTTAGGAGTTTGCTTAAATTTAATAAAAATTAGTTCTTGGGATATGGATCACCTGTGGGGTGCTTGATCCCAAAACCCTCAGTTCCATTTCCTGCACACATGCACGCCCATGAGCATGCTTGCATGTGCATGCACATGCTTAAACACACACACACATGCATGCATGCACTTACATACACAAACACAAGCACACACATATACAGAATATTCAGAATTGAAGTAAGTTCATTAATTTGTGTAGTTTTTCCAAATACCTTGTCTTTATTATTAATTTTCAGTTATGCCCCTCCCGTGTTTTGTCATCTAATTAGGTCAAAGTTTCCTAACTAGTATTTGAAAGAAATTTACTGGCACAATGTAATTAGGCTTCCAGTAACATTTTCCATAAATATCTTTAATAAATATTTAACCTTTCTTGAGGAAGATGAGGAAGAATATATGTTTCCAAGATAAATTTCAATTCTGGAGTTTTGCATTTTAAACCTTTTGGAGGGAGCCCTGAACAGCACCTGTAACGTACATGTGTTTGTTGTTCGAATAGCAGACCTGAGAGCTCCCATCAGAAGGCAAACAATTTTCTGTAGCTTCCGTCTGGACTTTTCCAAAGTTATATCCCTTTAAAAAAAAAAAAAAAAAAAAGCTATCAGGAGGTTCACAGATTTGGCTGGTGTGAGGTGTGTGGGTGGGATGGAAGTGCTTGGGGTTTGCTTTAAAGAAACATGTTTACTTAAAGATTTGTCATTAATTTTTTTTTTTAACTTCGGAGCAAAAAATAAATCCACGTGATGTTTTCTGAAGTCTAGCCATTAGCTCGAGATGCCAGTATGAGAAGACAGTTCCACTGTGTCACATGTGCCAGAGGGGACAGCTGTGTGGCTAGTTATTAATAACTATCAAGGTCATATGTGCTACGAGATATGGACGTGTGTGTGTGTGTGTGTGTGTGTGTATTGTACATCCGCGGGCTGTCATATATGGTCATTATTCCACGTGTGTATCATCAAGGTCTTATGCCATTAGGTTCGATGGCATTAATATCACTTAAGCTTGAGATGCAGTCACCATTTTGACTTGAAGGTCATTGTCTGCACGATGGTGCTGCCACCCTTACCTCTAGCCCTCATCTCCAGCTCTCCTTGCTGCTTACTGTTTCCAAAGCCTAAGCTTTCTTCTTAGTCCTAACATGATCCTAACATGGCAGACCAGGAGGTCAGGACTATAGGTGCCAATTACAATTTGGAAACAAAATAGTCTTTCAGAAGGCTGGTGTGCTGAATGTTTGATTTCTAACTGTGTCCTCAGAGGTGGCGCTTCAGAAGAGATTGGATCATGAGGGCTTTGACCTAATAAACGAACTAATCAGTTGTTGTACTCAAGATTGATAGGCTCAGGGCAAGAAAGTTGAAAGTGTGTGAGGTGAGCTCTGATTGGAGGATGTGTGTTTCTTGGGTGTGCTTTTGAAAGATATACTATACATTACATATAATTGTATACTTTAGCATATAATTTATTACATATTATTAATATACTATATATTTTAACATTTATTATATTATTCTATAAATAGATTATATATATATATATATAGTATTATATTGCCTGTCTTTCATACTTTCTTGTCATTGTGGTGTTTTTGCCTCCCTATGGTCTGTAACAGTGGAGATAGTTGCCCAGAGGCAGAAAAACCTCTGAGACCATGAACTGAAATGTTTTACTTGATCTTAGCCAGAAGACTGAGAAAGAAAGCAAACTCAGTCTTTTTTTCTCTATGTTGTATTTGTCAGGCATCTTGTCATAACAAAAAGTGACTAACTGCTGTTGCATGCATCATCTTTCATTCTGGTTCTTTTTATTTCCAAAGTGAGGAGGATTGTCTCACTTATCTAAAGTTCTTTCCTGCTCTCCCATTACATGATGTCACCTTTTGTTTCCAGGACCACTTATCTGCCGTGATGTGATCATTTCGTAAGGCATTTCTTGACATCTTAAGTATATATCAAAACTTTCAATGAATTACTCTGGGAGTGAAATTTGTGAGACAAGTAAATGGGCTTAGGGGATGCTGCTGCGCATCTTGGGTTTAGGCATTACTCAGGAGTGTACCAGCGATTAAAGAAATGCGTGCTCATTTCTTTTAAGTTGATATTTGTTAGTGCATGTGTCTACAGGTTGAATATCACTGATAACAAAAGACAGAATCGGAACTATTATGAAGTCCAAAGCATTGATTTCTTGTATTAGGGATGTTCAGCCATGAAGGTTTTTGCAGATATCCCCAAATATGAACAGCTCTGGTGTCAAACTCTTTGGATAACAGGAGCTTGATGACTGTGGACTAATCAGAAGGCGACCCCCTTGGGAAACCACGTGAAGAGGTAAGGTCCTTCACTAAAGCCCTGGGCTGCTCCATGGAGTGTGTGAGTTGCCTCGTGCTAGGTTGATTTTTTTTTTTCTTTTAGAAGAAATCAGATATATGGAGTTTTATATTAATTTTCCATAATCGAAATCTCAAATTAATTTACAAAGCATCGACTAAGAGGTCGAAGGCTCTGCTACTCAGTTTTCCAGACCATCTGAAATCAATGGAGAGGACCAGAGTGCACATGAAACACCTTTTCTTGATGTGTGAAACAGCTTTGTTTCCTGGAAGGTTTAAAGTGTATAGATGACCTTTTAGTTCGTGTTTTACTTCGCTGAGTGCAGAACCTCCAGCCTCCTGCATGGCAGACAAGTGCTCTCTGGCCCTGGGTCCATCCAGCCCCGAGGTAGCCTTCATTTAAGAATTGATACGCACTAATTTGATCACCTGATCACTATGTTTCTGTGTCTTCTCGTGCCATTTTCAAAAAAGTCACAGGACTTCCATGTGAACTGTATCTCTGCAGGGCAAAGCCTGTGTGTATAAAGAAGAAGCGGGGTCCTGGGAGAGAAAGCGTCCTGGATTGTCTGCTTTGCGCACACCGTCCCTGCCCAGGAACCCAGACACTCATTTTCATACTCTCCCTGCCTCCTTTTTCTTTTCAGACCCAAAGAAGGAAAGTAATCAATAAAAGCACAAAGGAATTCAAAGGAATGACACCAGAAGACTAAAGACTATTGATTATCCTCCCTCTTGTCAAAGGATGTTTTCCTTTTATTTAATGTTTATATTTTCTGAAATTTCTTCGAAATCAGCTATTACCTCTCTTCTTTCTTCTGAACACTGAATGCTGGCGCCAGGATTTGAAGGACTGGGGTCAACACAGTGTTAGGATAGCTGATCCTATTAAAGAGTTTGCTTGACAGACTGTTTTGGGTTTGGAAGAAATTTAGAGCTCTTCTTAAGCTTTTGTATCCTTGCGAGTACATTTGCTGGATATGAAGCCAGGAATGGAGTCTGAATATCTCCTGCACATAATTATTTTGAAAAGGATCGATTCATAGGAAGGAGAACAGACCCACCTCATTTCCACTAATTTATGTGACATTAGTCTTGCGACGTGGAACAGCTAATCTTATAGTTTACCCAAAGGAAATGATTTTAAAGAAGCTTTTGCTACCAGCTCCTGATTCTTACTGACTCTTAATTGTTCCTTGTTAAAGTCTGGATTTTCATCTGCGGGGTGGTCAGACTCCTCTGTCTGTTAGAATGGGCTGCAGAGCCATTCTGTTAGGTGTCGGGGTTCAGTGGGTGTTTATGTTGCTCACTTGAGAGGACACTAGGTGGTGCTTGTATTGTATAGCTTGCTTTGTGCACCCTTGAAGAGAGCTTGTGATGCTTGCAGTGACATGCTAATGATACCTTAAAAAGCCACAGACCAACCTCCAAAGGGAGTGGCTGGGCATCATATTAATTGCTTTAGTTGACCTATTTCTTCTCCTGTTGTCGTTATTGTCTTGATTTTCATGTTGAATGCTGCATCTCAGATGGGCGCAGTAACTTGCTAAGTGCCACCATACATTGGGCTGGCACTTGTGAACTCTGGAGCCTCTGGCAGGATGATTATTCATGCGGATGCCACCTTGCTGAGGAGGTGTTAGACCCACTGGGTGTCGAAAACTTCCGATTCATGGAGATTAGGTGTCAGAATATTCAGCCCAGCTATATTTAGCACTTATCAGTGGAGGATCCTGCTTCTGGAAATGGTGGGCAGCTTTTAACCCAACAAATCCCTTTTAGCATCCAAAAGCAGCGGTTTTCAAACTTCCAGAGGAGCAAACATGTACAGTGGTGCCACCCAGGGTTAGGTTAAAGCATCACAGACAAATGCTTGTGGTGTGTGTGTGTGTGTGTGTGTGTGTGTGTGTGTGTGTGTGTGTGTGTTCGCATGCACGCGCTTGCACGTATGCTGTTCAGTTTTGTTCCATAAGCTAAAAACTGAGCTGTTTGCAGCATAGTTAGCATCAGTTTCATGAAATATACTAGACCGAAAGCTGAACGGTTTACTATAATATTGCCTAATAGAAAATATACGTGAGTGATTTTAAATTCTGAAGAGAAAACAATTTGACTCTGATGTTAACAGTCAGCTGATTACCCAGCCTGGGACTCAGCAATATAGTCAGCAGTTCAGCGGGGGCAAGAGCATTCTCTAGTAAGATACACTTAGCAGATTCTTGATTTGGAAGCCTAAGATGGAAAGCCACTGACTTAATGTATATAAATGTAGAAACTCAATATGGGTAAATGTAGACATGTATCAACTCTGGGTTGGAAAGAAAGCCAGGGAGACTATGACAGGATGCAGGTGACTGCTCCGCATCACCATCCACCCGCTCCTTTAGCTATGATTTTTCTCTGCATCCGATTTCAGATGACTTGGATGAATGCAGCTGATTATTTACATCGGAAAGAGGGACCTTAGTCTTTCTTGTTAGGTTGGAAAAAGTCAGGTGTTTGTGAGAGAAATTATATGTTAGGAGGCAAGAGCATAGGATTGGGGGAGAATCTCCATTAGTGGGCCCTGCACTACAGTCTACCCCCAATCCTACCCTGCAAACTCTAGTGCTCCACTAAGGACTCTTGGCCCATGCACCACATTTCTGCTGCTACAATGGACTGCCTGAATTATTCAACTTAGGAAGAGGAGCCTTTTTGACTTACAGTTTTAGACATTGCAGTGTATGATAGGTGGTGCCTATAGCTAAGCAGCTCATCCCAACAGGATCAGAACCATTCATCTTACAATCTTACAGAGAACAGAGAAAGATGAAGGCACCACAGTTCCCTTCTGAGGGCCAGTGACAGTGGCCTAAGGGCCTCCCCTAAGGCTCCATAGCTTAAAGGTTCTGGGACCTCCCAATAGCGCCACCATGGGGACAGAGACATTAACACACACCCAGGATTTAGACCACAGCAGCATGTAAATGCTAAGCAATCATAATTAGGTGTGGGTGAATATTTGTGCTAGTGTAATCATCCAAGGGCTATAGCTAGCATGTGGGATCTATAAAACAGTTTGCTGCCATCTGAATGAATACGGATTTTAAGCGTGTCTGTGAAGTTAACACTACACTTAAAATTGGACCATAATCAGTATCTGTGATTGGTTCTTTAGCACATCCCTCTTGTTCTTGGTGGTGTCAGACTCGTTTGCTCTTATCAAGTTTTCACAAGCAGGCATATACACTTGATTCTGTCTACCTTTAAGATGTCCTTATGCTGTATTACACACGATAGTCGCCATATTTTCCACCAATTAGCTTTTTCATCCAAGATTATGTCTCGTCTGTATTCCTGTATGTAATGTAGCTGGTTTGCTTCTCTTGAGTACAGTGTTCAGCTAAGTGCCAGGAGCACTTATGATATTAACATGGTACATGTTTAATTGTTTCCTCCATATCTGAAAGTAGGTTGTTTGGACTTAGGGCACAGTTAGGATAATTTTCGCATACATTGCCTCATCATTTTTATCTATGTATGCACTTAGTTTTCTTCTCCATGTTTGCTGATGAAGTTAAATATTTCCCCTTGTATTTATTCGCTATGTGTATATCCAGTGCAAAATACACACTTTGCTCACTTTTTGTTTGTGTCTTATTCAGAGGAGTTTTAAGTGCTTTTTTTTTTTTTTTGTGTGTGTGTGTGTGTGTGTGTGTGTGTGTGTGTGTGTGTGTGGATATAAAGATGCTTCTGCCATAGTGATGGGGAAACCTAGGATAAAACCATCATGAGCTGAAAGCACCACAAGTTGGAAGCTCAATGAATGTTCTTAGGCTTCCACTCTACCGTGCCTTGGTAACAGTATGTTGGGAGTCACAGTCACTCTCTTGATGACATGGGAGCCTGACATCATGAGACAGCACTGTACCATGCATCACAGCCCACTGGAAGATCCACATCCCAAGTGACAGATTTTATCGAACATGTCATTTTATACAGTGAAGTGGAAACATCCTATTTGGGGATGCCTGTGAGCATCTTCTTAGTGTGTTATATGAGATTGCAATTTTTCCTCCCAGCTTGTTTTAGATCTTTTCTGATAAAGTTTTGAAATTTTTTTTGCGGCAGACTCTTACTTTGTAAATTTAGGCTGGCAGGTTACTGACCATGTAGGCCTGCTTGGCCCCCAACTCACGCTCCTACATCAAACCTCTCAGGTGCTGGATAAAACAAAATTATCTTAAAAAAAAAAAGAAAAAATTATCTGTTGTCTTCTCATGGACTAGAGTTTTCATTGTAACCCATGTTATGACTCACTTCAAGTTTGGCTGTTTCATGCTGTGCTTAGGAAATTATTTCAAAAGTGCATTAATGACACTCACCTATGACTTTTCCCTATCGCCTTACATTTTGGTCACTCCTTTTTGTGCTTTTCCCTGTGATTGCAATGCCACATTTGTAGTTTATGAAGGTTTCATATGTTCATGAGCAGTTAGTCTGGCTGTCCATGCTCCTCAGTCACTTCTTTGGTTTCATTACTCTCCCCCTCCATGCACCCTCCTCAGGTGGATTTCCTGCCATGCCTCCTGACTCTCTCGGGTCTGCTTTGTCTTATGCAGTGTGTGCTTTGTTCTGTCCCCTTCAGCTTTGTGCTGTTGTTTAGACATCTCTCTTTGTTTTTTTTCTTCTCATTATACCGCAAAATATTGAGAGTAGCCATTGTGCTTTGTTTACTATTGATCCATTCAAGAATAATATAGAATATGGTGTCTTCTACCTGGAGAGTATCTCATTAATCACGGAAATTAAACTGAAATGATTCTGAAGTTATGCAGCTGATCATATAGGGCCACCTGTGTTTGCTATAATTTATAGGTTTTTACATGTAATCTTCAAGTGACACATCTTGGTATAAAGCTGCCTTGCTCCCTTCATCCCCTCCCCACTGTCCCCTTGAGCTTACTCCAGAAAAAGCCTTTAGCTCTCCATCTGATGAGCCAATGCCTGAATTATTAGACCTCTGCCCAGAAGTGTGATGCACTACGAAGAAGATACTGAAAAACAAATGAAGAGACACACAGTCCATGGGACCAAATCCTTTGTGTCTTTTAACCAAGGATGAGGTCCATTTGACAGCTCAGTGACTGTCATTGTACAATCACAGCATAATGTGCACCTCTGTGCCCTGACTTCCTCCACAGGGCAGTTACCATGGGACACTGTCTTTCCAGCAGTGGATTTTAAATCCTGTGCAGTGCTGTACCTGAAACATCCCCTTACCTAGACATCAATTCTGCTGCGGCACCAGGCTGGCCCAGTCTAAGGTTCTTTGATGTAAGTTAGGTTTCCAAGATATTCTAAATGCAAAACCCATACTAGCGAAGAACCAAAAACCCTTAAGTGAGCTTGTAAATCTGATCAGCCACCACACTGCTTCAGTGTGTGTTCATTTGGGTAAAATGATGGCACTGTCTTTCCCTAATAAAACAAACCTGTGGGAGAAACACACTTGAAAAATTAGCCCTTGTCACAGTAGCCTAATTTAGCTAAAGGACTTGAGAGATGTAGTCAGAGGCCCTAGTTAGAGGAGTTTTGCAGAATTAAAAGCGCCATGCAGAATTGCGGTTGCGCTTGCATGGTTGGGAATTCCAGGCTTGGAGTGTCCAGAGCTGAGCCAGTGAAACAGCCTGGATTGCAGCAGGCTGGACTTGTCCCATGTGCTATGCGCCAGGCTCCTGACTTTCCTCACAACTCTAATTGCTTTGTTCTGAATTACAAAATCCTGCACGCTTATTCTAAGAAGTTTGAAAATAAAAGAAAGTAATTGAATAGAGGGCCCCAGGGGGCTTTCCAAATGCAGCCTCCCCAGGGACTCTCCCAGGCTCACACCACGCCCTTCACATGGCCTCTCTTCAAATACTAGACTGCTAGTCTGCTGTTCTTCACCCCTGGGAAGAAAAGCAACCAGTTACCTCAGTGCAGAAGCAAATACTTGGGTCTACAGTTCTTGTTGGTTCAGAATGTTTACTTATTTGTAACAAGAGCTTATGATCCTGAACATTTTGCACATCAGAGCTATGGGTGTGAAAGTACAGCACACCTGTTTGCAGCACTTGCTCTGAGCCAGTGACCATGCCCCAAGTGCTGCCCCAAGGTCACAGTAGCAAGTTCGGGCATTTAAACTTTACCAGTTTTCCATTCCTGATGTGCTTCGTGTAATATTTTTTGTCTCAGCATCACAATGAGTTCGAAATTCAGCAGTAGGAGTGCTCCTGTGTCTTGTAGACATAGGTGGATCGGCAGGCATGTGAGTAGAAAATTTAGGTTTCTCATGTGTGAGAAAGTTGGCTCCAATGTGGTGACACATAGTCTTAGATTAGCTATGACATCATACATACTTAACTTCTATTATGCATCACCTACCTTTTCTTGGAGTGAGATGGAAATAAACAATTAGCAAATTTTATAGGCAAATTTAATTAAGGTTAGACCTACTAGGTCTTTGCCAAGTCCCCTTCTACATTTAAAAAATTGATTTATTAATAAAGTGAATTTGAAGTGATTAAGACATAGAAAATAAAATCTGGAAACCATATTTTCCTTGGCAAGCTATGACTTAATGTAATGAAAGACTGGCTTCATCCAAGTCTCTACCTCTGAGTTGAAGGCTTCTGTAATTTTATGTGCAAAGTTTGCTTTTCCATTTTTAATTTTGTGTATTTGCATGCATACATGTATACATACACACATGCATACCAAATGATTGAAACTTTATAGCTACTCCTCTGTGCTAGAAATTGATATGGTTTCATTTCCTTTTAAAGTACCTGTATGGCATGGGGTTTCTTTTGAATCTTTATTTGTTGTTTGGAACATTTTAATAAATTAATGGAATAAGCTAATAGAGGGATGAACAGCTTCCAGCTACACTGACTATGTGTTAATGAGTTCTGATTTCATATTGTGATTATCTGCCATAAGCTTCTCACTGTGTTAGACTTTATATATACATTTGCTACTATAGCTATATAATATAAATGCTATGTTTTATAAAAAAGGAAATTAAAATTAACAATACTAATATTTGGTGCAATGCTTTGACCCATAACTTGACTGGAGATATACCCATGGGAGTGTCTTTGAGAATTGAGGTTGGGGTAGGGGAGACCCACTTTTAATAGTGTGAAGCCGACCCGTGGGCCCAGATATGAAAATTGAAAAGACAGCAGTGTATGTGTTTCTTTCTTGAACAAGAGTACACACTGTCCTTCATTGCTACTGTCTTTCCTGATGCTCCAGCATCTGGGCCTTTTAACACAGACTCAGCAGCAACAACTCTACAGAGCTCTTACAGGCTTTCAGCTCTGGCATAGCCTTCTTGCCCAGTTTCCTTGTTCATCATGATGCCAACCAGCAGCATCATGCTCCTGATGCCACATTTATGAACCACTCCCACTGTCATGTTTTCCTTAGTATTAGGAGCTGACCCCTCAAACTGTGATCCAGGATAAACCGTTCCTCCCTTACGTTGTTTCAATGAGGTCTTTTGTTACGGTGGGAAGTAACACATTACAGAAAACTGGTACCAAAGGTGGCATGGTGTTGTGAGTTTCTGTACATGCAGTTCTTCTGCCTCTTAACTGGTTTGTGGGAGGAATGTTCAGGGTAGGGATTATAGGCTGGAGGAATCCATGATGCTGTCAGTATAGCTTACTGGGTCATGCTGGTGTGGGTTTGGAGGACTAGAGTGCCAACAGAAATGTGGAGAGGAAAGGCAGTGCGCACGGTATATGAGAAGACATCAAGGGCTCCTTGGGAATTGGTCTAGTGGTCACTTGTCTTTCTGGTAAAGAATTTGGCTGCAATCTTTCTATGTTTTGAAAGTTTGAGCGAGGCCAAATTCAAATGGAGTTGACTGGTTTGTTTGACGGAGGAAAGTTCAAGGTGGCATTCCATTCATACTGAGGGATAGCCATAGCTGACAGTATTTACCCAGTTTACAATTAGAGGGAAACCAGAGGTAGTGTAAAATGGAGTTTGGTAAGGAAAAGAGTATGAACTTGAATAAAGTTGAAGATAGAAATGCAGTTTGGTAAGGAAAAAGGTTAGAACCAGTTAAAGTTATGCACAGGATATTACAGATAAAGTGGCTGTAATTTTACAGAGATGGGTGCCATTAAAGGGGAACCCCAGACTTTGTACTTGGATAATAGGAAAGATCCATCGAGAGCATGACTCTTCCATGGAGAACTCCAGGGCATAAGAATAAAAATTTATTTGAAAGATGGATACTTCCAGGTACCCTGCTTGAAAAAATGCCTGGAAGGCACAGAAAGGTCATTGCATCTGGGGCCAAGGTAGGTAGCAAGCCCACATGGCCATCTGGCAGCAGAATTGTCAGTATGCATTGTTTTGATTCTGAAGCCACACACAGTATATGATCATGGCATCCTAGAAGCCTGTACCTATGTAGATAACAGAAATTTGTTGCGGCCAGGCAACCCGAAGCAAGTTTAGACTTCTTACGTGGTGCCCATGACTATACATGAAGCCCAAGTTTCAGTAGAGACCCCAGGCTACTGGTGATATCAGGTACATGGGACATACACCAACAAAAGCTAAAAGCACTGCATGGAGATGACTGAAGTGAGAGTCCACAATTGCTGCAGTTTACAGAGTTGGAAGGATGGTGCTACCCAAGCCCTTGGGAGCACAGATGCTGGACATGGAGCTGTAGTTTGGTGTTAGCCATGCTGGGTTTTGTTGGCTTGGTCTGACTGTTACTTGCCGTACCCCAGTTCCTGTGTTACAGAATAAGAATGTTACTCTGCCATCATGTACTGGATTGCGAGTATAACTTGGTTTTGGTGTTACATGGGTTTAACCTTAAGACATTTCCTTGGGTCCCATAGGAGTTTTTGGAAGAGGGACGTTTGAACAGTGTTGAACTGGAAGAGTACAGGGACTCTTGAAGTCAGATTGGATACAATTTTCATTATGAAATGTTTATCAACTTTTGGTGGCCAGGAGTGGAATGCTACAGGTGAACTGGGAAAGTTTGGTCCCCGGTTGGTTGCTATCTTTTGGGAGGTGGTAGACCTTTTACAAAGTAGAGTCTTAAGGAAGTAGCTGAATGGGGGGTGGCCTTGAGGATAATAGCTCTGGCTTGCTTCTCATCTGGAGTATGTTTCCTTTATGATCAAGATGTAAGGACCCAGAGCTGGAGAGGTGGCTTAGTGCTTAAGAGCCCATATGGCTCTTGAATAAGACCGGAATTCAGTTCCCAGCACCCATGTTAAGTGGATCATAATTTCTTGTAACTTCAGCTCCAAGGTATCCGATGCCCTCATCTTGATTTCATGAGAATTTACATTTATGTACACATTTGAAAATAATAAAAATCTTTAAAAATATAGAAGGACATGAAGAATCCCAGCCATATGCTTCTGATACCATGGAGCTGCTTGATGCCATCCATGCCTTCCAAGCCATGATGGACTATAGTCCCTCAAACTGTGAGCCAAGTAAATCATCTTTTAAATAGTTTCATTTGTTGTTGTTGTTGTTTCTGATCTATCTATCTATCTATCTATCTATCTATCTATCTATCTATCATCAATCATCTATAATCTATCTATTATGTGTCTATCATCTACTACTATCTATCTATCTATCATCCACCCACCCACCCATCCATCCATCCATCCATCCATCAATCTATCTATTGGCCAAGCACATTTGGGCACAGCAACTTGGAAAGGAATTAATAAAATAGGGATTTGAACCCAGGACCCTTTAATTCCATCACATGTATTCATCCTTAGTATCATGTCAGTCCTAACTTTAAAATGAAGATATGGGCTCCTTGACTTATTGGCTGTAGTAATCCTTGAGCATCCAGCTACTGTTAATTTTCTAATGTAGCTTCCTCCAGCCTTGTTTTAATCACTTGATGAGGACAGGCATTCCTTGAGCAAATGTAAGTTGGAACCCATCCTTTTCATTCTTTTTGTTTTTCTATTATCTCTGATATGGCCACTATGAAGTCTATTATAACCTCTGTTTTCCCATTTCGTGCCCCAGAATCACAGAAATGATAGATTATGGATATCTGAGTATTGGTTCACTATGCAAACCTTTTGGGCTCAGCTGCCTAGTGGCTGGATCCCAGCTCTCAGGTCTCTGCAGTTATAAGACATATGCTTTCCATGTATCCAGAAAACCAAGCTTGAAATAACAATAGTAAGATTTCTTCTATGACATACATGTTATATATAAAGTGACCTTGCTTCAGGCAAAGATTGTGTATGCGTTGACTGGTATGAACTAATAATAGCTGGTGGTGGGAATTATAGGCCAAGTTATGACCTAAGGTAAAATTAGTAACCTGCATTTCTGACTTCAATTTGTTGGCTGAGTTTTAACCCATTGGTTGTCCTTGAAGCAAGGGAATTAAAGTGTATTTAGCACACATGTAGGCACTGTGTTACCCAGATCAGACCCTAGTTTATTACAAATGAAGGAAAAATAGCATTGCAGAGTAGAAATCAAAGCTGAAAATAACTGTTTTCCCTGGATCATAAACAAATTGTTTAAGATGCACCTATAATTAAAAAAGCAAAAAACAAACAAAAAACAAAACTCAAAAAAAACAGTTGTTGAAAGGCTTCTTGTCTGCATGTGTGTGTTTTTTAGTCCAGCCCCGCCACTGTAACTGTTGTAGTTTATGGTTAAGTGTTGTCCAAAGGTCCACTTATTAAAATTGTGGTCCTTCTCTTAGGACAGCTTGGAAGTGGTAGGGCCATTATGAGGCGGTGGTAGGGGAGGTATGTGGTGTACCCCACAGGCGATCCACAGTTGACAACATTGTTTGAAAGGTTGTAGGCCCTCTCTGGGAGAGATGAGGAGTCATTTGAGATTGGCCTTTGAGGATTATAACCTGTCTCTTCTCATTCTCTACTTCCTGTTCAGCCACAGATCCTGCTGTCAGGAATCGGGTCACTGTGCCGGGATAGTCCGTGTCCTCTGAAATGATGAGTCAAATAAATCCTCATCTATTCTTTCTGCTAGCTGTATTGGTCACAGGCTAGGAAGGTAGCAAATGTTTGTGGGGTCTAGTGGGGTGTTTTATGTCAGTAGGGGCACAGCTATGAAGAGGATCATGAGGCTTTTCATTTCCCTGCCACCTTAGTGTGAGTAGTTTGCTCCCTGTCCGGCTATACTGTGTCACCACGAGCTCAAAAGCAATGGAGCCAGCTAGCTGTAGAGACGCCTAAAACCACTAGCCCAAATAAACTTTGCCTATATTAAAGTTGATTCTCTCATCTGTGTAGTTATAGAAACAATAATGTTAACTAAACCAACCAAATTCCAAAGGCTTGGTAAGTGACTTAAAAGGTGTGTCTTATAGTTGTGGAAACTGGTCAGTTCAAGATGGAGGCATTCGCCATGGCGAGGGCTTGTTGCCTGCCCAGGCCACTTGTCTCTCAGGATGCCGGATGGTGGGATATGTCTATAATCTCTTTATAAGGTGTTGATCACAGCTGTCATGGCAATGGTCGCAAGGCGTAGCCTCCCTTACACTTCTTTTTCACATTTTTTGCATTGAAGAATACGTTTCAACCTAAATTCTAGAGTGACCCAAAATATTAAAGCTATGTATTAATTTTGAAAGAGGCAGTGGTAATGGATAATAAAGTACTGTGTGGAAAGACAGACCCTCTGGATACGTATTTACCGTGAGGCCTCAGGAAAATTGCTCAACTTCTCTGGGGTCTCCTTTCCTGAAGAATTTGGATTACTAATACCACCTATTGTATGGAGATACCATGAAGATGAAGTGTATTAATACGTGTGTGCAGTCCCCAAATGTTTTCAGTACATAGTGCCTTCTTTGTATTTCTGATACTGTATTTTGAAACGCTGTGTAGAAACCGGGAGCTAGAAATAAGAGTTATCTGCATCTGCTGTCAAAGATCCAAGGAGTGAGGGGGATACTAGCGTAGACTGTTTGATGGAAGTCGGAAAATAGGGAGAATGCACCGTTACATGTAACAACGACAGCATAGCCAAGAGCCCTCCCCAGACACGGGCCTGACGTTACCAAAGGAATTGTTGGCTGAGCCAAGTGATGAATTTTGGGAATGAATTATCTAGGGACAGATGTGAGACAGAGGACATTCAAGGTGTGCAGGTAAAGGTAAGTCCCATCAAGGAATACTCAGACCCTGATTGCCTGGATGTCTAGTAGTCCTTTTGTATTTGCCTGAAGACAAACCATCTATTCCACTGGAAAGGCTAAGTATGGGGATTCCCCAGGAGAGATGATCATTGGTTCAGCCCTTTCTGTGCAGTCGTTTCTGATGGGATGGATGGGCAGGCAGGAACGCCAGTGCTTTAAAGAAAAAAATGTGAAGGAGACAGGGGAGAGAATTTCCTCCCAAGGTTATATCTTTAGCATAGGCAGAGCAGAGAGCTGTCCCTTGGTTAGAGAGGAGGCTTAGGGAGGGGAGCACCACTTTTACCCACATCACCCTATTGCCCAGGGTAGTAGTGAATGCTGGCCTGATATTCCCTTTCAGGACCATACTTTGTAAAATAATTAGTTTCAGCAGCAGCCAACACCATGCAGGGTGGTGCGCAGACAAGTAAGTGCCTGTTGTCATTTTCCAGGCACGGACTCCAAAGTGCTGTCTATTTTATTCTAGGTAACTTCTCACACCTGTAGTTCATTTTTACCTTTTCCAAGTGAGCACTTTAGGCCGACTGATTTTCTGTTCTTTCCTCCTCTCTGAAATGGAGGAGTGCTCTTTAGCACTTTTACCCTTTGAAAATACAAAATCATTCAAGGGCTTTCATATTTTCAAAGGGCAGAGGCAACTTTAGTCCTACAGAGGAGTGCAAAAAGCTGACTGATCTTTTTTTTTTTTTTTTTTTTTTTTTTTTTTTTTTTTTTTTTTTTT
>OU015752.1:36892934-36923663 GCA_907169655.1 Acomys percivali
TTTTTTTTTTTTTTTTTTTTTTTTTTTTTTTTTTTTTTGGTCTCCTTCTCTGAGTGCTATAATGAAAGCATGCATAAGATACATCCTCTGGGTGTGTGGATGCCAGTGAGCAGGTAGATGGGGGAACAAGAGCAAGAGGGCAAGGCTGGGTGCATATTTACAAAGCCAGGCGGCTCCTTGGCTGCCACGATCTTATTTTTCCTCTTTTAACTTGCTGGCAAGGAATAAATTTATGCTATTTTCCCATGGCCCTTGCTAAAATAAAAACGAGAAGTACCCACCACCATTTTAATTGAGCAAACAAATTCTTCCTTTGTCGGCACTGATTGGCCACATCTGACTCCTGAGAATGAAACCATCACCATCAGAAACTTGCTTGTGATATTCCTGAGTGAGGTTTGCCTTTGGAGTGACAGGTATAGTTATGTCTCCTTGGAAATGCAGACGGAATGGCTCAGCTGTCAGGTGGGAAACAAATAACTGAGCCACTGCCAGGCACATTATCTCAGCCCTCGCCATACCTACTAGTACAGCAGACGCCTCTGCAGCGGTCCATCATTCACAAGGACCATATTTTACCCAATGAGGTGCTCACTACGAGCAGCTATAGAGATGATCTACTAACTTGGGCTTTGTCAGCAGCACCAGACACTGGTGCTCTGTGGGAGATGGGCTGTTTGCCTCCTCTGCAAAGTGCACAGCTATTACACGGGAGAGGTTTTTGTTTATATTTATTATTAAATACATATATGAACAATGTCTTGTGGGGTCTTTGGTGGCTCTGATTTTAAAATGCCATCTGGCACGAGTGTTGTCTTCTTCTGGGGACTCCAGTGGGTATAGTTTAAGCTTTTTACTGGGGATTGACCCAGACCTTGTTCCAGGAGATCCCAGGGGGCACTCTTAGCCCTTTGCAGGAGTTCCTTAGGATTTCCCAGCCTCTACTTTGAATAAGAAATTGGTTTTGCCCTTTCAGTGACTCAGTGGCAGTGTAGTCCAGCTCTCTATGCCCCCCCCCCCCCCCGCCCTCCTTGTCCCTCCAGCATGGCTGTGCTCAGGAGCCAGGGACCATCGTTTGGATGATAGAGTCATTGGATTCCATCCCTTGAGTCTATGACAGAGCCATGATTAATTGTGAAACTATGCACCAGTTTATGGTGCTTCTTCAGATGAGTCCCCCCCATCAAAGGGCCACTTAAAATTCATGCACAGTAGCAACTGTGAAGGAATACCTAAGACTTATAAATAAGGCAAACCTATCTTAATTTATTGCCAGTACCTTCTATACCCACATTGAGCTATTCAGAACCCTGCACAATTGATGTTTCTTTCCTCCAGTTATTTCAGTAAAAAATGAACTCTATTTTATGCCACACAAGCATACTAATAAACCAGTGTTTTGCTGCTTATAAAGGCAAACTGTCACCTGTTAAAATATGTAACTGTCATAGAAAGATAAAAAAGGATCATTTAATAATGATGAACAATGTGCATGTGGCATAAATAGAATCCAAAAGGTAAACAGCAGTTTATTATGCCAGAGTCAGCCGCACCAGTCCCCAGTGGAGGCTCTTGGTGCTCTTCTTTGTAGTACCCCCACCCGCCTTTTTTTTTTTTTTTTAAGGGGAAGTAAGATCAGGACTAAACTGAGTTTATTTGAGTGCCATGCAGGCACATAGCTGGTTCTGAGTATGGACAGCTGCTCTGTAACACTGGGAAAATGTTATTATTATTATTTTTTTACAGGCTTGTTTCTTATTTCAATTGAGAGCAGGCCTAAGTGCTCTGTGTTGTTGGGTACTTAGTTCTATTTTAATAATATGGAGCATTTGGAAGTTTCATTGTCCTAGTAAGCCTGGGAGGGAGGTAATTTGCAATTACACCCCTGAGCTTATTTTGAAGGCAAATACATCTCTAGCAAGAATATGTCTGTTGCTACTCAGCATGGCAGGGACTGTGGAGCTCTATCTGTGGTTGTATTGGCCTCTTGTGTCTCATCATCTCTCTTTATTGACTTGCGTGAATAAGACCAACAAGAGACAGGACGCATAAGTCTCCTCCACAGTGCTTCTGGGACTGTGGTATGAACATTTCAGTAACATTCATGGATGGTTCCTTGGTGATAATGAAATGTTAATCATGAGTAGGTTCTTAAGTTGTAATGAACTGGGCATTAAGCTCTGGAATCAACTCCAAGTGACAGCTTCATCTCTTCCAGTGTCATTTCTCCTGCTTTTCACTTGGCACAGATTTGTACTGATATAAGCATCTTGAGAGCTATGGTCATGCTTGACTGAATACATGTTGAATGTTTGAAGATTATGTAAATGTTTTTCTAATGGAGAGTTTTTGACTTCTTAAATATTTGGCCCTTTATAGACCATTCAACTTGAAATCGTTAAAAATTTACTTAATTATCGAACAACCCATATCAGCTTAAGACAGTGATGGTAATAACGCCTCCTCAGAACTGGGTATTCAGTAGGAAATAGATGCTGCCCTAGAACAGGGCATGTATTGACATAATGAGGAGCGTTTTACAAGGGCCAGTATCTCTGGGGATGGGACATGGACCAACTTAGACCACAGCTCCATTTCTCACTAAAATGGTCTCCACAGAGTGAGGTCTCCTGGTCTAGAAACTGTGCTTATCAGTAGGGTCATTAAAATCATTGTGGTATTTACATAAGCAATTTATACATGGAAAAGTAATTTAAGGCATAATCTTATCATATTTGAACAAGATTTGGCTGCTTCTCATGGGTTAGATTTCTATCACTGTGACAATATAGCAGAAAAATTAATTGTGAAGAGTGTTTTGGATCATGTTTTCAGTGGTGTTAGCCTAAAGTCAATCACCTGACCTTTTGCTTGGACCTGTTACCTTGAGTTTCTTGTTACCACAGGAGCCTGTTCCCCTCATATTAGCTGGGAAGAAAGGGAGGAAGGCCCAGGGTCCTCTTAACCCCTTTAGAGGCACACCCATGCTGCCCTAACCTTTTCCACTAGGACACTCTGCCCCAAACAAAAAGGTCTATTACCTTGAATTGCAGTCACATGTGGAACAACCCTCCAACACATGGGCTTTGGGTTACATTCAAGATACAAGCTTAGTACTTGTGTATCCCATAGAACAATTCATATTCAGATACCCTTTCATTGCTCATCAAAGTCAAGTGTTTCTTCGATGTCTTTAACATTCAGCACACATTCATTGATAATATAATTTTACCCTGGTCCACTTCCCACTTCCATTCTTTTATCAAAACTTACATTAATTAGTTTATTTTGTGTGTTCATGGCGGGGGGCAGGGCAGGCAGCTAAGTACACATGCCTGGGGTCGGTCAGAGAACAACTTGTAGGCTTTAGTTCTCTTCTTCCTGCATGTGGGATCCTTGGGATGGGACTCACCTGGCCAGACCTGGTGTCATACACCTTTATCCGCTGAGCCATCTCACTCACCAGCTCCCATGTTCATTCCTCTTGACTCCCTTTACCCTGTACTATATACATCAGCCATAAAAACTCAAACTGCACAGCTCTTTGTCTTTGCTCAGGCTTTTGTCTAAGACGTAAGCTTATGCCACCTGTGAGGCTGACAAGCTCCTCCTCAGTCTTCTGAGCCCCTTGTAGAGGTGGCCAGCACTGTAAATGTTTCTAGCAATTCTGATAAGCAAAAGCTCCTCTGAAGCTATTTCTTCAAATATAAAATTTATTTTATCAAATTGTAACTAAAGCATTGTCTTTTTCTTCCGATTAGTTAGGGGGGCAGTATGTTCTTTAGTGGTACATTGCCCGTAAACCTTTCAAAGATTTTTGTTTAGAGTTGCTACGGTAACCAATGTTTGTTCTTTAGGAAAGTGTTAGAATGATAAGCCTTGGTAGTGCTAGGGTAGATATGAGGGAGCACACTAAGTTACCTGATTTTAGGAACTGAAATCAGGTAGTCAAATTGGTTTGTTGTTTGTTTTCCTTAATGATCTTTATTTCACTTCTCACTTGCCTGGTTGTTTTAAGGAGATCCCACACCTGCATGGTTCTCATTGGACAAATGAGAGCATAAATATTATCTACCTACATGATATTGGATGCATATACCAGTGTGACAAAATTGCTTCAAATGTATCAGTCAATATTCATAGGATTTGTTATTATTAGTGCTAGCATTCATTTCGGTAAATTCTCACTCCCCTTCCAAATATGTTCTTCAGCATCCAACCTATTCATGAGACTGAGCTTTCATGGGTCAGCCAGTGCTTGGTTGAGGTTAGACCACAATCATATAAGTCAGGTAATTTAAAAGAAATGGGAGAAGTACGGAAGGTAATACAGGGTCTGGCTGTTGAATTTAAAGACGAAATTGATAGCACAAGCTGGAGCTTATCAGTCATTGATCTATTTGCGTGAGCACTGCCGATGTTGTGTATACAAACAAACAGAGTTTAAACAACTGCCCTCCTTCAGAGTGGGACTTGCCATAGATCTCTTGGGGTGCAGGTGGTTTTTAATCCTTTCATGTGTAAGTATTTAAGGAGGATGTGGAGACTACTTTTCAATGATTATCCATAGGGCACACCAACCTTTGCTAAGTGTACGGTTTTTATGTAGAAAACAGTAAAAGTAGTGTGGTTTCCTTTTATGTAAATGGCCAGTTGACTCATGTCCTTACTACAGTTATTGGCAGGACCATCCTGTGGTGCATGAGTTCTCCTATATGAGGACTGGTGTTCATGCTGCCCAGAGGGCATTCAGTGGGCAACTTGGCAACGACTGCTTGTTCCTGGATAACATAAAATGAGCAGAAGGGTTAGAAATATTCTTGTATACACAGTGCCTTCAGATAAGGCAAACACTTGAAAGCCCCAGAATGAGGAATGGAGAAGATTTGCGCTACAGGTCTGAATGTGTACCTTTTCTTCCATATTAGGAGGAAAGCAACAAGAGCCAGGTCAGGTTTGACATGACATCAACTTGATCATTTCAAAGTGACCCTGTTTTCTCTGCAGTTAGAAATAAATGTCACTCATAGTTATATCAACTTTTAATAATTTGAAACTATTAACTGATCTAGATTCACCTAATTTAGATATGGACCTTTTTGCAAGGGATATAATACAAAGATTCTGGATGTTTAGAAGGCGAAATAACAAGGTTGTCTTGCTTTCAGTTTATGAATGTTTAGTAAATGAGATGAATACTAAAAACATTAGACTTTGCAGGCCATGTGTTTTCTGTCTCAGCTGCCCAAAAGACTGCTGGGAGAACGGGTATGGACAATCCCCTAGCGACTGAGTATTATTGGATTCCAATAAAAGCTTATAAAATCGGGCAGCAGGCTGGATTTAACCTGCATGCTGCCGTCTATGTTGAGCCTGTGCTAGAGATACATACAGATATATAAATGATGTGCTGTCTGGGAATTGCACCAACATACCCTTGATATTGTGAAAATGGACCACATTCTAATGATTGCTGAAGTTAGCTTATGGGTACACAAGGTTTAATTATTATTTTTGACTGTGGATAGTTAAAGTTTTAATAATAAAACAAGCCCCCAGAACATTAAGATACTCCTCTAAAGGTTTTACTTTCCTCAAGAGTTGAAATCACCCATTTATTCTACTAGTTAATGTAATTTCACAAAATCTGATGATATTCAGAGGCTTTTATGAAGCCTCTTATACCAAAAGATAATTGGTTGTGTTTTATTGGAAAAAAAGTTCTCCCATTTTTATTGGAAAAATGACTGAAATCATACGCCACAAGCATGATGGTCAGTTGCAATGTTTTCCTTTGTTGGGAAACAACACGGGAAAACATACAGTAAATACTGTTGATATCTGAAGGATGAAGTGTTTATTCTGCATGGGAGTTGGCCAAATGGGTAGATTACAGTACGGAAATTTGAGCCTGCCCAAGCACATGCTCCTGGTTAGTCTGTGCTCCACCAGTAAAGTACATAATAGGTGCAATTACTGTTACACTAAACTACCACAAGCCTAGTGTCCCAACTGTTTCGTTATATTCGTGGGTTTCTGTGTTGATCAGGCGTTCAGCACAGTGTAATGCTGATGGCTGCTTGTGCTGTTTGGTGCCTCAGCAGGAAGCATCTGAAAGCCTGGACATTACTTAATGGCTGCTTCGGGAGTCAACGGGGATGATTTATTGCCCATATATGGTGTATAACTCAGTGATGCTGAGGCTCAGTCCCGGTGCCTAACACTGACCCTGCAAGCGATTTGTTTATATAGGATCCCTTCTCATCCGGGTGAGTAGGTTGTGAAGGAAGCATCCAAAAGCACCCTCTGGGAAATGAGTGTTACAAGAGAACCCAATATTGAATTTCTCTTAGACCAGGGGAGGTACAAAGGAGGAGTCCAGAGCCTCCTTCAGTATGGGAAGAATCGTTACTGGAGCCATGTGTAAAATGGCCACAAGGACAAAATGTTCTTCAGTTGAACTGTTATGGCAAAGGGGCATCATTGAATTTCTAACGGGCAAATTATTTTTAAAAGTACGTCTCATGATTTTAGTTATAGAAATAAACTGAGAACAGTGACCTTTGACCTTCTTTACCATAGAACACACTTTAATTGAGACCCCAATCCTAAAACTCCCACGGTCTATTCACTTAAGAAACATAGACACAGACTTTTATAAACCTATTTGAAGTTGTTTTAAATAGTGGAGTTTTTGGTGGCTTTCAATCTGGCCATGGGTAATAATGGTGTTTCATTCTGAGAAATGTGCTGTGAGTTGATTTGATTATTGTAGGAACATTGGCGTGTACTTACCCAAGCCGAGGTGGCCTTTGTGCTGTGAGCAATGACTGTGTCAACTTGTCAACCCCTACTGTTTGGCATAAGGCCAGGGACATCCTGCTATGCTCCCGTATCCTGCTGTGCTTCCACGGTAGGACCACTTCTGCTCTGGGGGTAATTCCTGTGCTGTGGCCAATGCATCAGTGAGTTGTTTTGCCCAGCCTGAGCAATAATAACCCAGTGAGGCAGGTCCTGCAGGAAAACAACCCCACAGGGAGCAAGTAAGTCTGGGGAGTACTTGGTGAGGAGGTTCAGATTCAGGTCAATGAAGCGGAAAGGGCTGGGCTGCATGTAAAATGGCGTGTTTGGTACAAGTTGCCACCACCTCCAGACCCCTGAAGTCCGAGAGGTCTTAGGGGGCACTGAATATGACTCCAGCTTGCAGCATGGTGATGCCTTAGTCCATTTTTTGTTGCCGTTTGTCAAATATGTGATGCTAGGTAATGATTAGGAAGGGGTTCCTCCCTCTCTCCCCCTCCCTCCCTTTCTCATTCTGTCTATCTGTCTCTCTTTGTCCTTGAGACCCCTTTTCTCTTTCTTTTGGTTTCTGTCTTGAGACAGTCCTCATTACGTCGCCCTGGCTGGTTTAGAACTCTTTATGTAGAACAGGTCAGGCTGTGGACTTTTAGAAATTTGCTTACCTCTGACTCCTGCGTGCTGGAATCAAAGACTGTACAACCATTTCTTCATCTCTCAGTTGTGCAGGTCAAGGGCATGGTGCCATCCAGCAATATCTGGCCTATTATATGTTGTCGTTAGAGTGTGTGTGAGATGGAAATATCACATAGTGAGACAAGAAACCAAGCGACATCTGCGGTTGCTTGATGCATGTTTCCTAATATCCCATTCTATGCTAACAAATCTAGTCCCATGACTTGTACTATCCCTTCTGCTCCATGACAAAATCATCTCCCACTGGATTCTACTTCTTTTTTTTTTTATTTCCTTGTTTTTTTTTTTTATTAATTTATTCTTGTTACATCTCAATGGTTATCCCATCCCTTGTATCCTCCCATTCTTCCCTCCCTCCCATTTTCCCCTTATTCCCCTCCCCTATGACTGTTCCTGAGAGGGATTACCTCCCCCTGTATATGCTCATAGGGTATCAAGTCTCTTCTCGGTGACCTGCTGTCTGTAAGGCTGGAGACACTGTCAAGAGAACAAAGCGACAGCCTACCGACTGGGAAAAGATCTTCACCAACCCTACATCTGACAAAGGTCTAATATCCAAAATATATAAAGAACTCAAGAAATTAAACACCACCAAACCAAATAACCCAATTGAGAAATGGGGCTTGGAACTAAACAGAGAATTCTCAACAGAAGAATATCAAATGGCTGAGAAACACTTAAAGAAATGCTCAACCTCTTTAGTCATCAGGGAAATGCAAATCAAAACAACTCTGAGATTCCATCTTACACCCATCAGAATGGCTAAGATCAAAAACTCAAGCGACACCACATGCTGGAGAGAATGTGGGGAGAGAGGAACACTCCTTCATTGCTGGTGGGAATGCAAACTAGTACAACCACTTTGGAAATGTATCTGGTGCTATCTCAGAAAACTGGGAATAGGGCTTCCTCAAGACCAGCTATTCCACTCCTTGGAATATACCCAGAAGATGCACCAGCACACAACAAGAAAATTTGCTCAACCATGTTCATAACAGCCTCATTCATAATAGCCAGATCATGGAAACAGCCTAAGTGTCCCTCAGTAGAAGAATGGATTTTACTTCTTAAAGGTTCCATTGTCTCAGTGTTGACATTCTAGAGGCCAAGCGTCAAGCATAAGGGACTTTGAGAGGTACACTCAAACCATGTTCAGCTTACCACAGCCAGATGGAGATACTTTGTTGTTTGGTGTTGCATGTTTTTCTTGTGGATAAAATGAAGAAACTGAAAAAGGGAAAGAAATGGAAGAATCTGAGAGAGAGAATCCTTTCACTCGCTTCTGAGATTTAGACCGGTTCTTATCTATCTCGAATTATATGTATTTTCTCACGTACTTTCCCTGTTTCATTTTAAGCAGTCATCCACAACGTCTGACTGGGTAACCACATAATATGGTATTCAGTCTGTGTCTCAAGTTTCAGAAATAAGGTTGAATCCCGCTTAGCTAGTGCTCACAGAACTGGGTGCTGGATGGCTGCCCCACCTACTTCACCTCAAATCAGTCATTTACTGTCTGTTTTTAGGAGGAGTCACTCGAATGCCATGAAAAGCTCATTTTCTGATTCTGATTACCCCAAGTCCTTAAGACACCCCATTTACCCCCGCTTTTGTCTTGTCTTGGGTTGGGGGTGGTGGGGGAGGCTATAGCTTTGAAAACAACAGCAATAGCAAGTACAACATTCTGCCTTTGTTAGTCATTATGGCAAATTGATAGACTGCACAGTTATCTTTATAGTACTGGGTAATGCAGTTCAGCCTATTACTCAAATTAAAAGTAAAATCGTGTGTTCTTTGGGATCTTAAATTATAAGATCTAAGATGGAGCTTCACTGTTCGTTTTTATTTTTATGAACCTCATCGCTTTGTACAAGTCTCTAGCAGACACTGGCTTCATGGCCATTTAAAACAGTGCTCATAACATACAGTAAATTTATAGGCCGTCATTTCTTTCCATTGCCAACTTACAGCACTGTACTTGTGATGGCAATAAAAAACCCCACTATTTATTTCTTTAACTTTAAACATTGAAATGTGCCCCTCTGGTGCATTATGAATATACTGCAATAATACCAGGTATGGACGCCTGTCATTTCTCATCAGCATAGCACAACTGTTTAACTGAGCTTTTTAAAAAAATACATACATGTGTCATCATCTTGACTGCTATTTTAAGGGAAATTGAAGAATTCTGGTGTACTAATTGTATTTCAGGGAAATAACCATCCTTGAAGGGGCCATAGGAGCTGAGTTCCAGGGAATGTTTTCTTCATTTAGCAAACACTGAGTGTCAGAAATTTGCTGGGTAGTCTGGCAGACAGTGGGGTTAAGGAAGACTTTCTGTGACAGGGACTCCATTTGAACTGGTATGTTTAAAAGAAGTCTCCCGTCACTGCTGTAAATGAGGCCATCTTTGCAAGCACAGTAAGGCTGGAAGCTGTTCTTTGCTGAGCATGCAGTGTAGCCTTTGTTGGTATGTGCCATATGGTCAGGCTGCCCACCACTAGCAGAAACTCCAGAGAACACAGCAGCTGTGGGATGGGAATAATGCTGTGCTGTTTTTTAAAATTTGTTGGTTTTTTTTTCACATACAAAAAATTGTGAGTTTGAATTGCTGAGTGTTTATGCAGTCCCAAACAAAACTGTGAGATGGTGTTTAAGAAATAAATATGACCTAAAGTATATATTTTTGGTTGACTAGCTAGAGCATTTAATATTGTTTTCCAATTCTTATTTTTCCTTTACGGTGACTTGCACTAGTTGGGCTTCCTGATACATAGACTTCGAGACACAAACTGTTGCAGAATGTTTCCTGAGGACATACGCAGGGAGTCAGCTCTGTGGGGAGAAGAATGTAGGGCCACA
This sequence comes from Acomys percivali, assembly GCA_907169655.1. Lineage (NCBI taxonomy): Eukaryota > Metazoa > Chordata > Mammalia > Rodentia > Muridae > Acomys > Acomys percivali. The sequence goes on from OU015752.1 coordinate 36,903,294, forward strand.
GATGGGGAAGCTGACCAGCAAAGCATTTGCAACAGAGTCCTCAGCTCATTATATCAGGAAGACCTGTAAAATTAAGGTGTCCTTATAGGCTTGTCCCTTATTGAGACAAGTGCCAGTGACATAAAACTTTGTTCTTCTACTATGCTTCTGATCTGGCCTGTCCACTGAGAGAGAGAGAGAGTGATTTGGAGCATGGTCATTTGTTTTCGTCTCCAACTGGTTTCTAAACTGTTTCCTGGATGAACTTGGGTTCTTCCGTAGACACAGGGGCCCTACAGAAATCTGCAAAATCTTCCAGCTTAAGGCCATTCATACTTCCATTTTATATACTATTTACCCTTCAAAGCAGAATTTTAGTCTCTAGTGTGAGAAAAAGAAAAGTGATGGATGTGCAGTGTGAAACAGAGTGAATGGCATGTGAGCTTCAGAGCCTTGCAGAGGTGAGTAGCATTCTGCATCGGTAGGGCAGGAATATAAGGGCACGAATGTTTATTTTGTGACCTGCTTACTACATGTAGGTCATTTTATTTTAAAGAACACTGGGGAAGACTCCCAGGATTAACACAGTTTGAGAAACTCATCATATCTATAGTCCTAAAGGGGGAGGTCTCAAAGTGGGGAGGACAGCTGAGAACTGTCGGTCCCCAACACACCTGCTGGTCAGGAGGATGCTTTTGTCCTAAAACTGGAGATAGCTGTGTCCAAACACTTGACATTCATTCACTACATCACCTACGTTTAGAGTAGCCCGGTGTCTTCCTGTCAGCCTGAACTTGTCAAAGTCTAAAGGCAGACAACCAAAGAGAACATTACTTCCTAAATTAGTCAGCTAGAAATCAGCTTAAAAAATATGAGTGTGGGATAATGCATGTGTTTTTGGCTTATTTTGTTTGTGTGGTGTATTATAGTACACTGCAGAGTTGTGAAGGAGCAGGTAGACACTTCAGGATGGCTTCAGGTAGTACAGTTTCAGTACTGAAGACTCTTGCCCTGACTTTGTATCCTGGGTGGGTGTTATGGTTGACTCAGAAGTGGTACACAGGCTGCTGTTCCCAGTGGGGTTTTTTGTTTTTGTTTTTGTTCTTTTGTTTCTTCTTAGTGACGTTATTCTTCGAGACTGTGAAGCCTTTAGGAGGTAGGGACTGGCTGCTGACTGTCTAAGGATGGTTCCTAGACCTTTCTGACTGGGCCCTGGGCTCCTGATGCTGTCTGCTTCCTGAAGGGTCACAATGTGAACAGCTTCTGACTTACGCTCTGCTGTCCTAAGCCATGGAACTGTGCATGTGCGTTTCTGAAACCTGGAGCCCATATCTATTCCCGCCTCCAGTAATTCTATTTGTTATCTTGTCTCAAAGTAACTAATACTTATCTGTGCAGTGGTTCTCGATGTGATGGAAAAGCTTAAAAATCAGGCCCTCTTCAGGACTTAAATTGTCAGTTTGTCTGAATTCTGCCAGAAAGCAGGAGTGAATGGCTCCTGAAACCTAAGTGTTTTCAGGGGATCCCCTGAAGAGGAATTTCTGAAATATTCTGTCTCAGGGATATGAGAGAACACTAATGGCTGAAGCACAGCAAACACACTGAGATTTAATTTCAGTTGCTTATTTCTACTTCATAACCATTCCAGGGTAGGCGTTTACTGGCTTACATAAAGTTGGTTGCTTTTCCAATGTAAACTTGGGTCTGAAAACTCTCAGCGTGTGTCTAGATAACTCGGAAAAGTTCATTAAATATAAATTTAATATCTTGCCCATTAATTGATTATATATCCCTGGGTAAAAGACAGGCTTTATAACACACAGCTTTTAGTTTTCTCATTGGTATCCTAGCATCATTTTTATGCCTTTTATGGAATTTTACATTGATATCTTTCAGGTTTCTTTGGTTGTTTCTTTGAGGAAAAGTTCTCAGGAATGAGGCCACATTTGTCTACTTCAACTGGCTGTGCATAATTATGTTTTGAATGGAGCTCATTTTAACATTTGAGAATCTCAAATCTTGTCTTTGTAAAGTTCAAAAGAGCTGGCTGGTTACCGGGTGGCATTTAAGGAGAAGAATTTTCATAGGCATCATAATGTATAGTTCCTCCCGTTACAGTGTGAATGCCAGTGTTTAAAGCCATCACAGTGGGAAGGAGCTGTCAGGGTGAAAAGCCAAGAGTGAAATGGTTTCTTCAGATGATTTAGCAAATCTCTGGAGAAGGATTTGTCTTAAGAACCCTTTGCGGAAGTTAAGCACAGCAGCTATCACGTCCTAAGAAGCTAAACTGTCTCAGAAGGGTGAGAAAATGATTCTCTAGGTGGCCTGAGTCTGTGACCTGTTTGCCCTGCAAATATTTGTGGAGTATTAGACTCCTGATTTGGAGAGAGAGAGAGAGAGAGAGAGAGAGAGAGAGAGAGAGAGAGAGAGAGAGAGAGAGAGAGAGAATATGAATGAGTGTGTGTGTGTGTGTGTGTGTGTGTGTATGTGTGTGTGTGTGCAGCTTGGAAGATAGTGAATTGGTACATTCATTCCAAGCATTCATAACAGCTGAAGACAGCCTGCAGTTCCCATTGCTATGTGTTAATCCTCCATTTTGTCATGGCACTTTGGTAACATTAAATCATTGCCGTATACACTACCCACCACCAGCACCAAACACAGATGTGTTTATCACTAACTTTACCAAAAACCTAATGTCTGTATCTGAAGTTCTGAATATAGATTTTTAATATAGGCCCCTATCACCTAGGATATTAGTAGGCAATGAGCCTTAATATGCTATTACGAGTGTTTTAAAATATCATTCTGAGAACGTGTTAGTGATTGATGAAGGGGACCATAAATCTCCCTTGTTCTTGCCCATCCAGTTTTGACCACATCTCTCTATATTTTGTTCTACTATGTCCTGGCTTTCCACATAGGCTAGAGTAAATCTAACACTCAGGATCAAAACTTGTGACAGATGTCACTAGCTGTTACACACTAGTGTGTCCTAATTTCAGGCAAAGTGTTGGAAAAACTAGTTTCATAAATATAAATCAGGATCATCACCGGGAAACAAGAGGTGAACAACGCTGTCCTACAGAGTAAATTTTTTGTCTGGGAACTATAAATTTTTCTATTTGTTTTGCTTTTGTTTATTTTTATTTCCATTCCACCTAATTACATTTATTTAATTAACCTTCATTCCTAGAACCTGGGTGGGATTTCTAGCATGATGCACCTGTGCCCTTCTTCCTTGTTTATTGGTGGTGTGATGTGGAGGTGCATATGGCATTATCAAAGGTTCCTTATCAGTAAAGTGGGCATTTTGACATTCGGGGCTCGATGGGGCAGGTAAAGTGGTACTCACATGCTTCTTGCTGTGGTTTGTCTTAACTTGATACATCTGTAGTATAAATAGGTTTTTATTTACAGCTAACAGTTTTCTTTTTCTAACTGCACCAAATCCTTTTATAAGCAAAACAGTCTGAACTTTCTAAGGGATTTGGGGCATTTTTTAGATAAAGGAGATGGGTCTTTGTTCTGATCTTAGATGTTGAAAGGAAGGATGTAGAGATATAAGCTTTCCTTGGTGGCTTAATATAGGATCAATTTCTTGTTAATGATTCATGGAAATTGAAGATAAAATGTGTACGTTTTATTGACAGGCTTGTGAAGGTTTCCATCTACATCTGTTTAATTACCCTTTTAATAAATTTTTCAAATCCTCTGAGTAAGTTGTCATGACAGGGAGTTACACTGACCCGCCTCTCAATAACAGCATCCTAAAGCAGAGGCTTGCCCTTGGCGTGTTAAGTTACCTATCGATGTGTAATGGATCAGAGCTTAGACATGCGAAAGTCCCATTGTTCTCTTTTCCCTCACGTGCTTCTGGGCCAGCAAGGTTTGGCTGGAAGCTGACTGACTGACCTCATTAGCATAGCTAATGAATAACCCATCAGAGTGTCAGTCGGGTTCCCAGTGCATAGACAGCAGAAGTGCATGGGCACCATGTGGCCTTGCTGAGGCACATGTTCTCCAGCGTAGGAGAGCTTCTGCCACAGGAGCTAGGGGACTTCTGTCTGGGTGCTGGGGACTCAAACTTGAGTGGCGAGCTTTTTACCAACTGATGCGTCACTCTAGTCCTGAGGCAGGCATTTCTGACATGGCTGTGAGTGTGGTGTGATAACAGCAGTCTTAGCATGTGTAGCTGATTTCACTACTTGTGATTTCCCAGCACTTTCCCTTGGTTTGCATTTTACATTCAGTAGGCCATCTTCTTAATTTATGGTAGTTTCTCTCATAGATCTGTAATTATGCAGAACCTAGGTGAGGGGAGATTTGCATAACAGTGTTTGGGGCACTTATCTCTCACTTCAAATTAATAAATTAGCACTGAAGTGATTGGCTTACTGACGAACAATTTTTGTTTTCTTTCTTTTTTTTATTAAAAGGCCAGTAAACTGACTTGGCTTCTTTTAGAAGACGTTGTGTTTGTCTTGCTCTTTAGCTTGAGTTTCCTGAAGCGAGCTGTATAGGTCAGCTGGTCCATAACTTACAGAGAGCCTCCTGTCTCTGTCTCTTGAGGACTGGGTTCAAGGTGTGTACCACCATGCATGACGTTCTAAGGAAAGCTTTAAATTGAATTCATCAGTAACTTTTTGCCATGTCATCCTTTTAATCTGGTACTCCTGTGTTGTGTAGCCATTGCTGTTTGCCAGTTTCCGTTATTGTTTTTATTCCTTTTTAGTCCCATGGTCTTTATGCTTGCCTCTGTGTCTTGGGACCTTTTTTCCTGAAGCTTTTGCTCGGTGTTCTCTTCCGCAATTCTGACAGCTTCTCCGTGCCTTCCTTGTGGGCTCGCATTCTTCTGTCTGGCCTTCCGTCTTTCCCTTTTCTCCTCTCATGACCCTCTACTTATTTCAGGATACAGTGTCGTTTTGAGTTCTATAAAATAGCACACTCAAAAATAACTTCTCCCATGTACTGTTGTCTTTCTTCGAAGACACATCTTTTTCTTCTTCAGACTTTTGCTCATGTATGGGAGGAGATGCCCAAATTTCCCAGAGGGTGACAATTACAATGCCGTCTTTCAGAGATGCTAGTGAATGCTCATCAAATTGCTGTCTTCAGTGAACGGAAGGCTTAAGGTCAGAAGCTTTGGCTATGGTGACAGACCCAAAGAAAGGACACAGGCTGCTTTGGTTTGTTTACCAGTATCTTTCTATATTTAGTGTGGAAAAATTAGGCTTTTCCAAGTGGTAGCCATGTATGTACCCCATGTTCAGGGCTTGTATTATATGTGGTCAAATGTCCTTGGGTTCTGGGTGGAATGAAAAGTGTAAATCGATTCATTTTATGTTATTCACAACCTCTTCTTTATTAGGTGTGTGTGTGTGTGTGTGTGTGTGTGTGTGTGTGTGTATGTGTGTGTGTGTGTACAATCTGCTGAGTCCTAGTGTTGCTCATGTGTATATATGTTTGGGGCTGACCACTTGGAATTGTATATCATATGAGGAGTCTTGTCTCTGGAGAAGACTGAATCTTCTTCTCCATCATGGATTATCTGTAACTCTTTATGTAGGGATGGGGACTTCTGAGATTTACCGATACATGTTGGCCTATCAGCTAGTATTGTCTGGTCTTGTTTAGATGAACATATTGTTGAGATTCCATGGATGTGGTTTCCCTGTTATGTGGGGAAGACACTGTCATGTTGGGTCTCCTGATTCTCTTGTCAGCTGCTATCTTGCCTTTCTCTCGTCTTAGTTGTTCCCTGAGCCTTAAGTGTAGGAATTGCATAGGAGATTTATCAGTTGGGTCTGTGCACCCAGTGAAAAGTTTTTCTCTGGATTTTGACCAGTTCTGAATTTCTGCAATGGTGTCCATCTGCTATAAAAAGAAGCTTCTTTGATGAGGGGTAAGAGCTATACTTATATGTGGGTGTCAGGATAAGTTTGTAGAATGTAGTTAAAAATCATAGTAGGGTAGGGAAGTGATAATAGTAGTTTCTCCTTTGGGTTCAACAGTCATAGGTAGTTGTGAAGATTTCCAGTATAAGGCACGAATGCTTTTGGAGTAGGTATGCCTTAAGTCCAGTTTGATGGCATTGGTTTCTTGCAAAACATAAGTGCCACTACTGCACCCTTGGAGATACCTTTCTATCTTGGGCATTGTTGTGGTTCAACAGCTTCCGAGTAGCGTAGGATTATTGATTGCTTTACTTACATAGCACCTTAGGATACTTCAAGAACTAACACTCAGGGAGGAGCCTTCCATGTCAATCACAGACCAATTCTTGCAAGTCTGTGGCCAGTGTGTGGTGTCTTCAACAATAGAGTCTTAGCTTCATGTTCTCGGAAACAACTGAAGGCAATGACAAAAACCTCTAATATTTTTGGAGTATCTTTGGCTCTCTTGAACAACAAAGTGAGGGGTGGTTCCCCATACCTGGTAATGAGGATTTTGTTAGAAAGCTTATAGGTCTTAGGGAAGCATTATTACCCCATATGGTATCATTTAAAATGTATATATTAAATGAAATATATATTAATATTTAATATGTGATATATTTATAACAATCAATATATAATAATATATTAATATATTCAACATCTAAAGTTATATTAACGTATATTAAATGTATGTATGCATACACTTACAAATGTAGTTTTAGGTAAACATAACTAACCTATGCGCCCCTATGGCTTTTTCAAACATCTTGATCATCCCTCTTTCCTCCCTCTCCCTTGGTACTGGCCTCCTCCCACTTCCTCAGTTAAAGCCCTCCCCCCCATTTTCCCATTTTCTTTTTTAGAGCACTGAGTCTAGTTGTTAGTCATTTCAGTAGACTTCAGAATGAAGAGTTTAGAATTTCAAGTGCTGAGGTTTGCATTTCACAGAGAATCAAATATTTTATTGAGTACAAACTCGTAACTTTAAAAACGAAGACTGTATATATATTTCAGGCCTGCAGCATGATGTTTTAATTGATGGGTATACACTGAACTGCTCACTGTTGTCCAGCCAATGACTGTAGCCACCTCCTCACAGTTTCCTTTTGTGTATGGTGGTAGCACCTGAACCACGTTTCCTTAAGACCTTTCAGTATGCAGCACAGCGTTATTGACTACAGCCACCTTGCTATGCATCAGGCCTCAAGGCCTCCTCATCCCACAGCCACCCTACACCGCCTTGTTACTCTGATGGACGTTTCCCATGTCTCCTTTTGTCCTGTAATACCAAAATATATTTTTAAAATGTAGCATTTTATGCACGTACCTAGTAAATATGTGGAATTTCTGAATCTTGCTATACCTAGTAAATATGTAGAGTTTCGGAACCATTTAAAAATAAAAACAGGAAAAAATATGGAAAAATGCACCAAGTGTTAAAAAATATGTTATGATTGTTTCCAGTTATTGCCACCAGTAGTTGAATGCATATCTGCCCTGATGAGGATCTAGGGCTTAAAGTCTGGGTGACATTTTGCTGTGCTTCAGGCTCCGTGGAAGGATTTCTAGCCCAGGAGATAGTGGTGCCTCTGCAAGGTCTCTCTTGTGGAGTTGCATCGTGAAGGATGAGGGTTTGATGAAACCTGCTGGTGCTGTATGCATTCAGTGCCCATGTACTCAGTCACTTTGTAAATAATGTCTCAAGTGGCAGAGTCAAAGCATCTTCCCTAGGTGTTTTTCACAAGAAGATTAATTCAAAAGGGATATATGAGACTTCACTCATTGGTCCACCCTTAACTCAGGATGTTTTTTTTTGTTTGCAGTGGGGAGAGATGATGTTGAGAATATGAACCAGCTGTTCCTGAGATATAATGATGAACTTGCACAATGTTCAGAGAACATAAAGTAATATACATTTTATGTGGTGGCAAATTACTCTCAAGTGTACTGACTGACCCTTTGCGAGGAAGAGAGTGCAAGTCAGCATGTGTTTTCACTAGTAGTAGGTGACTGTGGTGATTAATGAACACAGGTTCCAGTCAGTCCCCCATGACCAGCTGATGATCAGAACACTGCCACAGCGAACCTCAAGGGACACTATGACTTCCTGTCTTCTTTATTCCAGCTACGATGTTTACACATCATGCTTTGATAGTGCAGAAGGGTGATATCCTCACGCTTTGCTACAGAGAGACACTGGGAAAAGACAAGGTCAGGCCAAAGCCTGGAGAAAAATTAAGCCAAAAGAGAAAGCAGCCTATATAGTTTTCGAGTTGATGATGATGAAGGAAAGTTCTGGAGGCCGGGTTATGTAATGGCAGAAACACAGGGTAGTGTTTCAACCATGCCTTTGAAGAGTAAACATATGCCAATTGTTTAAAAAAAAAAAAAATCTTCCCGGGTGGGATGGAGCATACTTTAATATCAGCCCTTGCCCTTTCTACCAAGATCAGAAGGCAGAGGCAGAAGAAGGTCTCTGAGTTCAATGCGAGCCTGGTATACATAGTGAGTTAGGTCAGCCAAGATTGCATAGTGTGACCTTACAGAAAACAACAACAAATGGTCTCCATGAAGCTTTACCGTCAATTTCCCCAATCTTTAAAAGTATCTGTGAAAGGGTAATTTTGTAAAGATTTGGTGAAGCCTGACTACTTGAAAGTTTGATATTTTGTGAAAACCTTCATCTTGTCCTATGGGATACATGTGGTAAGTTTATTCATATTTTTCCATGTACCTAAGTGAGATCTATGAAATGGTGGTTAGTGGCCATGATTGTATATTTGTGATGATGGGGATGTGTTAAGTGAAGACACAGGGCGGTGTGAGGGTGAAGCCATCCTCCGTTTGGAGGACAGAGCTCATGCAGGTTTGGAACATTTGGTGGGGGGTATTTGGTACCCCCTCAAGCAAATTATGTGCATATTACAAATATGGTAATTTTAACTTCGTCTTTGCTCTTGTTTTCCTTCTCCCTCCCTCAGCTTATTCCATCCTTGGTAGCCAGATTGCTTTTCCCAGCTCTCGCCTATATTCTTTCTGTTTTCCCAGTTGTCTCCAAGATATAAAGTTTCAAGTGCTGGTTGTGTAGAGTCTGTGTGGGCCTGCCTCCCAGCTCATTACAGGGCTCAGCTTGAATCATTTTACTCATCATCCCAGGCACAAAACCTTCTCTTTCTGATCCCCTCTCCGGGCCTCACTAGGATCATCACTGCCTCACCAAGCCTCACTGTGCCCCAGATGTCTTCCGTGATCACAGCTCTGTGTATGCTTCTTGCTGAGTGTAAGTTTTCCTCTCTCCTAACACCGCCACCGTTGTCCTCTAATTCCCTGCCGTGGTGAAAGTGCAGGAGCTCAGTACTAACAATCCGTGTCCTTAAATTCTAGTTGCTCTCAGCGCCCTCTTCAGTGCAGCAGTCGTTTGGATGGACACCTCCCTGTAGCATGACCTTTGAGGGGGTGCAGGAGTACTGTCATTCTACGTTCCATGCCTGAGAACTTAGAGGAGAAAACTTGTTCCTAAGTAGAAGAATACTTGGTAATAGTTTGACTCACTTGAATGTCCCTAGAAACAGAAGCCACCCTTTGGATACCGGTGTCGGTTCCACACATGGTGGAATGCTCAAGGCTGGCTGACTGGCATTTTTAGGCAACTTTGCAAGTTTCCCTTTCCTTATAATTTTGCATTTGCTAAATGTAGTTAAAAATGAGATAAATAGAATAAAGCAGCTTCTTGTATAGAGTAGTAAAACCAAACATATGCCAAATAGTCTTTGACTATCCTTAATATCAACTCTGATGACTTCTAGAGTTACAGGGAAATTTTTAAGTTTCTGTAAGGCCTCAGAGATCAGAACTTTGTTTAGGTTTTGTGCTCTGTTTGTAACTGTGCATGAATGGTGCTGTGCTGTTATTGGAGTCGGTGTGGCATCCGGGTTCTAACTCTTGATTTGGCACAGAAATCTTCAAGGTAAGGCTGCCTTCCATTGTTTTGAACCCATGCCCTTTACAAGTAGCTTTAAGGGGTTTTTTAAAAGCTTCAACTATTCAATGTGTTAATCATTTCTATTATATACCCTGTTCTCACATATCCTGTAAGATTCCACCCGTACCCCCAAAGCCCACTACTTTTTTCTTAACTTATATCAAACAAAAAATCTCCTGAGTCCAGTTAGTGCTGCCATATGTGCAGGCATGTGTGATGTCATCTCTGCTTTGCTTTTCCAGTATGAGGTTAGCACAGACATGAACCGGTTTTCCTTGTCTTCTGTTTTGGAGCAGTGGTATTTGAGGGTTCAGGGTTAGGTGCTATAGGTAACCCTCATGGAACTCTTTAGATACACTGATCCTGGCGTTCCATTTTCTGCCTCAGCTAAGCCCCTTGCCTGAAAGGATTTCTTGTTGGAGCAGGTTTCATACATGGAAGCATCATTATGTTTTCCAGAGCTAACTGAGCATGGATTACCACTGTAATCTTTAAAAACGAACTCCCAGGTTGGCAGAAACTACCAAGAACGCACACATAATCCACACATGCATTGTCTGTTTGATGATTTTATGCCCCCCTTTAGTACTTTGATTAGAAGATTTAAAAATTATGTCATGAGAACTAATGAAAGGTGAATGACATCAAAGTAAAGAGGGAACTGGATGGGAATAGCTCGGTGGGTAGAATGTGCAAAACCAACAGTGCTTAATGCTTGAAGGTCACTTAAGAGTAGTTCTCCCTTGTTAGGTTGTGGGCGAAGAAAAAGGCAACACCTATCCTGAGGAAATGAACAGTCTGCAGTTAGTATGTGACTGAACCAAGGAACATTAAGTCAACCTGTGGGTTTAATGATCTAAAACAAAAATGAACTTCTACGTCAGTACTCAAATAATTGAGGAAAGTGTTCATGGTTTTAACACATTAAGGCAACAATTGCTTAATGTACAAAGAAATCATCCTTTTCATTTTAAAATTATTTTTATATTTTTGAGACAAGGTGTTACTATGTATTCCTAGCTGTCCTGGAGCTGGCTATGTAGACGTGGCTGGTTTTAAACTCACAGAGATTCTCCTGCGTCTGCCCTCTGAGTGCTGGAGTTAAAAGTGTGAGCTACCATGCCTTGCTAAAAACATATTTTCATTTAAAAACAGCTGCTCTTATATGTGGCTTTTCTTTTTCTGACAGATTGCTATTGCCTTTAGGGTCATTGGTTCATTTTACCCCACCATGCATATATAAGGCCTGGTTTCACACCCAGGCAGTACAGGAAGAACTTGTCAGCATGTACACTGTAACATCTGCATTACGAAGGGATGGATTTGATAGATAATGATTTACATTCAGAATTTTAGAGGCACCAAGATAGGAAAGATGTTTTCTTCAAAGTTGTCAAATACAAACTGCGAAAACATTATGAATGTAACCTTTATGTAATTCCTGATTGTTTCGTGGTTCTTCTTGCTGTATGTAATTTATTATATATATATGTGTGTAATACTATAAATGTATATATAAAAAATAAAAATAATAAAGTAATGAAAAAAAGAAGAGCTGGATTCATGAGTTCTGTGAGATGGTGGCGTGCAGTCATATGTGTTAGTCCACAGCAGAAACTTCAGGATGCTGAATCTTTTGCCTCAGCTTTAGAGATTTTTTTCCCCAGTGACTAGCATGGTGTCATAATATGAGTATTTCTTAAAAGTTCCACTCATAATTCTATACCAGCTGTGTTCAAGGCCCTTTTGTGTGGACTCGGTTAGTACCCATACCATTCAAACCAGAAATACAAATGCTTTAAACAGCGCTAGTTTCTAACAGCAGTGTTTTTAGGATGGATTCATGTTAACTCGAGAGAAGATTTAATGGAGAATTCCAATAGAAACCTCGGTGTTGGCTATTTCTGTGAATAAGTAGAAAAAGATAAAAGTGTAATGCATAAAACTATATTAAACTCTATTACACTAGTGTATATTTTGCTGAAGTAATCATACAGATTAGAAATTATGCTCATAAAACAATTACAGGCTCATAGAGCCTATTTAAGTGGCTTTTATTAAACGTACAACAAATGCATATTTAAAAAACATACAGGTTACAAAACATCCTTTTAATTAAGTGTTTAAGCAATTCACTGCTTTGTAGATGACACATTTTGCACTAGAATGGCAACAATGTCACCATCCCTTCCTCAGCAGCTCTGCCCATCTACGTCCCAGGCTTAATGCGATGGACTAGAGATGTGGTACCAACTGACACTTTCAGACTTATCTGTGTCAGTTATCTCTGGCAAATAAACCACATCCATTTTCTGCCTTGGCAGTAGAAAATGTATTTCAGAATACAATGTGGAGGTAAAAGAATTCTCTGAGTTATAGGAAGTCATTTTGGCCTGTTTGCTGCTTTTTTAACCTAGAGTATGTCCCTTTCCTTAAGATCAATTCCTAACTGGAGATTACAAAATGCCCATGTTCTAGCTGACTTGAAGATAATATATTAACGGCTCTCTTAAGTTTCTTAAGTTTCTAATACAATAGCACTATGTATGTGATCATAAAACCTTTGCTTCTGTAAAAATCCAGCAGCAGAATTTAACTCGACTGATATAAAATTGCGCGGGGATCTTGCTGTTTTTATTGTTAGGTTCACAGATAAAGAAAAAGCCTGTGGATTCCTCCTGCCCGTTCCTTACAGGACAGGGTCAGTTTATCTCCAGGAAAACACCTGTCACTGCATTTCCCTGGGGGGATTACACCACTTGTGGTATACCACTTGTGGTAGGATGCCCTGTGCGGCAGGGAAGAAGCCGGTGCTCTGAATGCCTGGCTCCAGGTTTGTTTAGATGTAGTGATTGGTTTCCGATGAAGCTTTGTGTAATTTCAATTTCTAGGGTTCTAGGAATCTGTAAATAAAATGTTCTCTACAGCAGATGACAGATTTGGGAAGCATTCAGTGTGCTGTTCTTCGTAGCATGTACTTTGCTATTACGAGAAAGAAGGAAGCAATCAACTTGATAGATTGATTATATTTACTCGTGGTTTTGAAAGAAGAGACCTAAAGCACAGAATGGTAGGGGAAAAATCACAGCCGTCACAAGAGGCATCTATTTGAGGTCTAAGGGAAAGGATGTCTGATGGACAGGAGAGAAGAGCCACTTTTAACCTTGCCAGGGGTTTGAAATTCATAGATCCTTTCCCTCCAGGAATTTAACATTGCTCTAAGGAGTTTCATTCCTGTCGAGGGCATCCTGGAGGCCACAGAGACGACAGTCCTGGGATGGCACAGTTGGGAACTTTTCTATGCTGGTATAAACTTGGAAAATAACTGTTGAAGCAAAATTGTGAGTCACAGTTTAGACATTGTGTCATTTTATTTAAGGAGGAAAAAGTAAATATAATTATTATTCATGGTGCCCTAAAGTGTTATATAAAGAAGAGAAATCCACTGGGGTTTGTGCATTGCTATAGCCCTCTGCTAAATCAGTTTTGACAACTGTTAAAAGGCATTATCATCAGAAATAGGTCTGTATTTCACTCTCTGCCAAATACATAAAACACAAAAGACTTTAAGAAAGTGTGACTAGAAGGTGTTTCAGAGCAGTTATTAAAAGAGACAACCAGGGCTGGTGAAATCACTGTCGATAAGAGTACTTGCTGCAAAAGTCTGGGCACCTGAGTTCAAATTCTAGCACCCACCTAAAATGCTGGGCACGCCTACAGGTGCCTTTGACCCCAGCATTGTAGGTTGTAGGGAGGTAGATCCTGCGAGCTGGCTGGTCTGCCAGCCAAGCAGAAATATGGAATTCCACTTCAGTGACCGATCCTGTCTTAAGACAATGTGGTGCGGAGTGATAGAGGAAGATACTGGACATCTGCTGATGTCTTCATGCATGCATATGTGTCTGTGCTCTCCCTCATAGAAAAGTGCCATAGACGTGTATACACGTGCATACACATAATGCACAGATAAGTAAATAAAGCATGCCTACGTATATACGTAAGACAGATAGCCAGTGATTGCTTCTGGCCACTCTTAGGGAAAGGGCTTGGGACTTAAGCCCAAGCCTATACCCAGAACTCCACTCATAACTGGGCTGCTTTAACTGTTTGTAAGCTTGAGAGCAAATAGGTAAGGAAGTTTGCATATAAACCAGCCAACTATTCTAAGATAAAATGCTATCAAGGAAACATTCCCGCTAAGTTCTTGGAATGTCCTTGGTATTTTGAAGATCAGTTGTATTTAACTCAGAATCTATGGGTGGTTCTCTAGAGCTTATTATGGGAGGCCCAGCAACAGTGGACAGGAGGGAAAACAAAACAAAACAAAATAACACAACACAAACCAAAACAAAACAAAATAAAACACTGAGCTGGGAATCTGAAGTGTTGCTTTGGGATTCAGAAGTACCCAGATGTTTTGGGTAGTTCTTATGTACTTACTTACTTTAGGGTTTTGTTTTGTTTTGTTTTTAATCTGTAAGTTGAGGCAGGTGATGGGCTATGACTTTTAAGATGATCCTGTTTCTCATAGGCTTTTGGCTTACCTGGACCCAAATCAACCAATTTTAATGAAGTTGTCATAAAATGTCAAAGCACGGGCACATAGAACATCTCATATTTTTAAATGCTAAGACTGGATTTCCATGTCTCTCCTCTCTGGGGGAATTGAAATTGACAGCTACTCCTGAGTCTTCTCTCTGTGGTAAGGCACAAGGGCTCTGGAGTGCCAAATATGTTGAACATATGATTTTCCCATATAAATTTGGAGCAATTGTGGGGTAGGTGGATTCTGATGGATCTTCAGCTCTACAGAAAAGAAGTAGCATCCTCTGTCTACATCGCAAAGAGTTTGGTGATATGCAAAACCCAGGGTCAGGACCTAGTCTTGTCTATTTCCACACTTTCCTCCCCACCTCGTGACCCACTCCTCACAGCAATTGGCCTAGAGAACGTGATCTCTAGCCACGCTCTGCCTACCACCCAGGCTTCAGAACTACAGAAGTCTGTCTTTAGCCGCTAACTCCAAGCTTCATCTCTCCTGCTTCTGTGTCTGGCATTGTTGAGTTTCAGCTGACAAATTATGGGGGTACCCCCAGAGTGACACGTTTACTCTAATGACCAAGTTTAGTTTGAAGGCTAAAAAGGAAACTTGCTTTGTATGTAAACCGGATTTATTCCTCACAGGCTTGAAAAGAAGCCCTCACTTCCTCATATTAATTTCTGAGAGATATAAAAGAAGGTTTATTTAAAAAGATACATTTTCCCCAAGACATGTGTCTGCAGGTTTTCATAAGTTCCTGGCTGTCAGTTGCCTCCAGGTGTTGGCAACATAAACTGGAAGTAAGCCACCCTCTAAAGAGAGAGCTACTTTAGCTATAAGGTGCCTGGTTTCCTGAGAAAATTCCAAGGATGTAGAGGGAATTGCTACAGTGTTCAAGGCCCAGACCCTGTGTTGGCTGTGGCTAGATCCTCCCTTAAGTCTTAGCATCTCTCTCCTTCACCAGTTCCCCAGTTCTGAAGAAGGAACTAAGGAATCCAAATTGCATGCAGGGCATTTAAAAGGAATTGGTTCTGCATCTCTAATTACCTTTATCTATTATGTGAGGATTTTACTCACTTTGCCAAATTGCACTGCTGCAAAGCCCATTAGGGATTTTAAAAACCAGGATTAGTGTATGCTGCACATTTAGAACTTCAGTTATTAATTCATTTCTAGTGGAAAAATCTTGCTCTAATTGTGGAAGCCTTGTGATTTTGGACGTTGGTCAAAGCTTTCGGCTGGTAATAAAGCAGCTCAAAATCATTGCATTTCTAGTCTATTTTAATCCATTCTCCAACTTCATTGAGATGAAATTGACAAATAAAATAGTGTATGTGTAAGAGGTACTAAGTAATTTGACATAAGCGTGGAAACACCTCCATCTTCTGAAATAAATGTTTACCTCCTTCAGGTTCAGTAACATCATCATCTTACGTGTATGTGTATGATGAGTCCATAATGTGATCTATTTTCTTCATAAGAACATGCAGCACAATACAATTAGCTATTGCCACAGTGTGGTATATTGAGTGTCCTAAATTTGCATATCATATAACTGAAAAATTGATTGACCTTTGACCTGTGATGGTCTTTCTCATTGTGATATTTTTAAGTAGCATTGTGCTCTATAGATTAATCTGTATTTTCACAAATGGTAGCATCTTCCCGATATTATGGGTGAAATGCCCTTTATGGATGTGCCATATTTTCTTCATATTTTGATCTGCTGATGGCCCCTTAGGTTGCTTTTACATCTTGGCTATTATGAATAATGCGTAGTGAACGTGGAACACAGACAATTTTGAGACAGTAATTTCAGTTCCTTAATATATGTACACAGAGAAGAAATTGCCAGATAACATAGAGTTTATTTTTTGATGGATTTCTTCTGTAACTCTGTTCTACTGCTGTTGTATTAGTTTGCCTCCCTACCAATAATTCCTAGGGTTCTCTTTTTCTCCATATCTTTAGCAACATTACTCAAGACTTTTTTTCTTTTTCTTTTTTATTTGCCATATTAAAATATTGCCATATACCTAGTTTAACTATTAATGATATTGAGTGCGATATACCAATTAATGGTAGATGACATTTTTTAAAGTAACAGTCATGCTTATGTAGGTACCAGGTGATACCTTAATGTAGCTTTGTGTTACTCTGATTATTGGTGATGTTCAGCATCTTTCCATGTACTTGCTAGCCGTTTGTATTTATTCATTATATGTTTTTTATTCTTGGAGAACTTTATACATGTATATAATAATATATTATCATATCCCCCCTCCATCTCTCTTCTCTAATATATCCCCCTCAGTTGACTATATTTTGCTGACAGAAATAAGGATACCACTTCTTATACTGTTTACTTGTAATCATGTCATGCATTCCCGGGCCGTTTAGCAAATATTATCATACAGTGTGCAGTCTTCAAAGTCAAGTACAAAGTATAGACCCCTTAAAGTCAGTTCTACTAAGTATAAAAATAAGTTCAGGAGTTAGTGAGTTGGCTCAGTCAGTAACGGGCCTTGTTGTGAAGACTGATGCCCAGAGTTGGAGCCTGAGGACCTACATGGGGGAGGAGACAACAGCAAGTTGTCCTCTGACTTCACACCCGTGAGTTGGTGTGTGTTCACACACACACACACACACACACACACACACACACACACACACACACGCATGCATGCAATAAATAAATACATAAGTAAAATTTGAAAAGACATTTCAGAACACTTAAAAGTACTTCTATAGGGCTAGAAAGCTGGCTCTGAGGATAAAGTAATTGCGGTTAAAGGAAAACCTGCATATGACTGCCAGGAGCCACACAAAGCTGCATGCGGAAGCACATGTGTGATTCCATCATTCTTACTGCGAGATCTCAAGCTGAGACTGGAGACTCCAGAGTATTTTTTGATGGCCACTTTGGCATGCACAATAACAGCAGCAGCAGCAGCAACAGACCTTGTCTAAAGGTGGAGGCAGGGATTGACATCTGTGTTTGTCCTCTGACTTTCATAAGCACACTGGTACTTGTATGTCCACCTTCACTCATATTTATCATACAACATGTTCGTAGAAACACATGTATTGGGGCTGGAGAGATGGCTCAGCAGTTAAGAGCACTGACTGTTCCTTCCAGAGGTCCCCCAGCACCATGTGGTGGCTCACAACCGTCTATAATGTGATCTGATGCCCTCTTCTGGCCTGCAGGTGTACATGCAGGCAGAGCACTGTATACATAAAAATAAATAAATCCTAAAAAAAAACCCACATGTGTTTAAATACATACGCATTTGTAAGTCATGGAGAAACAAGTGTGTTTATCTAATCTGTCAGCGGCACACTCACCATTTGTCTGCATTCAGATGAGTATGACAGATAAGTAGACATAGCTAACTTAGCGAAGTGTGCCCACAGTTGCTCATCTGTTCAAGTCTTTCTGATGCTTCTCCCCAATGCAAGTAGGTTAGAGCACTTTCTTTTTTTTTTTTTTAACGTAGAAAAGACCTCATAGGTGCTCATAAAATACTTCTTGGCTATTGGGTTCATTTACAATAAAAAGAGCATGTTCTGAATCATAGCTTTCAACATACCTCCCAACGTCAATGAACTCTAGGCACCTAGAGATCAGAATTTATTTGGGAGGGAGGATAAAGATAACTCTGAAATGATAATGTGTATCCAGTAGCATGGGCCTTCATTTTAAGTGATGTGAGCAGCATAAGACAGAGGTGGAATCAAGCCCTTTGGGAGATCATCTGGTTGGCTGAGGCCATTCCAGGCCTTGAATTCACATAAAAAAGGTCTTTGTTGCTTCCACGGTGGTATAGTCCCAGACTGTCCCCCAGCTCTATACTGATTTTTTTTCCCTGTGTTAATAGGACTTACTGCGGCAGATGCATCCATGGTGGCAGTTCTTGCTTTGGCATGATTAAATGACAAACAAAGGATTGCTTTGGATTCCTTGATAGTTTTCTCTTATGTGCTGTGTCTTTCAACTTTTAAATTTATCAAACTAGACATGCCTTAATAACCACATGGAGCAGAATGTTAGGAATATTAAGGTCTTGGACTTGCTCAAGCTTGTTAGCATCCCATGACTCCCACTGATGGGGTCATATGTTGGAAGTTTTCTTCACTGTCTGTTATTTGAATACTTGGAGCCTGAAACAGAGATCAGGAACCTGGTCTTCAGGCAGTGGCCTTCATCTTTCCATTGTCAGCATTTTAACTCTTTTTGCCTAGTCTCAATGATGCTAGACCTTGGTACAGTACTGTAGCTGACCATGGGATCCATAGGGCCGCATTTGCTGCCTTGGATCTAGGCTCTGCATATAAGCATGACTCTGCTACTTATAGGTACCTCATATGCCTTGACTCCTACCTAATGTCTGAGGAGCCAAGTATGATCCACTCTTGGGTATTTCTTGCCCAGTTTACTAATGCTCTTTTAAATGTATTTTTTTGGGTTTCTGTAGTGTTTTTTATTAGCATCTATTAATTATACACAGAATGGGTTTCATTATACATCTATATAATATAGTTTGGTTATATTCATCCAGTTACCCTTTTATAAAGTAATGTTGGCAATTGGGTATCATTACTCATTTTTAAAATTAAAATACGATTACATCTATTTTTCTTTTTCCTTTTCTTCCCTCCAACATCTCCTACAGTCCCCTCTTGTTTCCTCTGAAATCTATGATCTCTTTTTACTTAATTATTATTGCATATAAATGTGAGTATACATATATTAATGCATAAATGTATAAACACAACCTGCTGAGTATGTTAGTGTTGCTTGTATGTGTATAATTTCAGGACTAACCACTGGCTAATGGATAACCAATTAGGGGACTCAGCCCTGGGGACGACTAATCCTCCCGCTCTCAGTTAACTTCCTTTGTTCCTTTTCCACTCCTTTGATAATCACAGTTAGCACTCCCTTCTGCATACATGCCATCTTGTACTTATGACCCAATGGGTGTCAGTGGTCACGTTTTAGAGTAACATTGGCGCTTTTTCTTTTTACCAGTGGCTACCACTGAAGGACATGTTTCTCCCTTGTCTGCCAACCAGCCCTTCCCTCTTCTATGAAAAGATTTTGACAGGCCTAGGCTTACACAGATGTTGTGGAGGTAATTATAACTGCTATGATATCAATGGCACAACAACCACGTAATGAAAGTCAGCATCCCACAGTGACACCATTGACTGCCCTTCTGCTCTTAGGGGTCCCCAAGGCAGTATAGGCTACTGCACTGCTGATGGTTTTCCAACAGAATTAGATAGTAAGAGCCTCTTGATGAAGCCACCATATTTTCGTCACAGAACATAGAGAAATCTATTTCTAGGAGTGTACTGCAAGCTTCCTCCCTGATGGTTACCTCTCACAGTGCCAGAAGATGCTATGGAGGTTGCTGTGGAAGAGGACACATCAATAATCTTATAAGTTTTGAACCTTGTATGCAACAATATCACTGGCCAGACTCCCCCCACCCCCAATGAAGCTACTAGTACAATAGTGGCGAGTCTGTTAGGGGAGTTATCTCCCACTTCCAGTTTGAAATTGGTGTCCCCTTCACAGGAAGGAGTTCTTGTCTGATATTGTAAACCAAGCCAGACAGACGCCTATGGCTGAGGAGGTCATAAGCCCTAGTGGAGAAACTCCTCCTCTGTTGATTTGCTAAGTGGACATATTGTCCTTGTCGGATGACCTCCTAAACAAGAACGTCTGTGTCCATATATTAGTGTTGCTGTCAGTTTTGTTCAGAGAAGTTTCTTTTTTTTGCAATGGTCAGTAAAGACTGCAGAGACTCCTAAACATTTAAAATTAATGAGTGTGGAATGCTGAGCCATAAATGGAATATACATACACACACACACATATATATATATATATATATATATATATATATATATATATATAT
>OU015752.1:36923673-36938639 GCA_907169655.1 Acomys percivali
ATATATATATATATATATATATATATATATATATATATATATATGTATATCACTCCCTCCAAGACTCAGGTCACACCATCAAGGAAACTACTGGAAATCTGTTCCCCTTTGAGTGCTTGTTTTTATCCATTCTGCTATAGAGAACTCAAAGGCACGGTACTCTTCGGAGTGCTTTTTGGAGATGAGTCTGGAAAACACTGCTGCGGCCCAGAGGAAAACACAAAGGGAATGACTCTTCGAATAATTTCAATTACCTAAATTTTGTTAGAATGAAGATGGAGTACTTTAACTCTATATATTTTATTTGCTTTTAAAAATTAATTTTAAGAGTAAAATATAGTTCCATCGTTTCCCCCTTCCTTTCATTCTCTTTCTTGTTGCCTCTTTTTAAAAGGTTAATTGTTGTAACATACACACATGCATATGTATAAACTTACATTTGCTAAGTATAAAAATAGTTTGCTAATATTGCTAAGTATAAAAATAGTTTGCTTTTCAAAATGTTTATTTATACAGAATAGTGTTCAAACATTCATGTTCAAAGCAAAGGCTGAAGATTTCCTCATAAAACAAAACAGTAGCAATAGAGGACATTCCCATGAATTACCAAGAAGATTAATGTTGGAGGGATGTGTGTTTGCCCATATTAGATGTAACTATTGGAACCTGCTCCTTCAACTGTGAGATCAGAAGAAATGAGAGAGAAATCAGCTTTTGAATTATTTATTAATTTTAGTTCATTGGAAACTCATGGAGCTACTTTAAAACAGCCTCGGGTGAGCTTAAAAACAAAATAAAACGTGGGTGCTCATTGTAGGCAATAGAGAATCACTTGTTACATTTAAGTGGGAGAACAATGTGTTCAGTTTTCTGGGTCAATTATTTCCTTCTAGGTGTTTCTGTGCTTCTTGGAGGAGACAGAGAGTAGGGGAGGAGGTGAGGGCTGGAGACTAGTGCACTAAGAAATGAAGATGGTAAAGTCAAATGTTATTTATTTGGAGAAAAGCTATATAGGGGATCCAAGGATCAAAGGAGCTAGTCAGTGCAAATTCTTTGATTATCATAGGTCCAGCAAAGAAAACAATAGCAAATACATGGGGCATCAACTATTGCTGATAGGAGATAAGTGATGGTGACTTTTGGAGGAAGATTGGCAAGATACAAACACACACACACACATACACACACACACACACACACCAATGCTTCATTTGTGCACCTATTATTTTGGCTTGGCTTCTCATTTCAAAGAATTTGTGCAAAAAAAAAAAAAAACAAAACAAAACAAAAAAAAAACTACCTTCAACAGCCTGAAACTGTGAAAAGATTACTTATTGCAGGATTATTTATAGTTACAACTGACTGGAAACTGGGACTAGTTGGGTGAGTTACAATGCATCTACCCAGTGGAGTACTCCGCACCTGAACACAGAAGACGGAGAAGGAGCACCCTGAGATCACTGCAAGTGAGTCATCTTAAGGAAGTATACAAAGGTATTCATTCAATGAAAGCAAAATGATATGTATGAAAATACGCATGTGTGTGCTAATTTGGAAAAAAAAACAGACAAAGAACAAATATGCTCAAAATCAGTGAGACAGATGACTTCTGTAGGGGAGCAAAGAGGGACGAAGCTGACTGCAGCAGTGGGATGAGGCGGATGCATCACTGCAGTTATCACTTTAGCAGGCAGAGCTTATAAAGTATTAACCAAGAAAAAGAAGAGCTAACCGTCATACAAGTTGTGACTCTTTTAGGATTATGACTACTGCTTATTGTTCAGCGAATCCTCTGTAATAGGTTCCATAGTATTAGTAGAAGTGACCATTTGGACCGGGTAAATCACCAGCACTGCATTAACTGTCTGCAGAGGAGTACACCTGTAAACAATCACTTAGGCGGTGTAGACAGGAGGACTGTAAACAATCACTTAAGCAGTGTAGACAGGAGGACCAGTAAACAATCACTTAAGTGGTGTAGACAGGAGGACCAGTAAACAATCACTTAGGCGGTGTAGACAGGAGGACTGTAAACAATCACTTAAGCGGTGTAGACAGGAGGACCAGTAAACAATCACTTAGGCGGTGTAGACAGGAGGACCAGAAGGGCAGGGTCATCACTGGCTCGATGGTATGAGCCCAAGCCATTGACTGAATGGCATGGAGACACTGGAAGGAATGGTTGGTGTATGTATATATATTTTCAGAATCCGCTACAATGTAGCAATTACCCTCCCATTTTATGGGCGAAGAAACCAAGATCCAGACCAGCATTATCTGAAAGAAACCCAACACAAGTCACAAGTATGACTGATATATGTAATTAAAAATTTTCTGGAAGACATTTTTGAACAAGGTATATATTCTGGGAAATGTATAAATTTAAAATTAATCTTATCTAAACTATTATTTCATCCTATAATGAATTTTAATTTTTTTTTTTTTGGTAAGTCCATGAAGGAAGTGCCTATCTAACCCAGAAAGCAATTCACTGTCTTAGCTTTCTGCTGCTGTGATGAAATAACCTGACAAAAAATTAAGTTAGAGAAGAAAGGGTTTATTTTGCCCCACAGTTCAGGAGCAGATGTAGTATGGGGCTGGCCTATAAAACCTCAAGGGTCACGAGGCCACGCCTCCTAATGCCTAAACAGTGCCATCACACGTATTCAAATGTATGAGCCTATGGGTGCATTTCTTTTTTTTTTTTTAAAGATTTATTTATTATGTATACAGTATGCATCAGATCACATTATAGATGGTTGTGAGCCACCATGTGGTTGCTGGGAATTGAACTCAGGACCTCTGGAAGCGCAGTCAGTGCTCTTAACCGCTGAGCCATCTCTCCAGCCCCATTTCTAATTCAACCCACGCAAAATGCTGACTCCTGATTGCAAACACATGTATTATCTGTATTTGCGTTTTATTGAAAGTTCATTGGAAACGATCAAATAACATGCTCTATTTGATCCAACATCGCTGAGAAATTTTCCCACTCACCAAAGAGAATATCTACTTCCAAATTTTAATTTCAATTACTTGAGGTAAACTTAAACTACAATTTGAAGTTCTACTCCTCAACTACATTCACGGGGGACATGTTTGGTGACCATAGGTGGGTGGGTGATGTCAGGCTGTTGCAGTTTAGAAGTCAAACTAATTGACCCAAGCTCTCCCAGCCCATCAGTGTTGGCACTGAAGTTCCTCCACTCCCTTCACACAACCACCCATCCACGAAGTCAGCGCTGACTCCTTGCATGACGGTTCTGCTGCTTAGCGGGTGTGTTGTTGATGAGAGTTCGTGCAGCTCAGCCTTCCAAAAATTATCCTGAAGTTGCCGGGAGGAATGCCTCCACTCACTGGCCGTTGAGAGGCAACTTGCTTCTGGGAGCCTAGTGGAGGAGGCTGATCTCAGACCGCAGTGAGCAAGCAAATGGCTCAGGCCAAGAAGCTAATCTTCCTCAGCACTACAGTGAGATGGAGTGAATGTACAAGGGGTCAGCTCAGATCCTTTCCCGTGGAGGCTTGCTGGCATTCGCCAGGGTTCCCTGGCTTCCTCATTAGCAATCTGATTTGTGTGTCCTCTTCACAGTGCTTTTAATTTTGTTTTTACATCTGGGGCTCTTTTCTTGTTGAAAACGCAAAGGCTCTTAGACGGCATTTCTCATGGGACTCACATTGATGTCCCCATGAAGAGCTGTAACATCTACAACAAAGAGGCATCTAGATAGAATACTTTGGGTGTCCTGGGAATTGCCACGGACTTGGTTCTTTTGCCCCTTCATCATCCTGAAAAACATTTTCCATTAATAATAATTTACAAAACACAAATATACTGGCCTTACTTTTTAATAGGGCTGGCCTCTGTTACACACAGCTGTTTGGGTAGAGACTTTCTAAATAGCCATTTTCATTTTTCTATTTTCTTTTCTTCTTTCTTTTTTTCTTTGGACAGAAGTTTTTCTCTACTTCAGGGAAAAAATAAGTTGAAAGCAGAATTCTGTTTCTTAAGTTTGAACATTATTTTGGCGAAGGCAGATTGCTTTCACAGAGGGAAAAAGGGGGGAAAGGAGGAAAATGGAATGACATGGCAGCAATTTTAGTTAATTTGATAATAACTTAATTTGTGTCAGCCAAAGTAAAATGAATTATAACCTGAAAGGAAATGAATTCTTAATGAAAATTGTTCATGCGTGGCATTTACGTGTGTGTGTGTGTGTGTGTGTGTGTGTGTGTGTGTGTTCCTTTTTCTTAGAGAAAATCTGTTTAACACAAATAAGAAGAGTGGTTATTAAAAGGCTGCAGTAATTTTCTAAGGCAGTGTTGTTTTTCTCTTTAGTTTCCCATATGAAATGTTGGATGCAAATTATATGGGGTAAAATAATTGTTCTCTCCCTGAACTATAGTCGCAATGTGACCTATTGCGTTTGCTCTATTTACTGTGTCTGCAGCATAATTATGAAGACTTAGCTGCTCTCCCAAATAGTTACAGATGTGGGAGAAAAATAAATTACTTTTGCATGCTAGCTCTGGAAGTCGTGCTGTTGTAATATAATGTAATCGGCTACGAACAAAAGGAAGTTATTATATTCATTTATATTAGTTTGAAAGCCACAGAAATGTATTCTATTCTTTTAGGCTGAAGAACTGAAGTGGGCCAGTGATGAGCGCTTCTCTGTACTCTGAAGGTCATCTGAAGAAGTGGGACATTTCAGTCTTTTCATTTGGCCTACTCGAGTTTTACTGCATGTCATCACATGCTTGAGGACAGAGGGGAGGGGCTTGTGTTTGTACCGGAGGCCTCGGAGTGGGAGGTGTAGGAACAGCACATATAGGTAACAGGCTGATTTTAGCTGAATGTACAGATGTGACCGCTCAAGAACACCTCAAAGTGTGCAGTCGTGCCCGGGGCCTGCTGAGGGCTGACTGGATGTCCTTGTATCTGCAGGTCTTCCCTTGAAGAACAATTTTCTCTTCTATTGCAGATCCATGATCTCAGCCTTTTGGAAGGAGCCAATACCATCACTGGGAAAATTTTATGTACTTGTAACTCACACGCACTCACTCTCACACTCATATTCTCTCTCTCTCTCTCTCTCTCTCTCTCTCTCTCTCTCTCTCTCTCTCCTCTTCTCTGGATGCACACACACAGAGTACAGTAATGCTTCCCCTCTCAATATAGAGAAAAATTTCACAACTCCATATATTGTTTCCTATGATAAATTCACCAGAACTAACAGTTTTTCTGTATAAAGACATTTAACTGGTTGTTAGTTCCTTATTTTACCTACAAAGAGTACAAGTTGATGTCAATCAGAAATCAGAAGTGTAACTGGATGACTCATCTACATTTAAAATGCAAAGTTAAGAACATTGGAAATTTTGGTTAAGTTTTACAGTGTTCGTTTGTTTTTTTTCTTTGTGAGGTTCCTTAAATATATTCTCACCTAAAGGCGCTTGTTTGAAAATACCCACTGGGTGTTTTCACAGTTCATCAAGGTTACCAATTACATTTTCTGATTTCAAACAAAACTTTATAAATTTAAATTTAGAGACTCTGTGTGTGCAAATGCTCTCACTTGTCATGCACGTGTCGGGGCTAGAGGTTGACCTGGGTGTGGTTTCCTGTTGTTCTGCACCTTAGCTCTGAGTAGGCACTTTCAGCTGAAGCTGTATTAGCTGGAGATGGAGTCTGTCTCTGTGCATCTGTCTGTGTCCCCATCCCTGTCTGCTCCGCTCCCTCTCCTGTGCTGGCAGAACACACATGCATCTGCTTGCATCAGTTCCGTGTGTGTTCTGGGCATCCGCTCAGGTCCTCACATTTGCACAGCGAACACTTCCCTACTTTGCCTTGTCTTAGCTTTTACATGTATTTTAAATGAGAGATAGTGTAACTCCTATCATTTAATTTTTTTCCTATGGCTTCCCCTGACTCTTACCAAAAAAAATCTACTAAGATAAAATTAAAGTGGGAAAGAAAATCTGTGCAAGTCTAAAGCAATTGGTCTGAGTAACTTTTCTTAAGTGCCTATATTTTAAAATCCTCAGCGAAGTCCTAAGTACTTGTTGGTTAGTACCTATTACTACCTATGTCTAGAAAGAGATTGCTTTAGACTTTATTGGGTAATTAGAGCTACAAGCCTCACAGGAAATCATCTCCGCAGTGAATTATCTCTGAAATCTGACCCTGATTTTTGCAGTGCCTAGGGAAGTCCAAGTGTACTCTGGGCAGGGCTAGACCTTGCGTGGAGTCTGCATTCCCCCTCCATGGGGAATTGTTTAGCTGGGAGCTAGAGGACCCCAGTGATGGATTAGCCTCATTCTGTTCTGTTGCGATTTTGGTGGTCGCATTTTGTTTGCCATTTGAGATCTCCAGATGTGAGACAATTTGGCAAATCCCAGCTTTCATTAGTACGGATGTTTTCAATAAAAAACAGTAGTGGATCCCAAGTGTTAGTCTAGAATCCAAGCACAGGACTGGTTTGAGGTAAATAATGTGCTTCTCAATGACTCGTTATCATTGTAACTGATTACAAGGCAATGGGATGAGAGCCCTCCTCTGATGGATGTCCTTGATTCTAGATTTTGTGTTTTTCCCAGGGGCTCAGGGGAAGGGGGTTTCATTAATCTAAACAGCAGGAATCTTCAGGATTCCACGAGCTGGTGGCAAGGTTGTCTCTGACTGGGCCTAGTTACTAAGGGGACCTTGAGTGGAGTGAAGCTGTGTCTTTGGTTCGTGAAGAAGCGTTCGAGACAGTGTGAGAAGTGTTGGATCAGGGAAAAAAGTCCGCATGAATGTAAAAAATCATTTAAATTGCCTTAGATTTAAATGATAGAGTTTGAAGTGGGAAGGAAAGGCAGGCAATGCATCATCATTTGCAGTATACCTGGTTTAATTAACCTTGCATTTCCACTTGCCTAGTCGTTTGGGTAGATGAGGAAAAAATACTGTGGGATAAAATTGACCTTGCCTTCCTCCACATGCATATGGAAATGCCACACAGGGACTTTACAATTAATATTGATTCAATGTCAGAAGGGCAGCATTGATTGCAGTGGAAAAGCCCGGGTGGAGGGGTCCTGAAATTTTCATTTGGAATGTAGGAAAGTGCAAGCTCTAGTTATTGATCTGTGTCGAGATATTGAAGGTATGGGCTGAGGCCTGTGGTAATCCACTTCTCATTTGTTACATAGGCATCTTTCTCAGACTGCTTTGATGATGGTTTCTATATATATATTTTTTTTTACTAAAAAGACAGAATTGTCTTTGATGCAAGCAGTTGAGATATCTGTATTAAGATTTATCCATGTCAGGATATACATGGATGCATACATACAAGATTAGATAGTGCAGGCTTTTCCTAGTATATGACTTTTGCATACTATGGGTCTGTCATAAGTAATTCTGTCAGCAAATAATTCAACAAAGCCTTACATCGAATAAGCACAGCCTCATTCTTATTGGTCAGTATAAAGCTATTCTCACCTGGGACAAAATTTCGTTACATGAGTCCAAGGACATTCCTGCAGGGACACTGCAGGCTTGTGGACAGGTTTTATGACCACTGTTCTGAGTTAATAGCCACTATGGGGAAGTTGAATTAATAAATTTGTTCATCAGGGTGCTATTTACACTTCTGCTGTCAATTCCAATTACTTATTTTGGAAATAAAAACTTAGGCCTTCATGATAGTCTCCAGGGCCCGTCAGCGAATGCTAATGTGTTTGACTCTCTTCAGCTATGTTAGGATTCTCAGGTCTGCCATCTGCTAGGAGGAACAAGAGTGCTCAATCAATATTTATCATACAAAATGACAATCCTGGTGAGGGGAAACTCAACTTAAGTGAACACATGGTTGATCTTTACAGTAGTGTTACTGAGAGAGCCACAAGCTACAGATCAGTGGCGACGAATTCATGCCGTGGATGTTTGGCCATGTTAAAGGAAGAGTAAGGACCCAAGACCGACAGAATATGAAACCTGTGTTTTTAGTGGTTAGTGGCAAATGAGAGACGATGTGGGTAGATGGTTTATATCTTAGGTAGGGTTTTATAGCTGTGCTAACGCACCATGACCAAAAATACCTTGGAGTCTCACTTCTGCATCATAGTACATCTTTGAAGGAAATCAGGAAGGAAGCGAAGGCAGGAATGAAAGAGGAGGCTTGGGGGAGTGCTGCTCATTAGTCTGTTCCTCATGGCTTACTCAGCCTGCTTTCTTGTAGCTTCTGGTATGGACCATTTGCTCAGGAGTGTCCCCATCTCCTGCCATGGGATGGGCCCATCCATATCAACCATTAATCATGAAAATGTGCTGCAGACTTGCCTATGGTAATCTGATTGAAGGATTTCCTTAATTGAAGTTACTTTTCCCAGATACCTCCAGTTTGTGACAAGTTGCCCAAAACCCAACCAGTATAGCCTATATCCTAAAAGACAGAACCACAATAAAACACTTAGTTGAAGTGTTTAAAAATAAAATTCTCAGGTGTTCATCTCAGGGATGATCGTATTGCATGGCAAGGAGTTTAATATTAAATGTGTGTGTGTGTGTGTGTGTGTGTGTGTGTGTGTGTGTGTGTTGTCTGTCTGTCTGTCTGTCTGTCTGTCTGTTTCTTTTGACCAAACTCAGGACCTCATGTTTGTGCTGCAAGCATTTTGCTAATGAAGCCATTTTCCCCAGCCTTAAATATATATAACTGAATTTTGAAATAATTGGGGACAGGTTTTATCATTTCTGAGAACTTCGTACATGATCACATCAATGTCACTCCTGTCCCCTAACTTCTCCTATGTTCCTAATATTATATCCCAATTCATGACCTCATCTTCTTTATTACACACACACACACACACACACACACACACACACACACACACACAGAGAGAGAGAGAGAGAGAGAGAGAGAGAGAGAGAGAGAGAGAGAGAGAGAGAGAGAGAGAGATGAGTCCATTTAGTGCATGTGTCCAAGACTGATCACTTGCACAGCCTATACAGAGCTTGTCCTTGAAGGAAGCTGACCCTCTTAGTAGCCATTGACCATCTATAGCTCTCCCTTTTGAGGGTGGGACTTTATGCAATTTTCCCTGTCATCGTGGGCATGTCATTTTTTGTTTCTATTACATCTGTCTCATTCAGCTGTCTGTGGTTGCAGCTACCCTGCCATGTCTAGTGGACACCTTCTAGCAGCAGGCATCCTGGTCTCCCTGCTCTCACAACTTTCCACCTACTCTTCCACAGTTTTCCCCGAGCCTTACCTAGAAGGGTTGCATCTCAGAGGACCGTGGCATTGTGCATCCCACAGTCATTTCTCTGCATTTTGACCAGTTATGGATCTCGAAAATACCCTTCATCAGCTGCAAAAAGAAGCTAATCTGACGAGGGGTTAGAGCTACACTTCTCTGGGGTTCTAAGGATCAGTATTTAAACTCCATTTAGAAATTGCATACGTTTAGGCAATGGCAGCAAGGAGTTCTCGTCTCTGGACTGTGCTCTCTTCAGCTGTGGAGAATGGTTGCCGTTTATACGTTTACCGCTACCTACATCTGGGTAGGCATGCTTCCTCTTCTCCCTTGGCAGCTTGCATAGCACCCTCCAATACTATGGCAGGCAGTCCTCAGGAATGAGAGAAGGAGGTAGAGAATTTCCATGGGCTTCTCTCCATCCGGTTTTCCATCACATGCCCATACACTGCCATAGTATGTTATTAAAGCTAAGAAAGTTTGTGCTGAATATTACTGTCAACTAAATTGAAATTTTAATTCAAATTTCACACTTTTTTTTTGTCATTTCCCCCAGAATCCAAGGTGTAACATTGTCTGTAGCCATCCTAACCTGCTAGTGTTTTCTGTCTTAAGCCATATATTTTTCAGATGGGTCTCCGTGTGGCATTTTGATACTTGGTTTTGGTTTGTGTTCACTACACCAGAGGGTGCTGATTTATTTTCAGCACATTTGGCTATACCATTCAGATTCTTTTAAAAGCCTTGACATAGTGTTTCCTTAAAGTTAAAATTTGGGGGGGAAAAGGGCAAGGATGCTTTATTATGAGAGGATAGTAGGCTTAGCACCACCTGTGGCAGGCTTATCCCTCCCACATCAGTCATGAATGCAGAACATGCTCTACAGACTCGTCTATAGGCCATCTGCATGGAGGCCTCTTCTCAGTTGGGAGTCACTCTTCCCAAATGAGTGTTGCTTTTTGATATAAAGCTAACCAACAGAGGAGAGGCGGTGAGGATAAAAGTCTATCCTCTTGCCTACTACCTGCTTTGTTCCTAGTACTATGCAGAGGACCTGCTTTGAAGGAAAGCACTGGCTGACCATTGATCTCTGCTCATTTAGTCTCCAACTTTTTCACAGTAGACAGTTCTGGAATGTTCTAACACTTGGAAGATTCTTCCACTTTTTTTTTTCGTGTGCCATGGTACTGCTAATGAACAGAGCATCATTTCAGCCTATGGATGTAGCATCTGATGAAGCCTGATCCATGTTCATAATCTTGTAACCAAGGGCCTTGGTTTTGCAGAATACTGGAACTTACAGAGTTGTGTTACACATATGACACTGAGGCATGAAGATGTTCGGCCCAGTGTACATTGACCTGGCCATGGTATCCTTTGCTCAGGAGCAAGCACAGAACGAGTGAATATCAAGTCATCTCCATGAAAGATGTTTGTATTCTTTGGCCCTTTGTCAGCTAGGAAGGAAGTATGTAGAAGAATAATTTTCCATAGGCAATATAAATATTGGTTAAGTATGAATGTTCTTTGGAATAAATTAAGAATACTGAAATATCGCACCAAATTTTTAATTGTAAAAAACGGTGTGTTTGGCTTTTGTTAAATATTTTTTGTAGAAAAACAAAATGTAAAGCACCAGCTCTATGTAATGTTTTTTTGCTTGTCAGTCAGTAGAAGCTTTTGATTATGTACCTTGTGGTTTAGATTTCTTTTCAAACTTGAAAGACAGAAACACATCCTGAGATGCTTCAGATGCGTATTGTCAAGCTCTAGCACCCAGAAAGTTCTGTGTCAAGCTTTGCAGTCAGCGCATTAGATGGGTGTTCTGGGTAATTCACTAGGATAAATCAAAAGACAGTATGGAAATCTACAATATAGGATGCTGCTTTTGCATTGTGACTGATTTTAAATTTTTATCGTTGTTTTCATAGAGAACTATGAATTATAATGTCTTTAAATGAAACGTGCACATATAGTTTTTTAAAATGCCATTCAAGATTCTTGCTTACTTGATATCTATTTTGAAAACTTGACTTTTAAATATCAATACTTTATTTACATGTTCTTCTTTTCCTTCCTTCCTTCCTTCCTTCCTTCCTTCCTTCCTTCTTTATTTCTCTTTTTCTTTCTTCTTTAGATAGTGCCTTACTCTATAGTCCTGAGAGGCCTGGATCTCTCTATGTAGACTAAGCTGGCCTGAAACTCTCAGTAACTTACTTCCTAAGTACTGGAATTAAAGGTATATACCACCATTCCTTGCTATTCAAATGTTTTGTTTTTTTAAAAGTTATTTAGATTGCAATTTCATAAAAATGAGTAGTTATTTAACTTCTGTAACCCAGTGTAGAACAGAGCAAAAGATGTATTCTAATAATAACCAATATATTTTTAAAAATTCCCTATTACTACATAAATGATAGAGGAGGAGAAAGAGGAAGGGAAGGGGAGGGAGTGGGGAGAGGACAGAGGGAGTGTGCTCCATAATTCAGGTGAACTATTAGGTCTTCAGGGACTTGTGAGTAAAACACAGAGTTCTGCTCAACACAGAGAGTTCTGTATGCAGCTGTGTTTTCTTCCCAGCTTTCCTGCTGGTGTAGGCATCTCTGCGATCTACTCCTCTTGGTGTTTACAATTAACTTTTAGTTAGCAAACAAAACCTTTAGTCTGAATGTGACATTTTCATAAATGTGTGTCAATGCAATTGTTTGTATTCACTCCACCTGCACATTCCTCCTCTTACTAGAACAGGAAGGAGTCCTGTCCAATTAGAACACCATCCTTATGATCTGGGGCTCATGAATTTGGCCAACAATAGTCCTATAAAATCAGGCCTGTTCACCACCCCGGTACACCTTCATTCAGGCTATTGTGCTATTCCACTTGTGCTAATCAGACTTCTCTTTCTATGACAACTTTCTATGACAAGGGCCCCTATCATCCCTTTAAATACACTGATACTTTTAGGAAGTTTTCAGGGAATTTATGTAAAAAATACTAAAATAAAATAAAATAAAATAAGGCTCTGGTTTAGGAGATCAACGTGCAAATTTTGCGTTGATAAAATTCAGTGATAATGATTGATAAGTCATAGTAACATGACTGTTTTTCCCAACAAGTTAATGGGATCACAGGGCTAAGGACAGTGTGTACTTGACAAATAGTATGATAAATAGAATTTAAGAAAGCCTAGAGAGGAGCAAAGATGTCATAAACCTGATGTACACTCTGTATTAACTAAGTCTTAGAAGTGGATATAAATTTATGAAGGGAGGGGAGGAAGGAAAATTGAAGTATAGTGTGCATTATAGTGGTGAGCATGTGCAAATTCTGGTGACAGAAGTAAAATAAAAATGGGAGGCTGGGTGTCTTATCTGGAAGAATCCAGGCACAGGGATTTCTTCTTTTTACGTGATTTTATCATTGTGTAAACCTTATGGCATGTCAACTGAGATATACATGACTAGGGACTATAGTTTTGGTTTGTACAAAAATGTGATGTGGTTTTGAATTATATGTTGCTTTAGTTTGGACCTTAAAAGGCACTGAGGGATTGATGCCCAGCTTGGTGCTACAGGAAAACTGATGGGAACTCTGGAAGGCAGTAGCTGTTCAGAGGTTTGACATCATTGGAAGTGGGTAGTAGAAATTTAGCTTCTCCTTTTTATGGCTGATACCAGGGGAGCACCTTTGTTCTGCCATGAACTCCCTGATTTGCCTGTTGCCTCACCACAGTGCCCCAAATCAACCAGGCTAACCACCTGTGGCCTAAGCCTTCCAAAGCGAGGAGGAGCCAATACAAACTTTTTGCTTTGTAAGATGACTGTCTCAGGCAGTTGTCATAGAAAGAGAAGTCTGATTAGCACAAGTGGCACAGCACAATAACCTGGGTGGTAAACAGGCCTGAGTTTATAGGACTATCGTTGGCCGAATTCATGAGCCCTAGAAAAATTTTGTTCTTTATTTTAAAAGTAGGAATAACAACCCCTTCCCTCATAGGAGTATAGTGAAGACTAATGAAATAAGGCATGTGAAATGCTTTCCACACAATAAGCAGGTAGACTTGAGTAGGAATCAGTGTTTGCTTCAACAAGCAGTGCACATAAACTCTGGCTTTGATGCTTCTGTGACAGTTTGATTCCTATATGCAAACTGTGGTTAAAATTTTAACCACAGCAGGGATATATCCAGCACCAACCTTCAAGACAATTGGTCTTAGGATTGGGTGCAGTAAGGACAAGAGAGAACAAATGAAAGCCACTTCCAGAGTATGAGGAAGGCAACCTTATGTCAGGTCTCCTTGAGAAATACTGGTGTAGTGCATTTTATTTCATCATATCTCTAATCTGTATATTGATGCTCCTGGACTCCATAGTGGCTTAATGGATTTCCATCTATTCTCAAGAGTAATAGGGGGAAAGAACTTCCACATTAGAGAAAAATAATTCTTCCTGTTGTCTGATTCTGAGCTTTTATGCTAGTGCTGTACTTCATTCAATCTGGATGGCATCCTCCAAGGTAAAGTCATGTTTCCCAGGCTAACAGTGTTTTCCAATTAATTAAAATCAGTTAAGAATAATTTAATTGAATGCTGTCACAGGCACCATAAATCACTGTGATACCTCACTGTCGTCACCTAGCTCTGGAAAAACACCTCTTGTGGCTGGATCCACTGCAGCTTCGAATAATACTGAAAGCATTTATCTAGGGTGACATAATTGTCAAATCTGTAATTGTGCTTGTGTTGCCTGTAGCCTGCTCTACCATTTGAAAATGTTGGAAATTACTGCTGTACTCTAGCCAGCCATTTAAATATATGTCACAAGATTTATTGTCTGCCAGCATTTTAAGAAAAGTATTTTTTCTTCATTGCAGACTTTAATACCCTAGGTATCAGGAAGTGACTTCCTGTATGTTTTCACCACTAGACACGGGAAGAATACAGGGTAGCCTGGCTTCATCTGTGCAACTAAGAATTATTAGGTACGGAAATTGGATACAGAAACCCTTTGAAGGAATGAGGATGGGTTTGTCACACTGGATAATATTTCGAAATGAATTTTGACACATTGAATAGGCTTCATAACAACCGATTAGCATCTCGGAATACTCAGACACTCAGTGACACCAGCTGCCTTGCCAAGGCTGTCAGAGTCTAGCGTGGACTCACTCCAACCGAAGGAAGTGTTGAGTTTGTGTTGAATTTCTTCTTCTGTTTGCATTTAATTTTTAGCACAGGATAATAATCTACAGTAGACTCTCCAACCATAGGGCAACTCTGCCACACAAACTTGAAATAAACTGTCATTTGTTTTGTTTGTTTGTTTATTTATTTATTTATTGCTCTTATAATCTGAAGTGTCACATTACTTTCTTGTCTATGTCCTCCTCCACCTAGGATACCCAGCACCGTCAGGATGCCTGTTTCATGACAGCTTTGTATTAGGGCTGGGTAGTTCTCTGACAGGCAGCTGGAAGACCACACTGCAAAACAGTGCAATGGGTTGTTGTACTGCTAAGTATTTCAGATGCAGCGTATAGTTCCACGTAAAGGGAAACACATACTATGGGAATAGCCAAGGTTTTCTTATTAGAATTCACTTGAATCTTACTCTCGTTATGAAGCACATTTCTTAAGGACAAGGAGTGACTGCTTATGCTTATGCAAATTTCAGGCTCCATACACACACACACACACACACACACACACACACACACACACACACACA
>OU015752.1:36948413-36964656 GCA_907169655.1 Acomys percivali
AGAGAGAGAGAGAGAGAGAGAGAGAGAGAGAGAGAGAGAGAGAGAGACTCTAGAAGGCATTTGTTAAGGGAATTGGTTCATGAGATTATGGATGCTAAGTTGTCCTATGGATGTTGTCTTCAGACATTGATATGGTAGCATATGGCAGCTCTGTCTAATCGTAAAACTTCAGACTCAGAGAAACTACCAGCATAGACCCCAGCAGTTTCAGGGTGAACCACCTGACATGGGTGCTGGGATTCAAATTTGGGTCATTTGGAAGGACAGTATGTATTCTTAATCTCTGATCTTTCTTTGCAGCCCCAATCTGTTACACTTTGGGGATATCTATTTTTCTTTAAGGCTTTAAAATGTTTTTAATTATGTGTATATGTATATATGTACAGATGTGTGTGGGTATGTGTGTCCAGAGCTCAGCTCTCTCTGGAACTGAAGTTACAGTACCCTGTGAACCATCCAATGTATGTGCTTAGATCTAACCACTGGCCTTCTAGAAGAGATATATGCTTTTAATGTCTGAAACGTCTCTGCAAAATGGATACATTGTTTTCTGCATTGTCTAATGATTCGAAACAGTTTTAACCTTGGTGTGGTAGTGCAAGCCTTTATTCCCAACATGCCAGAGGTAGCAAGGTTGAGGCAGACAGATCTCTGTGAGTTCAAGGCCTGCCTGGTCTATATAGAGAGTTCTAGGAGAGCCAGTTAGTTCCAGCGTTATACAATTAATATGCCTCCCCAATGAGAAACCACTTCAAGCACTTAGAGATTAATAAAAACAAACTTTTTAATTTAATTTTTGAGGTCATAATTTTTTTTACTTTTTTTTATTAATTTATTCATATTACATCTCAATTGTTAGCCCATCCCTTGTATCCTCCCTTTCTTTCCTCCCTCCCGCTTCCCCCTCTACTCCTTTCCCCTATGTCTGTGACTGAGGGGGACCTCCTCCCCCTGTATATGCTCCTAGAGTATCGAGTCTCTTCTTGGTGACTTATTATCTTTCCTCTGAGTGCCACCAGGCCTCCCCATCCAAGAGACATGGTCCGATATGGGGCACCTGGGGTCCTCCTCAAACTATGGCACTAGCCAAGGAAAATATAGGCAGTAAACTTCGAACCCCTACCCAGTCTAGCCGATGGACAGGACATTCTCCACCGTTAAGTGGAGAAGGGGATCTGACTTTCACACAAATTCTGGTGCTCCATATTGAGGTCATAATTTAATTACATTTGCCCCTTCCATTTGCTCCCTCTAAACTAGTGGCTCTCAGGCTTCCTAATTCTGCAGCTCCCCTGGTGACCCTGAACCATAACTTTATTTTATTGGTGCTTTATAACTGTAATTTTGCTGATTATAAATTGTAATATAAATATCTGATATGCAGACTATCTGATAAGGCCCCCCCAAGTTGGTTGCCACCCACCATTTTAAAGCTTCCCATAGACCACTACACACACGCACATTCTCTCTCTCTCTCTCTCTCTCTCTCTCTCTCTCTCTCTCTCTCTCTTCAAATTCTTGGGCAGTTTTCACAATAATTGTCATTGCATGCACATATGTATAGGCATATACATATTCCTGAATGCAACTTACTCAGCCTGCATAATATCAACTTGTGTGTTGTTTCCAGGGTTGATCATTTGGCACTGGACAACCAATTGATGTGCTCTTCTTGGGGAAGACCACCTATCTCACCCCCCGGCAGTTTTCAGTTACCTATAGTTCATTGTGGAGTCCTTGTGAGCTTTCCCCGTCCACTTTGGATGTTCGCTGTGGTCGTCCTTGTTCAGATCTCCTTTGGATGGTCCTCACTGGGATGCTTTTTGAGTGTAGCTTCTGATACCCCCCAGGAGGCACAGTCTCATAGCAAGCTCTCTCATCCTCTTATGGTCTTTCTCCCCTCTCCGCAGTGTTCCCTGAGGCTTGCTGTGGCAGGGAGTGGTTTGTAGATGCAGCCATCAGGACTGGGTTCATTTCTTTGCACTCCTTTAGTTAAGTTCCACATTGTGTAACTTGCTATTTCCTAAGCAGGTTTAGTAGCTCCTTTATGACATTAACCTGTTACTTTCCATTTCTCCTATATCTGCAGGAGGTACTCACTGGGCATAGGACTTCTTATTTTAAAGCTGGCATGTGCTTATTATTATTATCCCTCAGATATGCTAAGCCTAAGATTTAATAATTTAGTCTTTTTGTAAAAAAAAAAAATCAAAACCAAGATGGGTGTTTAAAACCTGTCCTCCATGCCTATTAAGTTAGGAAATACTGTCTCTTCTACAAGAGTGTCTCTTATGTTGACAGTCTTCCTTTCACAGTGTTCCTTGGCTTCCTAGAAACAGCCTCTTGCTTAGGGTATATACCTCTGTTTCTTTTTGTCTGGCCTTGCCTGTGTGGAGCTATTGCTGTCACATAATATGTTTCCTGAATCCCCCAGGGGGACTGCTTTTATCCAGCTCCCAAGCCCCTGCTTCCTGAGGAGGGCTTCATTAAGTGTATTTGAATGGCCCTCATTTGCAATGCATGTTGTGTCTGCCTCTTTAAATAAAGTAAAGGTTAATATGTTGATTTCCTATTTATAGGTAACTTAATGCTTCTAATTTTTCCTAATCATGGCATAAGGCTTTGGCTCAGTACCTCCGATTTCTTAAATGATCTTTCTAAATCGTTATAATGATTTAATGAGTTTACTACCCTCCAAGAGGCTGTGTTGACAGGTTTAAAGAGGCAAATCACATACTCTCTTTCTCACCATATAGTATGTAGATATACAAGCAAGCCTCAAGCAAGATGCAAGTCTTAGTGATATAGCTTGTGATTATTGGGATTCTTCCCTAGCCTTTACTTTTAACTAAGGCCTAATATGACTTTATCAGAAAAGAGTTGGGTGCTATTTATGAAGAGGGGAGCTAACTGCCTATTGGAAAGGGTGCCTATCAATTACTACATCATTTTCATTTCTGACATATGGAGAATATTTGGTGCTGATGGTTTCACCCTCCTACGTTGCTTTCCCACATACACAGAAAGTTTAGTGGAAATTCTCTTGGTTCCTTTCTAAACATGGAGCATTAAAAAGTAACGGAGACTCAGCTTTGCTTTAGGAGAATGGCCAATGTCTTCCACAGACAGGCTGCTTCTGGGTCTGCCCTTTGTTTCTGTTGTGTGGATAAAAGTTGTTGAAAAGAAGCTGCACCTTCAGAGGCATTGGCTTCTTAGAACTTCAGTGATTTTGGGGAGGTTGGCGCATTTCAGGATCGGAGAGGAAAATCAGGAGATTAATTATAAATCTCCACTGGCATCTTTATCTTCCTAAAGTTGCTGTTAGGGTCCACTTCCATTTGATCTAAGATCCTTGTGACTGTTAGGCCTGTCCTTTGTAATGTGTGACTAGAGCTCCAGTTTTTACCAACCCAAAGCGAAGAATGTCATCAGGAAAACTGAAGCCTACTGCAGAGGTCACCCTAGTTTGCTGTAACCCATGCACTGGAAATCATGTTGACGGATGACTGTCTGATCTGTTACTCACTAAAACTTAATGGAACTACTGTCACATTTGAACATGGAGTTTGGGGTAACCTCAGTCTCTCTTCCTGGGCAATGGCCAGTCATATTTGTTTCCAGAAGAAACTGTTTTATCCCTTTAAGCTGTGAACTGTGTTTGTGTGGACAGTCATGTTTTGGTTGCCCTCTTGAGCCCCTTTGGTTCTGTGGAAATAGAGCTCGCCATAGTTAAGAAGTTGTGCACTGTCTGCCTGATGACTGGGTAGTCAGGCCTATATCGTTTTTGAAAAATTCTTCAGACTAGATTTCTTCTAAATTACCTATTTGTCTCTTTAACAGATTATCTGTGCAAAATATTTTTGTTAGGCAATAGAAATCCTGTTTAGTACTACATACAAATGCATACATGGCCCTCTGTCGACTAATATTATTAAGTGAATACAATTCTGCGTAGAACCAGCACATGGGGAAAGGTGCTCTTATCTCTGTTAGTGATACATAAACTAAAAGACAGCGAGGTAAGTACCCGAAGTGCTGCAAAATGCTGGAGCTGAGTCATTGTCAAAATAGTATTTTTTTTTTTCATAATCTAGCCAAGAGACTCTACCTACATGATGTCCAAAGACGGTGGATGGTAAAGGTGTCACCCTCATCGTGCTGTCTGGTCGAGTTTTCATTTTCATCCATGGGTCCCGAGAACATCTCGTCCAGCATACAGGTTCTGAGCAGGCATACAAATAAAGATAAGGAGTTCTGTCATCAATTCATTAACTGAATGGTCCTTGAGAATTCACCTCTAGTCCAGGTGTACTGCAACTGCTGATTGTAGTAATTACATTAATAGGGTCTTAGCCTGATTGTGTTTCTTGAATGGTCCTCTGGTAAAACCTTGGTCAGCAATAAAAATGTAAAGGGATCTGTAATGTTTTTCTGGCAAAGATAAACAGATACAAGTGGCAGGATAAGGAAATACTGAGAGAGCAAACTGAAAAGAACGTATGTTGCAGACACGGCAGACACCTTGAAACAAAGAGGTCTAATACAAAAACCGTATGTCAGAGCTGGAGAGACAGCTCAGCTTGCATAAAGAGCCCGGGTCAATTCTCAGCACCCACGTGGCAGCCCACAAGTGTCTGTAACTCTAGTTCCAGGTGATCTGACATCCTCCCAGAGAAATACATGTAGGCAAAACATCAATGCGCATAAAATAAAAACACATACATCTTTTAAAAATACGTCCATCTCTCACTCACTCGTTTTCATATCTCGGTTTCAGTCTGCCTCAGAACCTCTAACGTAGGTACTTTAGGCAATAACCAAATGTTTCACAAGTCTAAGTCGTTGGATGAATGTTAATTTCTGTTTCTTGTTTTGTTAGACCCTTTTATGTGTGCTTCTCATAGGTTCTTTTGGCCACTTAATCTTATTATAGCCCTTCTTACTGATTACATTAGGTTATGATGGTTGCTGAGAAAATGACATTTTGTCAATCAGTATTTAAAACTAATATTCACTGTGAGCCGAGTGTTGCTTAATGGATGTGATTCTTACATGATATAAGGAAATGCAAATTCACTTGAATGTTCCTATCAAATTAGCAACTTGCTTGTTATAGAAAATAAAACCTAATTAGTTATCTTACCCTGTGCAAGGCAGCCTACACCTGTCCCAAGATAGTGTTTGCTAAATAGCTTTCTTTCTCTCAGGACTGTTTTTGGTCTGTTTTTCTTTTTACCCTCTTCCTTTGGCACTGGCATTGAGAAAAAGAAGACTAAAGGAGGATGCACATTAGTGACCTGTGCCAGGGCCCATCAACAACCTCAGCTCACCCAGAAGCACAGCTGGGGACAAGTTGTCCTGTCTTACAAAATAAAACTAACTTTTGCTCTCAACCATCAGGAAACTGAAATCAAGTTGGTCTCAGAAGTAGGCCCTGCAGTCATTACGGAAAATAGTGAACCTGTTTTTATCCATACATAAAGAACCCATCTTTGTGGTTAATGATTAACCAGTTAACTTTAGTAACTCATCTTTAAAGCACTTACACTAAGAGGGTGAGGGTTAGGAGTGGAAAATAACTATTGTGGTGATTATTTTTAAGGGTGCTTAACTCAGGAATGGAGCTTAAAAATTTCTAGAGTAAATGTCGAGAACATCAGAGGAACTTGAAGACTTAAAGATCAGTTATTGGCTTTTGTGGCAAAGATAAATAGATTGCAGATTGAAGCCAGGACCAGAAATAACAGGGAGGGGAGATTAAAACAAGCTAAAATTAGGTGCCAGGTAGAGGGAGGAGAAAGGAGAATGGTGAAGATGTCTTTTTCATCCTGATTATGCTGTCCTGACCAGGACGGCGTGAGTGTTTCCCAGAAACAGAGTTTCATTGAAGGAGCGATGGTGCCACATGATGGCCTGGGATGGCACCAGAGGAATTGCTTGCCTAGCCTTGCAGGTTTGAACACTTAGTCTCCAGTCTGGTGGTGGTGTTTGAGAGGCTATGGAAAGTTAGGATTCGGGACCTGCATGGAGGGAGTGGGTCACAGGTTGGAGCCTGTCCCTGTTCATCTTTGCTTCCTGATCTCTTGAGATAGCATAAGCCATTCCATATGTCACTTGCCACCATGGCTTCATTGCTGGGAGCAGTGTGCCTTTCAACTGTGAGCTCGAATGAGTCCTTCCTCCTCTCTTTAAGTTGTTTCTTGTTGGGTCAAGGACAAGACAGGCAACTACTACATGAGATAGTGATGCCCTTCTGAGAAGCATGCTAAAAATAGTCAATTAGAACATGTTTTGTGGTGATTCTGGAAGATTTAAGGTATTTGAGTCCAGGAGACTTTATGGGGCACACCATAGCTCAGCATATATCTGAGACTGATCTCCTGGGAAAGAAGGTGAAATGGGAAAAGAATACATAACTAATGTTTCCCATATTCTAGGCCCTGTAGGTTTTTTAAATAATATGTTTATACTACAAAGATCATATCTTGTAATTTAAAAACTGAAACTCCTAAAGCCTGGGTATTACGAATAAGTCTGTTCAGCAAATGCTTTTATATCAAAATCGGATTTTTAGCCTTAGAAGTCTATATTCCTTGTGTTCTCCACTTCGATCTATCCTGAAGGGTTAGAAACAGGACTAGCAGATCAAAACCATAAGGGTTTAAGTTCAGTGTCTATGAGTGCTTTTGTATCCGATTTTCACACTGGAAGAACAGGATAGATACTGCATCATGGAGCTGTGCAGGCCTGAGCAGGATGCCTTCTCAATTGGGATTCTGTAGATGGGGTTTTGAGCATACACCTCAGGGTCCCTCCCACTCTCAAAGCATGTTGATCTTATGAATGTGTCTTCACTGAGCATCACAGTGCAGGAGCATGCCAGAAGCTGTACAGGAAAAAATGAAGG
The DNA here is from genome assembly GCA_907169655.1 of Acomys percivali. NCBI lineage: Eukaryota > Metazoa > Chordata > Mammalia > Rodentia > Muridae > Acomys > Acomys percivali. The sequence goes on from OU015752.1 coordinate 36,955,321, forward strand.
CAGGCAGAGAAGGGAGAGGTGGTCAAAGCAGAAGATCAGAGAAGAGAAGAAACATTTTGAAAGGCAAAGTGTGGACAGCCAAATTTGTCGTAAAGTAGCAGAAAAATCTTCCAGAGCCCAAAGAACAGGATTTCCAGCAGGGGAGAAATGAGATACAACACATCAGTACACAAACACATTGATGGGAAGGTGATGTCCTCCATCACTGATGTCCCTGGGGAACCTGCAGAGGGCAGAGTGCACTCAGAGCCCTGGGGTGATGGCAAATGCATACCACTGTCTGGCTGGGAAGGAAGGGATAGATCCCTGATGTAGCATCCTCTTTAATTCGTTGGGAAATTTAGCCATGGTGGATCTATAATGAGCATTGCCCCCAGCTGGACTGACTTACCGGGGAGAAATCTGTCTGAATTAGTGGAGATGGCCAGCCATGTATCTTAAGGAGGACGTAATCCCTTCGAGCCTCAGCAGAAAGATGAACAGAAGGGATCTGTTAACATTAGACGCCCACTGAGCTCTGCCACAGCTAAACATAATAATATTTCCTAAACCATGTTTCCCAATGGACGTTTCAGCAGAGATGAACACACAACGCACTCACTTGCTACTATGTAAATCAGATCAGTTCACTTTTACACGGATCAAACGGTCTTTGCAAATGAGTTTCATAGTCATGCTGTTTGTTCAGGCATATTTTTTTTTTACACCCTCCTCCTCCTTCTTCTTCTTCCTGACTGATTCTCATATTGTGTGTTTGCTGACCTATGATCTGTTGACTGCCTATGTATGTGTGTGTGTGTGTATATATATATATATACACACACACACACATATCTCCATTATCAATTTGCTTTGAAACCCCAGGATTTAAGAGAAAACCCCTAGTCTAGAGGGACTGTCACTTAGTCTGTATTTGGTTAGAGGACCATGGCCTGGTCCTGACTTCTGTGACCACATGTGATGCTGAGCAGAACCCTTCTGCCAGGCTATGGTCCTGTTTGTTTCTCCACAGGTGTGTCTTATGCTCAAGGCATCTCACAGGGAGAGCTTGGGAAGTTGAGTCTAACTTGTTTAATTGACTGCAACTGCTCTTTCTGACCCAGGCACAGGCTGCAGTTGTGTAGCTAAAGCTCTTTTCATGCGTGTTGATGGATTGAAGGTGACAGCCCCAGTTATGGTTCCAAGCTCCTGGCTGGTCAGTTGGTTTCACAAGTACAATGTTGCAAGAATCATTTATCGGAGGTGTGAACCCAGAGATTTGGGTGCTCGAAGTGACAGCTGCTGGATACGGGCCTTAGAGAAACACCTAGCAGAAGAGGAGGTGGCAGTGTGTACTCGCTTGTTAACTGTGAAATTGGGGTAAAGAAAGGTCTCTGTTGACATTTGCATATTTAAATACCAATATGCTTTCCTTCCCTTTCTGCAATAATGTCAGCAGATATCTGGGAGGCTCCTATGCTACAAAAATAGTTGATGAAATCCTTATGAAATATGTGCGTGTGTTTAATTTTTGTATGTGTCTTTCAGAGACAGCCGTCTCACTGTATCACCTGGGGTTGGACTTGAACTCATGGTTGATCTGCCTGACTCATCCTCTTGGAGTGTGAGAATTAGAAACATTCTGGAATTCAAGATCTGTCGCCATGCTGGGCCTATGTATGGGTATAACTGCAAATGAATTTAAAAGCTTGGAGGAAACTATCTTAGAAATGCCTCTGCTGAACAAATGTTTTTTCTTGCTTTTTTGGGGAGCCCCATTAGCCTAAACTTTCCATGTAAAGGAGGATAACCTTGAATTTCGGATCCTTCTGCCTCTACCCTCTGAATGCCGGGATTACCCACAAACACCAGCATCCCCAGTTTGGGGCTAATATTATCTTAGTGCTATTTGTTCCTCCCTTTGAGGAGCCAGGGAGTGTTGGGGTTGAACCCTTTCAGTCACAGACCTCTAGGCCAGTGACAGTTCTGTTCTGTAGACAGTGCACTTGTGTCTTCTAGTAGGAAGTAAAATGAAACAATCACCTATGGCAGCATTTGGATTTTGGTTGAAAAGATTGCTAGTATTCACTTCCAGCTGGGAGCGTAGGCTCCATAGACTTTGTAAACGAATCGTTCCAGTTACCAACGCATAGGCTCAAACTCTTTGTTTCTTCCCACTATAATAATTATTGAAATTACACTTCCAAAATACACCCATAGATCTTCTTTCTTATAAGCTGTGGTTGGTATCAGGTCTCCTGGTGTTCTGTAGCAGTCTCCAAAGCAGGTAAGACTTGAATTTGAGGGAGAATTTTGATACACCAGCTCAGCCATCATATATAAACTTAATAAAGTCAGATTGGTCCAGAGTGTAAGTTCTGTCTTCTGAGGCATCAGTCCGTATCAGGAGCTGCATTCAGTCTTGGGGCCACAGGAGTGACATTCTGCCTATTATTGCTGAGGTGAGCTGTTTCGTTCATAATGTATTTTGGAAGCTATTTTTGTTTCTTCCTGGAACACACTCAGATATTTCCACTTCTCTACCTTGAACCAGGTTTAAAACAACACACTCCCAAATTTGTGTCTTATCCAATCCTGTTTCCTGAGATATGAGTGAGCATTTTCTGTGTCTTTTCCTCTATTAAAAACATGCACAGGCTTTCTTCTTTAGCCCGCTTAAACTTTGGCATGGGTAACATCACTCATCATCATTTTATGATAACTATGAAGTCAATTTTTATTATTTCTCCTTCGTGCAGGAAATTGTGCTCAGAGTTTAGATAGAATTCGTGTTCTCAGAGTCACAGCCAGGACTTGACTCTGAAATCCTTTAAGTGTCAAGTTTGATTTTTTCTACCTTCCTGTCGTCTCTAGAGCTTTTGTGATTTTCCTGTTGTATGGGAATACAGCATCTTTGTTATTTCCTGCAAGATTTGTTTTAAAATTATATGTATGTATAGATATGTACATGCCCTGTGTGTAGGTGACTGTAGGGTCTTGAGGCCTTGGGTCTGGGACTGGAATTGTAGATACCTGTGAGCCTCCTTATTCTGGGGTGCTGGGGATCAAACTCAGGGCCTCTGGAGAATTGTGTGGGCTTTTCACCACTGAGCCATCTCTCCAGCCTGTTCTTAGTTTTTATTTTTCATTTTGGACTATGTCTTACTCTGTGGTTCTAGCTGGCTCTGAATTTGCCTTGTAGACTCTACTTGCCTAGAACTCACAGACATCCATCTGCCTCTGCTTATAGAGTGCCGAATTTAAAGGCATGAGCAACCACATCTAACTGTATATTTTATTAAAAAAAGAAAAAAAAAAAAGAAAAAGACCAACTTCATAGCATATGAAATCAATGTAGACACAGAACATTCCCAGCATTCCATTTCTTTTATTGGGTAGGCTTATATGTGGAAAACAGCGAATGGAGGACTCAGACATCAGTCTTGGCAGCAAAAAGAGTAATGAGCACATCTGTTCCTGTTCTAGACAATCATGTCACCCACCGTCACCATTGTCCCAGTCCTCCTTTTGGAGGCCTTTCCATGCATTGGACTCCGACTAGGTTTGCTACAAAACTAACTCACTAAACAGCCTAAAAAACAAAAACAAACAAACAAAACTGAAAAACCCACAGAAATCTGTCATTAGGACCCAGCCTGGTTTCCCCCCTGGGAACTCATCCTAAGTCAGTTCATGGCTGCCCAGAGCCCTGCCAGTGCCTGTGTTGGTGCTGCCTGTACTCAACTAATCCTGCTGTTATCCCTGGCTTCTCTGCTTGTCTCTAGGCTGGGAGCTTCTAGCCCCTGCGAGAGCAGGGGCATCACTGCACTCGGCTATCATCATTATCATCATCATCACCATCATCATCATCATCATCATGTCTGCCATTGAAGGGGTTCCGACAAACTGAACTGCTGTACAGCATGCTGCAAATGCAATTTCTCCCTTAAACCACACCGTGGCCGCTGGATGGTGTGGAGTAGTCACACTTCACATGCAGAGAGGACAAAGCTAACAGTGACTGCTCTGAAGTTTCAGTCACTACGAACCATTTAGATGTCACCCAGCTCTCAGGGCGCGAAAGTGGATCCAAAGTCCTGAGTCCTCTGACTTCAGAGCCCTGCTCCTTAACTCCAAGTCACAATATCTTCCCGCTGTCTAAGGTCATAAATTAAGTGCTTAGTAAATTTTAAGACATTTCAAGAGAAAGGTTGTTTTGTTGAAACAAATGACTTTCAGGGAACAGATGGAGGTTTGGGGGACTCCATTTTCTATCTCTGTGAAGTGACGGCGGGTTAATTACCTCGACGATCTCACTTAAGAGGGAGCAGCAGAAATCTGAGCTGCTTAGCTGATGCTCCGCAGTCCCGGGCAAATAGCTACTGCATTATTCTGGTTGATCTTCAGTCCTGCGGTACTGGCAGTAATTCCATTTAGATCCAATCTAGATAGGCCTTTGCAAGGCCTCTATCATTTTTTTCAGAATGTTTGAAAAAACAAAATACATTTGGGCTTCTAACCCTGGAGTTTGGGAATCTGAAATATACATAAGATGATATGAAAGAGGCCGGCTTTGATTACCATACAGCAGCATAGCTGGGGGCTGCCATAAAAACCTATACAATTGAACCGGGCCTGAACCATGACGGGCCTCCTTAATGCACAATGCTTTGGTTTTCAAGTGCATTCTTCCCTCTATCATACAAAATGTGGATGAAGTGATAAGTGAGTTTAAAAATGACTGTATAAGTCAAGTGCACTGTCACACTGTGAAGCGTTTGCCCCAGGGGACCAGAAACTGAACGCAGCCTCATTTTCTTTTAAGTGTTTTCTTGGGCGGCACAGGGTTTCTAATAATGGGTTGGTCTGTTGTTTACTAAATTGACACGATCATAGGCCAATTTTTGTTGTTGTGTTATGAGGATTTTTTTTTTAATTCAACGGGGACTTTTTCAAGAATCAAAATTCAAGATGGACATTTCGAAAGAAGAGGAAAGTGAAAGGAGATAGACAGAGAAAGAAGAGTCGGGGATAAAGAGAAACAGGGAGGAGAGAGCCCAACAGTAGAGATTTGTAAGTTGCTATAGATACTTGAAATACATGAAAGGCTTCTGGGCCCGATTTAGGTCCAAAGAGCCAGGATGAATTAAATACACAATTGAGTCTCCAAGACCATGAAAATGAAGAAAACTCCAAGCTGTTGACAGCCTGCACTGAATCCTGTGGGAATGTCTGTCCTGAGCAGAGAGGCTATCTTCCAAGCCTCGGTATGGTGAGTGTCAGAACTATATTTGTTCTGTGTTCATGGACACAGTTGGCAGTAGCCACAGGGCATCAAAAGGATTTTGAGCAAGACAAGAATTGTGTTCAGGTGTTGTACCCTCCTTTGTGACACCATTTGCCCCTGCATGTCTGTGGGGTCGGTGGTTAGTGAGAGTGAAAGCAGTCGAAGCCTACATAATTAGTCAATGTTGGTGTTAGCTTTCTGTCTGCTCAGTTGGTAGCTAAAAGCAAAACACAGACAAGAAGGAGCCAGGTCCTGATGTGGACTTCAAGGACACACCTCCAATGACATGACTTCTTCCCACTATGTCCCACATCCTCAAGGTCCTGCCTCTGATTGGAACCTTCAGCTGGGACCCCCTTAGCACATGGGATTTTAGAAGATGTGTCAAGTGTAAGGTGTAGTATTGGTGACCTTGAACCACCATTTGAGGGCTGAGCTGACTCACACTCTTTTTAATGTTTCTCTTTTTGGTGTGAACCAGTTCTCATGAGGAAATGAAATTGAACCAAAGGAGGCTAGAGCACCAGACAGAGTGAAGGAAGGGCCGACTTGAGTCAGGTATGCAGTCTGCTGTGCTATTGCCATCTGTGGGATGCTTGCCAGCTGCCTTACTACACTGTGTCTCACTTGAGCAACAGAAATGGTTTCCTCTGCCCTGATGCTGGTAAAGGCAGGGCAATCTGTATCCTGCAGATTCCAGCCTGAGGCATGGGCTGGAGACCTGAGGCTCAGTACTGAGAATGTAACCCGTGTCATTGCCTGAAGAGCTGAAGGTCTGTGGCGTGCATTTTTCATCTGCCTTTGTTTCTTCTTGTCCAAATGTAGCAAACAAGATGTCCCATCTTGTACCATCCAGGATGTTCAGGTATCAGAATGCCTTAGTAAGGAAATCCTATTGAGGGATAACTGTAAACATTTAGATTCAAGCTTAAACTTACTAAAGGGAGGGCTGATGTAATGCCAGCTCCAGGTACAGGGAGAAGATCTGTTTCACAAACAAGCAATACTAAGTGGAGGACAATTAAAGCAAGGCATCTGACATTGACCACAGGCACAAGTACATATGTATGCAGGCACACATCTATATAATGCACAAGAATTTCAACAGTACACACAATTTTTTGATTCCTAGCACTATAAGAAAACTTGAGACGAAGTATTAATAGTTAGCCAGTCATAATATGTAAATAAACCCAAGTATTGTGACAGCCAAGTCATGATTGAGACAAAACAAAAGTCTAGATACTTCATTTTTGGGTTAAGAAACTCGATAGCTGGACCACAGCCTTTGTCCACATACACAAAAAGTACAGTGAGTTGGAAGGAGAAAGGAAATGGACTGAGTTGGTGTTCTACAAGCATGAGTCTTGGGAATGGAGACAGAAGTTTCAGGTTATCAACTGTATTATTCTTCTAGTAATTGTCTGTATATCTGGAAAGAAAAACTTAAGCAGAGAAGGTTTTGGCTTACAGTTCAGAGATGCAGTCTGTTATGGCGAGGTAGGGATGGGGGATATGGGGCAGCTGGTCACATTTGGTCCTATATCAGGAGGCAACGAGCAATGAGTGTTAGTGCTCCGCTCATTTTCTCTATTCAGTCCACAATCCCAGTTCAAGGGTTGGTGCTTCCCTCTTCAGTTCAACTCTCTGCAAACTCTCTCCTTCGCTCCAGTCTCCTGTTGTGTTTCCAGATGCAATCAGATTGACCTTGAAGGTCAACCATCACACTGTCCCAGTATTAACTGCACAGTAGATGTGCCCAAGCCTCAGAGACTAAGGACTGACTGTTAAAACTTTGAGCCCCCCTGATCCTCCACTCCCCCTTCCTCCTCCTCCTCCTCTTCTCTTCCTTTCTTCCTCCTCCTCCTCCTCTTTCTTCTTCAAGACAAGGTTTCTCTGTGTAGCCCTGGCTATCATAGACTCCCTTTGTAGACCAAGCTGGCCTCGAACTCACAGAGATCCGCCTGCCTCTGCCTCCCCGAATGCTGGGATTTCAGACATGTGCCACTGAGCCTGGTTAGAAGCCTTTAATATATGGGCATCCAGATCCATGTCTGATTTTGATGTGCTGTTTCGTGGATGTTTCCCAGAACTCTTTTACCTTAGTATTTTTCCAATGTTCAAAACTTCTTATTGCTGTTAATCATGATTTGGGAGTTGATATGTCACTATGAATTAAGTTCAGAATGCACAGTGCTTTTTGACACTAAAATAAACCCAAGTTAGCCAGGCGTGGTGGTGCACGCCTTTAATCCCAGCACTCGGGAGGCAGAGGCAGGTGGATCACTGTGAGTTTGAGGCCAGCCTGGTCTACAAAAGGAGTCCAGGATAGCTAAGGCTACACAGAGAAACCCTGTCTTGAAAAAAACCAAAAAAGAAAGAAAGAAAGAAAGAAAGAAAGAAAGAAAGAAAGAAAGAAAGAAACCTAAGTGTTAATTGTGTAACGCATGTCAGTAAATCACCTATTGCCTAATGCTAAGATGCTGAAAAAATTGGCCAACTTCCAAATTTAGCCCTAAGCCCTAATTGAACTTTATCCATCAAAGGTGATAGCACAATTCCATCAGAGTGTTTCACAATTTATGGTGATGGGTTAAAACTTTCCTTTTGCACACATCCTTTTTGATAATATTACTCTTGAACTTTGCATACTATATATGCTTATCATTTTTATTTAACTTCACAAGCAAAGGTATTAAAGTAGCAGACAGTGAAGAAAATAGATGAAACAGATAGATTAAAAACAGACCTATCTCAGGGAGCAAAAGTAATTGCAATGATCAGAGACAGCAGAAAAGGCTGAGACGCCACTGTGGGCCATTCTGTGCCAGAGTAAATTGATCAAAAGTGATGTGGTCCCTAAGGAGCTCACTTGCAAGGAGTTAACAGTCACTAATTAGAACGACATCAGATGTTCCTTTATATCTTATAGAGTAAAACATAGTGTATAGAATTAAGACAGGATCCATTGTCTTTTGATATCTTATGTGGTAAACTGAAACATGTAACATTAAAGCAGCACTGAATTAAAATCAATATGCTGCCATTTTTCTAAGTAGGACATTTTTTTTTTTTTTATTATGTTGGAGGTCCTGTGCTCTTACTGGTAAAGGGCAGAAGCTTTGGGTTTGAACTATACAGACTTGTAAAAGGTAGGTATAATTAACATGTAATAAAGTGCAGATCTTAACAGTGCCCAGTTTGACTAATTTTGACCAATTATAGTGACCTGTGAAATTAACACTATAATTAAATTAATGAGCTAGCCCTCATGCCCAGTGTTTCTTCTTGATCCATTTGAATCTACCTCCACCTCTTTAGTCTCTCCCTAGGCAGTCTTTGGATTTGTGTCAGCTTACAAATGAGCTTACATTTCCTTGAAAATTATGAAAATGAAATTATGTGACATCCATTTTTGCTGTGCACAGGTCTTCCAGTCAGCTTGTCTGAAGTTTCCTTCATGCTTGCTTACGTAATCCCTTTGCTGTTTCTTACTCTAGGTGCTCTTCTGTTGTGTGTCTGAGGTAGTGATTATCTCTTATCGCACTGATGGCCATTTGGATCGTATCTCTATTTATTTGTTTGTTTATTTATTATTTATATTTTTATTACTATCTTTCTGGTAAATAATTATGAACCTTCTGTGCAAGTCTTTGTGTGGACATGTTTTCATATGTGTGTGTGTGTGTAAATGGCCAAGGTTAGAAGGGTTGGGTCATATGCTATAAATATGTGACTCCCTGGAGTTGAGTTGTGTCTACCTAGTAGCCTATGGCACTGTCTGTCAGTCAACCTATTAGAAAATACTTTGGCAGGTACATTTTAGAAAATAAAATTAGGTGGTTTGGCTCATGGAACACAGTTACTGTCACTGCGCCTAGGATATAGCAATTACTCGTCTCATTCATTTCCGTTGCAATTAGTTTTTAACACCAAGTTTCAAAGTATAGAAAATTTTATTAATGAATTTTTTAAATGCTACTTAAAAAAAAAAAAAGGATTACTGTTGTTGTGGTGTGCGTTTATGCTCTCGCTCTCTCTCCCCCCCCCCCCCCCCCCCCCCCCCCCCC
>OU015752.1:36964756-36978222 GCA_907169655.1 Acomys percivali
CTCTCTCTCTCTCTCTCTCTCTCTCTCTCTCTCTCTCTCTCTCTCTGCATGACTCTGTGTGCACATGTATGTGCAGGAACATCCATACCATGGCATACATGTGGTTAGAGGACATCCTTTGGTAGTATACTCTCTTATTTCATTGTAGGAGCCAGTGATCAAAATCAGGTCATCAGACTTTCAGGGCAAACACACTTTTACCTAAGGAGTCATCTTGGCAGCCTCTTCTCTTTACTTGTGAGGGAAATCAATTTGTGTGAAAAATAATTATTTCATCATACTGTACAACAGTAGGGCAAAGAAAATTCTCTGTTTATTTGTAACACTGTAACAAGAAGCTGCTTAAAGACATATTGAGTTCTTTCCTTGTCTCACAAGGTAATGAGAAACAAGCCTAGGAATTTTCCCTTCATTTTGCACCTGTCTCCTTTACTTGAGGTCAAGTGATTACCCTGACTGTAGGCCCTTGTGATGGTCAGTGTTAATTGTTAATTTTGACAGGATCTTGGATGAATCACATGTAGGCAAGCCTTCTGGTATACCTCTAAGTGATAATTTAACTTCTGAGCATCCTTAATATATCTGTTAGGCTAACGGAGGTAGGAAGACCCACCCTAAAAATGAGTGACGTCGTGCTCATGTGTTGGATCCTTGATTGCATAAAAAAGCAAAGCTGGCTAAGTGCCAACATCCCTGCCCTCCTCCTCCAGATTGTTGGTACAATGTGAACAGTGATGCTGATCTCCTGTGCCCTCCCTCCTCTGCTGAGATGGACTGTACTCTCTGCTGAGAGAAACCCTTTCTTCCTTCAGTTACACTTTATCCGAGCAACAGGTAAAGAAACAAGCAGTTTGTTGATCTGATAAGGAATGTTCAAGTCTGTCTGCAAACTAGGGCTACCCAGCTGTTCTCATTCCTCTCCATTCCCGGAAACACAGGAATAAGTCAGTGTCCTAAACCTGGAGTCACCTTGAGTTCTAAACCAGTTAGGCTTGCTGGTAAAACAGACCACTCCCAAGAGGAAAGCAACCATGAAGCTATAACCTGCAGTGCATCATGGGAAAGAGGTTAGCCCCTTCAGTTGCTGATGGGGATTAAGCACTTTTAAGGAAGACCTTGCAAAGATCCACAGCCAGGATGGTGATAGGCTGAACTGTTTAATTATGCGTGCCTCTCTCCTCTACTGTAATTCTTCCTGATTTTAAATTGAAAGCCCATATCAACCCTAGAGACAAAACCTGGCGTTACTAGATTCCCCTATTTGTTCCTTTTCTCTATATGCATGGATGAATCTCCTTTCTCTGCTTTTCAGTATTCCTTGTCTCTTTAATTGGTGCAGTGAGGTAAGAGTCTGAGGCTAACCTAGGACAGGTAGCTAAGGCTAACCTGTTGGGCTACTAGATTCAGAGCTTTTGCCTTAATACTTGGGTTAAAATTCCTGTTCATGGCTGTTAGCTGATACGTACAGAGTGATGGGAACTCAGCCTTTGAAATAATAGACTGAAGTAACAGATTTTAATTTATAGTACTTTATACATTAAAACTTCACAGAGTATATAATCAATTTGAAATGAAAGTGATTGATAATCTGTTCTTATATGAAGAGTCAATGGGAGAAAAGGAAAGGTAAAGAAAGTGAATTTTATTGTTGGGTAACTATAGAATGATGTCCAGACAGAAAGCTAGCCTGTCTGCTGGTTAGAACAGTTGCCTTGTGGTTCAGAAGTCCCGTGGTTCTATGATGTATTCTGAGATAATATACTTAACCGTTCTGGCACTCCATGAAATCTGAACATTATGCTTAAAGCATAAGGAATTATGCTTACAGAGAATTCGTACGATGTGCTTAAGGAAGTGTAGACTGTCTTCAGCTCTCTGGAAAGAAAGAAGTCTTCGTGGGTGCCTGGGAGTCCTGCTGCCATTTTGGTCTCAAGGCTGCAAACCAGCCAAGTATCCCAGAGAACACCACTGGCTGTCACAATTGTCTAAGGTAGACCTTCCTCAGTTGGTATGACAGTTGCCTAGATCTGGGTGGACACTCCTCCTTGACCCTTCTGCAAACAGTGCTTGAAGGAAGCACCGTCTCCAGAAGAGATTTTCAAGCATGCATCCTGGACGGACAGAAGGACCATATGATGATTTCCCCTTCTGTTGTACTTCCACTGTTTGTTTGGTTAGCGCTGGCTGGTGTGGGAGAGCTCTGTGTTGCACTCCGTTTTTGTGTGCTTTCCAGCGGTAGCTTGATGGGCAGATGCCAGTGAGTGATGCTGCCCACTGACTCCCCCATCCCCTTTCATGTTTTTGTATTTCTTTTTGTTTTTGTTTCATATTTCCCCTGGGTGACATTTAGAATGCTGACCCCAACATGGGGGTAATGGCTTAGAAATCCTGCTCTGTTGATAAATTCTGATGTAGTACATCACAGACTTCAGCTGCCGAGTGATGGGAATCTTGTGGGTTTTAGATACACATTTAAAGAGACTCCACTGTCCTCAAGACTTTCATCTTTGGTCCCACAACCTCTTCACCTAGTAGGCTTCAAGAGATTATTTCTGAAACCAATTTTCAAGATCTTTGTTGAGCTTTTTCAGTTAAAACCTGGTTCTTAGGGCTTCTGAGAGGCAGAAGGAATGGAATGCCAGTGTCAAATCCTTCTTTAGATCCTGCCTTTTAATACAACATTTTCTTTCCGTTCTGAGGCTGGGAAAGAAGTTGCACAGGGGTTGACATTTTACTTTTGCATTTAGGCTATTCAGGTGTCCGTGGGGACAGTGTTCATGGATTGACTGCACTTGCAGCAGTGAGGGAAGCAATCAACTTTTCCTCAGAGTTAAGAAAGGACGCCTTATCCACAGGCAGTGCCTCTCAGCATTCTGTTTTGGTGTGAAGAATACATTGAATTTTGTTGCCTTCAGAAAGTTACTAGAATGTTTCCTTTCAAACAAACTCAATTTTTAGTCATCTTTCTTAGAAAAACTATAAGCCTCATTTTGTACAAGTATATTTATAGAGAGACTCTAATCTTTGCCTTTTCAAAGAAGAGAATAAAGAAAAACAAAAACTAAATCAGATAGCCAAGAAAGCCCATCGTTGATTTAATTTCAACATTTACAACTTGGTAATCTTATTTTACTTATTACTGTGAGAGGCATAAATTATTCAACATTTGCAGTTTGGATATTATTTCACTTCTCCATTATCCAAACTGATTGGCATACAGTAAAAAAATTAATTTGCCTTTGCTTTACAATGTTTGCTGAATGTAAATGATGATATTAAAATGATAGTACAATGTTTATGGTAACAGTGCACTTTCAAACCTCTAAAGTTAGCTAAGTCTGGTAGGTAGCACATGCTTGTACTCTCAACACTGAGAAGGCTCAGGCAAGGATTATGAGGTAGAGGCCAACCAGGGCTTTGTAGCCAATTGTGGAACACCTGGTATCATACAAATCAGGACAGCAGCAACCAAAACAGTGGTGTTTTAAAACTCAAACTGAGTCCTTCCAAGTTTTTACTCAAGGACTCCCCGAGTTGTGCAATTTATTATGTAATTTCACATATGTTTCCACTATGAAATAGTAATTCCCATAAAGGTGATTCTCTTTGGATAGATTATCAAATGCCAGTCTAAAGACAGCTTCACTCAAATTGTCAGTTTTATAACTGTTAAACTTTTATTTCTGTTGTTTGCTCTCTTGTTCTGAGCAAAAAAATGATTGACAGATATGACACTATAAAATCCAATGATAACTCCAGCAATTGATTCATTTAACCAGTATCATTTTCTTTATTGTAGGCTTGTGTAATATAAAACAGGCAGTATGATGGTCTGTCTGCTTAAACATAGTATTTGATTCCCCAGAGTTGACTCAAGAGCCAAATCATCTAAGCCATGAGCAAGGATGGTGGCACATCTGTACTTTATCACTGACCAAAGCGGCTTTCAGGAACCTAGGCCCCAAAGCTCTTTGTAGGTGGACTGTGAGTGCACACTGTGTGCCTACTGAAGATCTACATCTGAACTCAAAGCAAGTCCTCCAGGATCCACTGAAGATGCACGTACACACAGATTATACAGAGGAACCTGCAGTCAGAGTTGCAGTGGAGACCGTTGAGTGAAGGAATTACCAACAGAGCAGAGACCTTGCACCGTGTGGTTCGGTGGAAGTGTGACAGGAAAGTCAGGAGAGGTTGAGAGAATTGAAGCCTTATTGGACTGTGGGATGCTCAGCAAAGACAGCAGCAGGTGTGGAGTCTAGCTGACATAAACCCACAAGAGAAGTCGTATGTCCTGTGGGTGGCAGAGCAGAAGTGGAGCTGCCCAAGCCCTTTGGGGCTCGGAAGATCAAGAGTGAGGCCAAGACGTTGGAGACTGAGCTGTCTACACGGTTGGCATTTGTTGTTGCTTTGATAATGATTGTAACTGTGCTCTGATTCTGCCTTCATGGAATAATGTGTGCAACTTATAGGAGCCTCTAATAAGAGGCTTTGGATTTTTAAAGAGATCTTGAACTTTGTAAATCATTGCAGCACTTAGGTCTTCGGAGCAAACAAGATACAAAAGGCCGTGGTTTAAAGTTATGTATTTGTTAGTCACGGTTGACAAGGAACATAGTTAGCTTCAGCTCTCAACTGATCCAAACAGAGTACCCTGGAAACAGAGAGCTTTACTATCAGATTGGCCATTTTCTTTATTGCTAAATAACATAGGATGCAATGTTGGTGGTATCATCTTTAGGCAGGTGAGCTTGAGTGTATGAGAAAGATAGCTGGGTCATCCAGAAGGGAGCGAGCCAGTAAGCAGTGTTCCCTTATGTTTTCCAGCGTTGGCTTCCCCAGTATTCTGCCAAGCAAACCCTTTTCCCTCCAAGTTGCTTTTTTTTATGGTGTTTAAGTCCCTCGGGTAGGGACTAAAACTTTAAAGTGTATTTTAGGTGGGCTTGAAGTATTTTGGCCAAAAGTATTCATTTGATTCTCCCTACTTGAGATTAGACACTATTCTCAGGGAAATATGACTCTGTGGACCTAATCTTCCATAATTTACAAGTTGATCTCTTAACATGGAGACAGATCATGACTAACGGCTATTGCAATAGTGGTTACCGATGATATTCCACTACTGTGATTGATGACAATGTAGCTAAGTCATGGCGATCCTATTACATTTTTAGAAGCTATAGTACTCAAAGCAAATATATTTTGTGACGTATAAATCATTTTAGCATGATTCAGAATAATAATCTAGAATTCAGTTGTTATAAACACTCAAAACTGTTAATAAGAAAATTGTGTAAACACACAAGAGAGAAAGGATGGTGCAAAATTTAATTAAAGCAATTGCCTTTAGGTGCAGTTGCTTGGATTTTAATTTATAATCTCTTTCTATTTGTTGTCCTGGGGATTGAACCCAGGACCTTGGGCCTTCCATGCAAGCTCTTTACCACCAAGCCATACCCATCCCTCCTAATTCTTTCTTGTCTTATTACTCATCTGTCTTTGAAAGTAGTAGCATTTTAAGCAAGAAAGCCTAAACTTAAGTATGAGTCAAGGAAGAGTTTTTGGTTTTCAAGAGGCTGAATTTAAGCAATGAACTGGCCATTTAATATTCTGCCCATCATCGACCCTACTTCTCCCTCTTCTCTTAAACATCTTAAAGCATCTTTAATTTGTTATCTTGATATAACCTTTGTACAAGTACTCAGAAAATCAACATGCTTAATAATTATGTAAATTAGGCAGCAGAGACACATCTCTGACAGGAGAAATAACTAAGAGCAAACATCTTATTAACTTGTGGCCATAGATGTGACACATACTTTTTGTACATGAAATTGATAGTGAAACATGCAGAAGCCAGCTAATGCATTTTAGAAATGGAACATTCTTAATGAATTTCAGCTTTATTAGTCAGAAGCATTAAAATTTTTATAGAGATGGTCTATGCAATAACTATGTTTTTCTTTTTTCAATACTTTTACATTGGAAAGAACAGAGTAAGTATCAAACACTAAATGGCACTTTTCACACCATCAAAACTATAGCATATAGTTTTTTGTTTTCCCATCTTCTGTGCTCTTTGCTGTCAGTCTTGTAAACACTGGGAAGTTGTTTAACACCAAGTCACTGAATTGTTTTCCCATCACTTATTTCCTGTCTGAATATATTCTTCATGGAATTTGTAGGGCCCAGTGGAGCTCACAAGCAGGAATCATGTAAATAATTCAAAGTTTAGTAAGCCAGGTTGGAGTTTGCTCTGATCCTAGAGTCAAGTAGATCTGAACTTCCTTTATGGACAAATATGACAATATTTTTCTGGCTTGTTTGTTTGTGGGTTTTTTTTTTTTTTTTTGGCTATTATTTTTGTTTATTTTCAGGTTTACTTTCATTCATGTGTTTGTGTCCGTGTCTGTATGTGAATGCTACATGTGTGCAAGTGCCCACAGAAACCAGAAGAGGGCACCAGATCTCCTTGAGGTGGAGTTACAGGCAGTGCTTGGTAATGGGAACTTAAATTGGGACCAAAAGATGAACAAAGAGTCCCTGCCCTTGGTTGCTGAACCATCATCACTCTAGCCTACAGTTATCTTTGAAGTATTTCCGCAGGACTTGATCCCCTCTTAAGTGACTTAAGTGATTTCATCAGTTATTTAATTCCCACCCCCATGGGAGCATCTGATGAAATGTCTGTTCCTCCTAGGTAGGGCGTTGACAACATTCGGAAGAAACCTAACACGCAAATCTAGCTTAGGAAAGATGCGAGTTTGGGGTTACTTATGAGAGGGTCAGTGAAAGCTTACTTAGCGGAACAAAGATGATAACTCACAAAAGCTGCATCCTTGGACCTCCCTGCATAGCACACACAGAGCTCAAGAGGCCGGGAGCCTCCTCTCTCACTCGTTATTACTACTTACATAGTTTTGGCTCTTGTGCCCAAAACAAGGCTTTCTGAGCCTTGTAAGTTTTGTTTATTTCCTTAATCTTAAAGCTCCTCTGTCTAGGCAGGGAATGTTTGTAGGAAATAGTCATAGAACATGTGTTTATAAAATGGTTGGCCATGTTCCTTTCAGATTAGCAAGATGACAGAAATGCACTTTAATGGTGTAGGGAAATAGGAATCAGCAAGTAAAGTGTCGAGAGCTCATTGTCTTCAGATAACTGGAATGTAGAAGAAGCTATCACAGCACTTGTGTGTACTTAGGAGATCAGTGTCTAAGACGTAGGATGACTATTAGAGCTCCGTGGTTTGGTGTGTGCAAATGTTCAGCCTACAGAAAAACCTGGGTTCACTGCCAACACTCAAATTCCCAGGCCTCGACACATTAAGACTCACCTTGTGTTTACAGTTGTCACCTTTCTGGAGTTCTGTCTCTATGTGGGTGGACTATAGGAAGCTACTGTTTCTTTTTCTATTTCAGAGTCCATTCCAGATACTATGATAATTCACTTCTAACTGCTGTGGCGGGAGACACTTTACAGCTCCTCCAATCTACCTTTGATGCCAGCTGCAGTCTGATACTAGCTTCCTGAGCAGAGTGTGCGCCTGAGTGCCCTGAGCTCCCCAGTTGGCACCTTTCCAGGCCACACTTAGAGTTTCTGTTTCAGTGGATACCTACACCTGTAGAGGAGACGGGTGCTGGAGGGCCTTTGCTGTGGCGTACTCAGATGCAAATTGTTCCTGGTAAATAGTCACAGTAGATGTAGTCTAGTCTGTGTCTCGGCTGCTTTCCCTTCCTGCCTCATTGCTGTGCAGTAGAAGGATAAGGGGTCGTGCTTTGAGTTTCACAACCAGCAAGAGCAAGAGCTTTTATTACTACTAACTGTCTTCTTAGTGTTGATTACTAAGTACAACAATCATGTGTGTGCCCTCGTGGAAGGTGATGCTCCCAGCTCTTCATCCTAAAGGCGTTAGATATGATACCCAGACTTATTAAGTGATGTCAGTGTTATTCTAACACAGGGCTATACGGCAGGTATGAGAGGAGAGGGGCTTTGAGAATGACACATGGCTTCATCACTGTGTGGCTGCCTCTGGATTATTTGCAAAGAAAGAGCAAGTCTCCCCATGAATGGCCTACTATGTGGGCTTTCTTCGGCTGCACATACCAGACCTGAGGAAGAGGCATGCCAAAGTATCTAGAACAAGGGATGCTTTGTCAAGGGACGTGACAATACATTCCCTAAACAGATACAACACAAAGGATGTATAACAGCAGCTTCAGAGGTCACCTGCAGCAGTGGTTCCTGTGTTGCACAGTCCCCTGTCTCCTTCCCCTGTCCATTTTCCTTTCTGTACCTATGGTGTCTTGTAGTGTTCCTCAGCAATATAGCCAAGAAAACTATATTAGCCTAGTTACTATGACAAAATATGCTGTATACAGGCTATTTTAAAAAATGTATTGACTCATAATGTCCAGCATTCAAGATCCAAAGAGAATATTGTATTTTGCGGGCAAAGTCCACTTGGACTGCATCAAGTCATGTCAGGAGTGTGTGTATTTGCATCTTTTCTTTGAAAACTTAACAGGATTCAATTATGGTGGTTCAACCATAAAGTTCTAATCTAATCTAATTTAATCTCTTCCCCCAAACTTCACCTCTTAACACCATAGTCATATTAAATTTCCATGGTCTTAGTAGCACTAATATGGGATTTTTGAATTGTATTTGTAGGGCTCTTTAGATAGTCACCTATAATAGATAAATATATGTTGTAAATGCATACGTTAGAGGCATATATGATAGCATCTGGGTGGTCCAAAAGTGGCTGGCTCACACTGAAGAGGCTGAGAACCTCATAGCTGTTCAGTTCATAATCCTGGGTGCCTCTAACATATGTGTGTATGTGTGTGTGCATATATATGTGTACATATGTATGTATGAATGGAGGCCCTGGTAAGTTTCTGGAAATCTACCAATTTTCAGACTATGTTGGAAGCCCAAAGAAACTGGACTCTGCTATCAGTGATTAAATGCAGCTGTAGCAGCAGCAACAGGATGGATGGATTTATCAACAAGAATGAAAGCAAGTAGACAAAAGGAAAAAGTTCCTTCTTCCATCTCCTGTTGTCTGGGCCATCACTAGAAAGTGCAGCCCGTGGTTAAGGTAGATGTCCCCACTCAAGTCTTCCAATCAAGTAAATCCCTCACTGCCCAATGCTTGGCCTTTTAGTTAATTCCAAAGCTGTTCAACCTGACATGATTAATATCACAGTGGTTAAAATCCTTTAGGAGTTTGGGGGACAAGTCCAATTCTAGCCAAAATACCAGCTTTCATAGAAGTATGCTTCATGGGTTTGCCTTGTGTGTGGAAGAGAAGGGTTACTTATAAGAGTTATGTACTACTGGGCGGGGCCAGGAGAAAGAGAGAGCGGAGGTCAGGGAGGGAGACTGCGTGGGTACTCTAAGTCCAGATTGTTATATTTATTCATGAAGCAAACATTAGGTTTGTAAGCATTTTCATAACAGAAGAAATAGAGAATTTCAGTAGCCAAACACTATATGTTCACCTCATGCAGCATTTAGTGGTAAAATTACACAACAAGACACTAAGTCTCCCCTGACCTGCAGGGCAAGAGAGCAGCACTGTGCTAAGGAAATTCTAGCTGTTGTATCCTATGTTTCTCAGGTTACATCATGCTGGGAGGCCTTTGGGAGGAGAAACATCCCGTGCTGTGGGAAGCTCCATGAAACATAAGAAGTAAACATCACAGTAGTCTCAGGAAGTCCCTGAACACGTGGCCCCTCTCTCCTCAAGCTCACATGAGCTATAAGCACTGCTTCGAGACATTGCAGAACAGTTAGCTGAGCTGCCTGGAAGAGGCTCAGAGCAATGAAACTTGCAGGAAAAACTCTTAACTGCAGGCTGTGCAGTATGCTCCAGGTTTCCAGCTCTCATGAGCTGTTACCCACGCAGGGGTGGGCTTTGGTGATGTACCTGTCTTGGAGTCATTTCTCCTTCTGTAAGTCACCCCAGTAAACCACCTGGGCTCACACAATTAGACTCTGGTGGCGTTTTCCTTTTGTCTTTTGCTAGTCCCTGTCTGTGGTAAGTAGACATTTGTTCACATCTCCCCAGGAAGCATGTTGCATAACACACACCGCAGAAGGTTGTTTCTCAGTTTCTCAGGTCATGTAAAGAGTAAGGGCGAGAGGTGATAACTCCCTTCTGATATGTCCTTGTTTCTTCTGTCCATATCCGTCACATGTTGGGGTAACTCCTGAATGTTTTTCAACAATTCCCCCTTAAATCATTACCATCTAATAGAGTTCAATCTTACCCCACTGTCTAATCTTTTCCTTTTATCCCTCTGTTCACATGAGATGAGAAAAGCAAATGCAGGGCAAGCTAGTTTGCGCCTTGCCAGGCTCCAGAGAGGAAGACACCACCACACAGCCTGAGACAGGAAAGAAGGTGGATGGAGGAAGGGAAAAACTAAGTACATTGCACTGGCCTCCAGCGTGTGGATGGTCACAGCACAACTCAGTTTTGGGTGACTGTTTGAGACTTGCAGAGCATGTGTGTTTTTATTTTAAATAATTATATGCACAATCACCATTATTATGCTTAGATTCAATTAAAATTATAATTTCCTGGTTCAGTGTTCTATGACTGGATATGTGTAGCATTTCCATGTTTTCTTCTACTCTGCCGTGTTGTGCCAGCCTGTCTTTAATTGGCAATTTGGTGGGTTTCTCAGAACAGCTCTTAGAAGTGTGATTTCTTGGTCAGAGCTGACCCCTGTGAAGGGCTTTGATGCTTGAACTCAGGTTATCGTCTAGATACATAACTGTTGCTTTTAGCTACTGCCTCAAAATTTCTTGAGGTCACCGTACTGTCAGAGTGTGAGATACTCATTCAGAACAGCTAGAGATAATGCATAGTAAACTTCTTTGTGGGACTGGTTTGGCCAGTAATGGATTCCTTAAAACCCACAGTATTTAGGAGCACGTTTCATAAACCCTTTCTTGGCAGTATCCCATCCCCCTTTGGTTTTCTTAACTGGCTTTTAGGTTCTATTTAAGGAGTGAAAGAGTATTAGAGTATTAATATACTCTGATGATAGTATGAGAGTTATTTCCTGTCTTGCCACTTTTTTCTTTAATATATTAAGCTTTCGCGTGTATGATGCTTAGAGAATTGTGTGTTCTGTGAACAATTTTAAAAATAATTTTTGACACCAGATCCTTTTTTCCCTTGTGGCTCTGTAGTATTCATGCTTCCAACTGTAGCATCTTGGAAGTAATTTCTGTCTCTGTTCCGTCATTTCTTATGTAGAGCCTCAGTAATGAGGGACTTCATCTGGAAGTCTGCTTTATGTTTATTTGTTTTTTTTCTTTGAACATAAAGGAACTTGTATTTGTTTTATAACTCTACCAAGGAGACAGGTTTTTAATAATTTTTGCAGCTGAAAGTTATTAAAGTACACATGGATTTCACCCAGGGTTCATCTTAATGTTATTATATAAGACCCTGAGAGCGGTGCTGAGAATTTCACAGAAGGCCTTGACCAGTGTCCCTTAGTGCAGTTGATTGTAATGAAAGACGGTTGACTTGTCAACTGTTGTTGGTATCTGAACAAGTAAAGAAGAGTAAAATGACTCTTAAAGGTGAGGTTGTCAGTAGGAGGAGAAGAAACCTCTTCCAGCAACCAAAGGAAAATAATTGTTGCATAGCAGCAAGATGCTACTGTGAACATCAAACCCAGCTTGCTTCCTGGCTTGTTTTCTACACACCAGGTAACATGGTGACTTTGAGTACCGAGTTAAATGTATCCCTAATGTGGCATGGTCTTATGGCAATGTCTACCTGGAGGCAGTCTTGCTCCCTTATCCATCTTTATGTCAGGGTCATGCACTTTGGTTCAGTTGATCATACTGTGCTACCTGTAGTACTGAGTAGCTGTGCCAGGATATAAATGTTATTTATGAGGAAGTTGGGAGTGCTTTAAATATTGTGAAAATGCTGACGTTGACACATTGAGGATAATGATGCAGAAACAGTAGGCTCTTTGTAAACTGTTTAATGGTAACAATTTTCTAAATCAAAGCAATCTACACTTCCCCATTTACAATTCATCTCCAAGCACTACAGTCTCATAAAGAGGTTTACTGTGTGGCATCCTTTCGCTTTTCTGAATGGTTATCTCACACACTAATGTTTCACATCATTTATATTTTGTCTTTCAGAAGCATAAAGGTGTGACATGGGGAAGGAAGAAGTATGTGCCACTTTGGTCAAATCATGATATCATTAACAGGTAGAAAAGTTACTTAAGAAAATGACAAGTTTAGGAAATATGAATTGATCCCCTCATTTTGTGTGTGTTTACCATGATAGGAAAGGATTGATGCCTCTGTAAGTGTACTTAAGTGTAGAAAAGTAGTAATCTACACATGCTGCTAGTCTATTGTATAATGGTCTTGCAGTAGTAAATGCCAAGAGGATTAAGAAGCCAACTCAATTACCTTTAATGTTTTAGATATGGCAAAGTTTAATCTATATACTAACTTTTGCATTTTATTAACCACAGATATTTACTGAAAAAAAAAAACGAACATTTTTCTTCCTTGTGTGAGCTAAAAAGAAGGTTTGTAATCTAATTTTCTTTGACTGTAGCCAGTACTGTTTACATTTCGTGTCTACATTTGTTCCTAACCTGCTGTGCCTTCACTTAATGAGCTTCTTCAGAAATTTTCTGTGGCCTCCTTTGCTTGTAACAAACAGAAAATGGCTAACACAAAAATAGAAGAAGTGTCTGACAGAAAAATGGGAGGCTTTTCCAAGGGGCACAGGAAAGAAACACTCTATAGTGGGCCTTCTTGCCATGACAGTCTTTTCAATAAATGAGAATTCTGTTGCCCTTGACAATGAGGATGTTCAGATATCAGTCCCAATGCCAGTAAATTGTCTCTCCTGTCACTTGCATTTCATTGAGGAAGGTAAGCATCATTTTAAGTAGGTTATCAGTGGAGGAAGAGTTACCCCAGCTGTGTGCTCAGAAGAGGAATATGCCAGCATCACATCTCTGGGACTTGGCTATAAACTTTTATTTTAAATGTTCTGCGTGCTCACAAAAATTTAGAGGATATGAAACACATTAGATTTTTTTAAACTTCAGACACTGAATAAAAACTCATGCATGAAAGTGCCTAATAAAATGGGTAATGTCCAAAGTGAGGAACAAGAATTTTATGATTCTAATAGAGACCTGACAGGGGAAAAAAAGTTAAAAGATAAAAGGCAGAGCCATCTTTTTGTGAGGAGCATCTCCCACCAGGGGAGACACAAAGATCTGCATGTGTCATTGCTGGTTGGTCCCAGGTTGCCGTGACCTTACTGGTCATGTATATGGACTGGAGGGAGTCCTAAGTCATGTTTAGCTGATGACATCTGAGGTTAAGTGTGTGTGTGTGTACGTGTGTGTGTGTGTGTGTGTGTGTGTGTGTGTGTGTGTGTGTGTGTG
>OU015752.1:36984874-37038361 GCA_907169655.1 Acomys percivali
GAGAGAGAGAGAGAGAGAGAGAGAGAGAGAGAGAGAGAGAGAGAGAGTTCAATGCACCTGTGTGTTGAAGCTGTATCAGCTACAGCTTGAAACGTTAGCATAAATATACCTAAACCTTTGATGACTGAAAATTAGATGTAGGATTCCTCAACTTACGCCAATAATTTTAATAGAGGTCTTACATTCATTTATTTGGGCATTTGTATGCTCATTATCAAGCATTCAGTGATTAGAAATATTGGTGAATATTGGAAGAACAGTATTGGTTAAACTCACAGTCTCCATACTTGTAGTTACTTACAATTACCTTAACCCATTGTTAGTTTTACAAAAGCAGTGAGATGGTTCCGTAGTTGGGCTTGTATGCTTGAATTATCAACAATATATAAAATTAGACTCATTATTTTTCTTATACAGTCCATTTATCATGGAAGGTCCTATTCCAATAACTCTAAAACTAAGGACAATGGAATTAGTAAAATTCCCCTTTTCAGGTATTTGAATGTAGTGAATTTATTTTTTTCATTTTCCTAATCCTATTTTCTTTTTTTCCTTTTCCTTCCTCTTTTTCCCCCAATACAGGGTTTCTCTGTGTAGCCTTGGTTGCCCTGGATTCACTTTGTAGACCAGGCTGGCCTTGAACTCACAGTGATCCACCTGATTCTGCCTCCATAATGCTAGGATTAAAGGTGTGAGCCACCACTGCCTGGTCCTAATCCTATTTTCATTATGGTTCAGCCACATAGAGGAATTTACTTTCATAGTGAGTGATACACAACATTATAATGTAAAATTTGTATAATCAAATGCATTTTTAAATTAAAAGTTGCACAGAAATACATAAGAACACACACTTGGGAAGATGCACATAGGTAGCAATTGTGTTTCAGGATTTCTTAATGATTTTAAGTTGGTCTAATTAATCAACTTTATTTTCAGGTTTCATATCAACTATTTCTTATATGATTTTAAAGCCATGGAAATGCTACCAATCTAAAAAATGATAGAGAAATTTTAATTGTTACTGAAAAGAAAATAATTAATGTTTGTTCCTAATTGTAGTATGAAAACATTGATCTAAATATTGATAGATATAAATTAGTCATTAATAAGATTTTAGACATAACATTCTCAGTAATGTCACGTGACCAGTGCAGCTTTTCTTTATGTGGCGCACAGGATGTATGTTACAACCAAGTAGCTCATCACTCTGGACTTCACAGTGGTAATTAGAAATTAGGAGACGCTGAAGAAGTTTGATGAATTCAATTGCACTTAAAAATTCCTCACAGCAAAAAGCACCAATCAACACATTTAGAAAGCATTCCAGAAAGTTAAATTTTGAACTCCTGTCACAGCCAGAAGGCCATTGTCTCTAAAATAAATAATTCATAAGAAAACAGAGAAGACAAAGACTAATAGCTCAGGAGAGAAGGAGAGAAAAGATTTGATATTCACAGTATAGTCAGCATGAATGGCTCTTACATGTGGGTAGTGAACAGTGGATTATGGAATAAAACACACCCAAACCAAGATCTTTACCCCTTTTAATGACAAAAGTGCATCTACTTAATGTAACTGTTCTCATCAATAAGGGCAAAATCAGCCATCACCTTTAGGAATGTAACTTTAGTTCTGTGTAGTTTAAATCGTTGGTGATTGGCTAAATCATGACCTATATATAGCTTTTGATCTTGAAGTGTCACATTGTGGAAATGCTTCCTGTACTGAATAGTAAAAAAATTGGTGGTGAATGAGGTCCATTAGCTAAAAACTATTGTGAAGGAACTAGGATCTCAGGTGTCCTGGTGTTTGTCAGGAGGTACTGGTTCAATGGAGAGTACTAAGGTATAGATCATTATTCCAAAGGTAAGACGTGTCCGTGTGCATTACCATTAAGAAAAAACCAAACAATATATTGAAAATGGAAGTGTATTTTATAATAATTATATGGAAAGTGGAAAAGTAACACCTAGGTGCACAGGCACTCACTATGAATAAAATGTAGATATATTTAAAGAGATAAGGCCTAGATGCTTAGGAACATTTGCAAGAAAGACAGTGTGCTCTCAGTTCGCTTGTATAGAGAAAATATTTCTGGAAATATGTGCAGGAAATTGATAGTAGCTGTTGCCTCCATGGGTTGAGTGCAGAGAGGATGGAGATGAGGGTGGAGGCTGACTTTTCCCTCTGCTCTTTACAAAGCTTAGAGTGTGAATAATGTGAATACATTACTCAGCTAGAAAGTCAATGAAATCTACATCTAAAATGCAATTGTGCAACATCTTAATATGACTGCCCATAGTAGTTTGTTTTGGCTAATATTTGGCAAGAGATTTTATATCAAACGTAGGAAAAATGTATTGGAACTACAGAGTCGTACTGCTTTGTTTTTATTGCCTTAAAGCTTTTATCTGGTGTCTTACTGCAAAGAAAGATGGTAGCATACAGATCATTCTTTAAATAGCTATATGGTCTCTCTCATCCCCTCTTGTTTTATATGATCTATTAAGCAAAATGAAAACAGTGTTCAAATGTGAGGGACACATTGTCCCTGGAAAGGTTCATGTGGTAATCATGTTTACAACTTAAGATTGGCATCTTATGAGTTATTAACAGAAAGGGCCTGTAAATCCAATGTCTTTGGGAACTCTTTCATGTGGATGATCGAGCTTTGCCTTTTCATCAAGCATATGTTATCTTGTTTTGCTTAATATACAACTATCTGACTGTACTCTCACTCAGGTATATGAGAGATATTCTCTCAAATCTGTAAAAGTAGCTAAGTACTTAAGTCTCTCAAAACATGACCTCATTTTCTTAGTTTACTTAAAATTTTATTCCAGGGCATGGGAGATGGCTCAGAGGTTAAGAGTACTGACTGATCTTTCCAAGGTCCTGAGTTCAATTCCCAGCAACCACATGGTGGCTCATAACCATCTATAATGAGATCTGGTGCCTTCTTCTGGCCTGCAGGCACAAACGAAGGCAGAATACTGTATAAATAATTAATAAATCATGAAAAAACAAAAACGTTTATTCCAACTAGTAGGGCACATTATCATATACCTATAACCCCAGCACTCAGTAGGCAGAGGTATGGGGATCTCTGTGAGTTTCAGGCCAGGGTGGTCTACAAAGCAAGTCCAGTATAGCCATGGTAACACAGAGAAATCCTTTCTTGAAAAACCAAAAATAAATCCATTTATTCCAGTTATCCTTTATTCCATAACTACCTGGTCACTTTTTTAGCTTAAAGAAATGACCGTACATAGTATGATGGTGTCCGGCTCATCATACATCTTCCATGGGACTTTGTTGTCATGACCCGAGCAAGGGTTCCTAAAGAGGAAACAAGTACACCTTGGTGACTTGGGACCCTGTTGTGACAAGGCATAAAGCCTCTTCTGCCATTCATAAAGCCATGCATCCAGAGTCTGCTCAAAGCCAAAGGAAGGAAACAGACTCTTCCTCTAGATGGGTAGTGAACCAGTTAACTTGTCGCTAATGTCACCACATACTATCCCCTTTCTATGACAGGAACTGAACAATATAGTCAGAGTATTACTTTTTTTTAATTTCAACATTTTGTTGAAACCCCACCATGATCATTTCTCTTTGTTAGGAACTGACTTCACCTCTGTATCCCAGACATAGGACTTCATGTTTATCTTGTGATGAAGTGGTTCCAAGTAAGGGACTGTTTTGTCTCAGCCTCTATTGGCCCTCTTTATCATAGCAGATCCCACGTTTTATGAAATATGTCTTATTCTTTCTTCCATAAAATCCCTATGAATATAGAGCTCTTGGTCTTTGTTCTTGATGTCTCCAGCATTCAGAGATCATTGAGAAGCTTTTTTACCAAACGTTGAGAGTTACTATGGGAGCCTGCTGTTAAGTTTGAAGTCTAGCATTACTGGATAGCCCCTGTGCTCAATTAAAAAATGATGGATTCCCTTTATCAGCAGGGCTCCCTCTTCTCTACCTGATCCAGGGAGCCTGAATCCCTACATCCTCAATCTGAGAAATGTCACTTAGTCCCTAAGAAAAACAGGTTCAACTCCCTTTCTCATAGAAGAACCTGTTCAGCAAGCACCAAGGAATTTCTGGAAATGCTACACCCTATGTATGCTAATGAGACCTTAGCTTTTAGAAAAAGATTTTAACCATACCTGGAGTTATTCCCCCACCCATAGAATAATTAAGTACTGTTCCCCTTCTTAAGGTAAGACTGTGCTGTTGCGTATAAATGAAGTATTTCTAACACTCCTACCCCATCAAATCAAACACGTTCATCTTGAAAACTCCTCCCACTGCCCCAGGTTTATAAGTCCCTGTTTTCATAAGAAGTAGAACTACCTACCACATATTTCACCAACATCATCTGGGACTCATCTTTTACTCTGGGAAAGGGCTCCCATCCTCTCCGAAGAATTCGCTGCTGGACCCTTTGGACTTGGCTGCTGGCCAGAGAGCCATAGCTGCCTTGTTCACCCCTGAAGATGAGTTCAGCGACCACCAACAAAGATGCCTGCCATGAACCAACAAGGCATAGTCACCCACCAATTAGGGCAGAAGTTAACAGGGCTGTAATACCACTATATCAATACTGGCTTTGGAATGCCTGAGTTTCTGCTGACATCTGGTACCAGCAATCTTATTAAAAAGAGCTAAGTATAACACCCTGTGGAAAACTCTTTTCAACACCCCTGGTGAGGTCCTGGAGCCTTGCACACAGGACTTGTTCTGAGTGCTCTCGCTACTCCTGAAAGAAGCAGGACCTTTGATCCCGATGTTCCATCCTCTGTTCCTCCCAGAAGGCAGAAATGCTCACTTGGAACTTCCCACCCCAGCACGAGTGGCAGCAGCCAGGCAGCAGCAGAAACACAGAATGAATGACAAGTTCCTTATCCAAAATGATTACCACTAAAAGAGCTTCCGATTTCAGTTTGGTTCTGGGGGTGCTTGCATAGCTTTCAGTAAGTTCTGCACCTCCCCTGCCTGCCTAGTTAAAACATCAAAACTCTCCCAAGTCTAAGGCTTCCACACTCAGAATTTATTATTTTGGAACATATTTATTTTTGCATTAGGCCTATCCAACTCGTGTTAACAATGCGGCAGGGAATTAACAACGAGACACAGGGTTTACTTTTGTGTCTTCAGTTTTCTTTTCTCTGAAATAGCCCTCCATTCAATAACTGACACTTGCCATCCTGACAGTGCTAAGAGGCAGAAACTCCAGGAAGTGACTGAGTCATCAAGGTGAGGCAGTGACTGGATTGTAAATTTGTTGAAGTTGCAAGATAACTAGCCCATCCTTCATTGACTCTCTCTACCCCTTGTACTGTATGGGGGGTGGGGGGTGTGGCAGGGGCATCCATCTCCCTGCAGGGCACCTGGGAAGCAGAGACTGGATTCTCGCCAGGCAAGGAAGGCATCTATGGCACCTGGATCATGGATGCTCTGGCCTCCACAGTGCTAAGAAACAAATGTGTCCTATTTATGTCTTATCTAGTCTCCCGTGTGTTATTATTCTGATACAATGCACTGAAAGCTGCCCGGTCAACAGTGTGTGAGGCTGTCTTGCAGGCTCTTATTTCTAATCACAAGGAGCTTCGGGCATGGGATGTGCATTGACAGTGTTACCTATGTCAGTGAATAATGATTAAAGGGTTTCTCCTTAAACTCCTGTGAGCATTGCCATCTTCAGTTTGTCCTGCTACTGCTACCTCTGCTTTGACACTTGTTAGTTCACACCTCGTGCACCCACAGCCTCATACTGGAGCTTTTGGATCTGCTTTTTCTAGTTCATTTTTCATATTATAGCTGAAATGACTATCCTAAAATGAAAGAAAATGCTGATGTTATTTCCTTGCTGAAATTTCTTTAATTAATGGGTCCATTACCAGTAGAGCGAAGTGGCACAGCACACAGCTCTGTGTATGGTGCCTGGTGGCTGCTGCTTATTCTAATCTCATTTTGACCTTGTTCCTCTTCACATGTGCTGTTTCAGTTGCATCCCCTACCTTTATTCCCATAATAAACTTAGATTATTGTCATTTTTCTTCCATGCATTTGTTCTTTTATGAACTGTCTGCATGCTTCCCTCCCCTCTTCGTAATTAGGTTTATTTAATGTGTGTGCTTGCATGCATGCATGTGTTTGTGTGTGTATGTGTGTGTGTGTGTGCGCGCATGTGCACCTGTGTGTGTAGGTTTGTGTGTGTGCATGCACATCTGTGTGTACATGCACCTGAGTGTGTAGGTTTGTGTGTGTGTGTGTGTGTATGTACATGCACCTATGTGTGTAGGTATGTGTGTGTGTCTTTGTCTGTGTATGCCACTGCATGCATGGATATGTCATGGCACACTTATGGATGTCAGAGGACAACTTGGAGGAGTCATTTCTCTATTCCCACCATGTGAGTCCCGGGGAATCAAACTAAGGCTTGGTGGCAGATGCTGATACTCATTTCTCAGTCCTCCTTACCTTTTTAACTTTTTGTTGTAGTTGTTTTTTTTGTGTGACTATTTCTCTGTGTATCCCTGGCTGTCCTGGAACTCACCATGTAAACAAGGCTGGCCCCAAAATCCAAGATCCCCCTGTCTCTGCCTCCCAGCTGATGGGATTCAAAGCCAGTGACACCACCACCCGGCTTCTCTTAACTTCTGTACCTCTTGCTACATTCTAGGTCTCATAATGAAGAAGCATTCCTTCCAAGATCTGCCCTTTGACCTGCTGAGGATGCCCAGCTTCTGCTTTTATGCACCACTTTCCCACCATCTTCTTCCCTTCCCAGAAAATGAAACTGCATATCGCTGTTGGCTTTGCACACTTCCTTGTGTGTGTCCTTTTGTAGACTGGAAACATGGAGAAGGGAGGCTGTGGTTGAGTATTGCACAGCTTATTCCTACAACAGTGCTTGCTGCTTCCTGAGTGTGTAACGATCACTAGGTAAACAAGACAACCAATAGGAAATTCACCTTAGTTACTGGCTCTTTGACTCAAGCGGTTTTAACTGTTTTCACCTATGACTTGGCTTTTTGCTAACTAGGAAGTAGCTTCTTCCCCTTTCTTCCCTCCCTTCCATTGCTTTTTGCCATCTTAGTAGTCTTTGATCTAGGAGGTAAGGGTTCCATATAAGCAGCTCTAGGTGAGCAGTTACTACAATTGATAACAACAGCGTCTCAATTTTGTATCCAGTTTGGAATAGGAGAGGTGTTTTTCACCTGACTCTATACTTTTGTGTACTAACTCAAGAGTTTTAGAGCAAGTGTCCTGTTCCTTTCCACCCAGCCTAATTAGTGGACCCCACAATTCCAGTTACTAGTCCCAGTGGCCATTTGAATGAGAGCGGCCCTCATAGGCTAATGTATTTGCATGTGTGTTCCACAGTTAGTGGAACTATTTGGAAAGGTTTTGAGGTTTCAGAAGCCCACACCATACCCAGTTAGCTCCCTCTTTACCCACCCTCAACTATCAAATAAGATATAAGCCCTGGGCTACTTCTCCAAGTACCCTGTCCTGCCTTCCTGCCTGCCTGCCTGCCTGCTGCCGTGATGACCATGGACTCACCAACTGAAATAGTTAGCAAGATCCAAATTGAATTCTTTCTTTAATAAGTGGTCTTGGTCATCGTTGTCTCTCCCATAGCAATGGAAAAGTAACTAAGACAATCCCCATTTCAATAAAACTAGGTGAATGATTCCTTAAGAGCAAACCCGTTGTTGACCCCTGATACATATGCACATATGCAAACACATAGCCAAAATGCATACTATCCTCACTCAGCCCCCACAAAAGAAAGACACAGATAGACACAGAGAGGCACAGAGATGGACAGAGGCAGACACAACAGACAGTCACAGACAGACACACGAAAGCTAGGGATGAAGTTTATGAGTTTATGGTATAATATTTACTTAGGTGGTGCAAGGCATTATGTGTACAATACTGTGGGCGAAGGGTAGTATTACTCTCAAGCCATCCCATTCTTAGCTTCTCTTCTATGAAATGTTCCTTATATTTGCATTACTATGCCCACTGCTAGCCATTCATGCTTTTCTGTTATAAGATTTTTTAGGAGCTTGTACAATGCCTATATTGTAGTTTTCTCATGCAGTCAATATTACAGGAAGCTTTTTATGAGGCTTAGTGGAACAAATGGTGTTTCCATGGTGAAAAAAGAATTCATTCGTTCACTATATTTAAAATTATCAGTGATATGAATAGATTAAGTAGGGCTGGAAAATGGCCCTACAAAGTATAAGCTTCCTTAAGAAGTAATTGGGTAGCTGTGTTCATTTGAATATGTGTTTCAACAGCTGGCATGAGATCAGTAATATATGTATCTTTAAAAACTCAAGTTATAGCTACTTACAGTGTATAGTTTAAAGCCCCTACTATGTTTGTTGACTGTACATAATTTTTTATAATCTATTGGCTGACATTGTTTTTGTTGTTGTTTAGGGTTTTTTAAAGTTTTTTTTTTTTCTTTTTGGAGATATGATCTTGCTATGTGGACTGAGCGGAATTCTTCTGTCTCAGCCCCTGAGTGCTAGGATTACAGGCATGCCCTGCCGTTTTTGGCTTGTTATGTATTCTCATTTAGCAAAAGGCTGAGCCTTGTGGTTTCTTTGACATTTTTGCATGTTGACTTTAAATCTCTTAAGACAGAAATCCTTTACAAAGCCTTAGCTTTCATGTGCTTGCCAAACCAATGATGGGAACTGTTTACCTCCTAGAATATAAATCATATCGTGTGTATCTTTATTTGTGGATTCTTACATCATGATTGAAGTCTCTGTGGGAGCTGTGGATTTTGTGACAGTCACTTGTGAAAACACTATGATTCCTTGGCATGTGACAATTTTTGGCTAATTTAATGTCCTGGTTGCTAAAGATAGCACATGGTGATTATAATATGCAATTGCATCTAAATTATCAGCATAAATTATCATGGTATTGTAAAAGCTTGAGTGTAAGGGTTGACAGAGAGCTTCTGTCCATTAGCTGGCTCAAAGTGTTTTCTTCTTTTTCCTGAATTAGTTGAAATTGTTCTTAGTGTGCAAAATCAAATAATGATGTGCTGGTATAGAGTCTGTCCTTTAAAGTTTTTTCATCTCCCTGTGCTGTGAACAGTCTACCTTTCTATCCTGGATGCCTTTATCTAAAGTCACTGCATCCCCTTCCAGAAGGATGCATAGCTTCTTGCCACCCTGCCTGTCCTGCCTAGTTTTTTAGGTCAACTTGATACAGTATAGTCATTTTAGAGTAAGGAACTTCAGTTGAGGAAAAAAAGACTATAACAATTATGCTGTAGCCAAGTCTGTTATACATTTTCCTAATTAGGCATTGATATGGGAAGGTGCAGCCCTTTGTGGGTGGGGACAACCCGGGCTGATGGGTCTAGGTACAATATGAAAGCAGGCTGAGCAAGCCATTGGGGCAGACCAGCACATAGCCATTTTATTTCTTCATGGTCTCTGCATCAGCTCCTGCCTCTAGTATCCAGCCCTGTTTGAGTTTCTATCCTGACTTCCTTCAATGATCAAATGTGATATGGAAGTGAAAGCCAAATAAACCCTTTCTTCATCAGGTTGCTTGTGGTCTTGGTGTTTTATCACAGTAATAGCGACCCCAGTTCAGACAACCACCCTCAATGTTAGCTCCCAGTTTCTGTCCCATGCAAATGTGAGAAGCATTTTCAGAATTCTGTGACTTACTGAATTCTTGTAACTCATCCTGGGAGGTTTCTTAGGGTGCTTTAATCATAGAATCCCTGTGCTGACCTTTCCCCAGCACTTCTTTTATTTCAAGAGCCTTTTATGGACTTCATAGGATGAGAGTCATTGAAGACAATGGAGGCTGATCTCTGACTCACAGAGCCTCTGATTGGCTGACTGTGAAACTCAGCATATCCTCTGCCATGTGGAGGGTGCTACAGACTTCTGAGTTCTGTCTCGTTGAGAGTTCTGTGGGTGAGTTACATTCATTACTTGGTAAGAAAATTGCCTTCTCTGTTCCATGTGTCTGAATCTCCACTGTCACTGGGTGACAAGTCAAGTGTGTGCATGTCTGAATTTCATTGGTTAATTTCTGCTCAGCCAGTACAAATTTTATGAGCATGGAAGACTGTGGACATGGTGGGAGACACAAACTCTCCCTGTATTCATTCGAATATGTAGTCAAGAGCTGACATGAAATTGGAAATATATTCCTTAAAAAATTGAAGCTACAGCTTCAACTTCTAGAGTATCCAGTTCAAGACTCCCACTGTGCTTGCTGCTTGGCCCCCCGGATGGGAAGAGCCGTGCGTGACTGAAACACCATGACAGGAGTGATTTTACTTTACAGAGTTCTATTTTTATTCATTCAATTTTAAAACATGTGTGTGTGTGTGCACGCGCACATATGTACCCTCAAACATGCAAAACATATTTATGCTCATTTGTTTACGAAGGAAAATAAAATTAGTTGATGCCAAGCTATCTGTAAGTAGCATGTCTGAGGGGATTGTGATAATGGTTGGTGGGAGAGGCAGGAGTTGATGGGTGATTGCAGACACTAAGTAAGGTTTAATGTCTCATGGCTCAGTGAACATTTGTAGCCAACATGTAGAGGATCTGGGTTTTAATCAGGCTCTGTTTCAATAGATCCTCTTTCCTGTCTTTTGTGAAGAAATTTTCAGTGTCCACTATCTTTACGAAGTGATGGGGTTCTTCATGATATTTTCATCTATCCCTGCAGCAAAGTCTCGGTCTACCTATGCTGTTCACCTTCTCTTATCTTCATCCCTTCTTCCATCCATGTGCTCCCGCCCCTCAATTCGTCCACTTTTGCTTTTAGGTCTTTATTTAAAATATAGATGTTGGGTTTGCACAAAAACATGTTATTGGCCTTTCTAAGTTTGGCTTTCTAAGTTAAACATGATCTCTGGTTCCATCCATTTTCCTCCAAATGATACAGCTTTGTTCTGCTTTAGAGCTAAATAAAACTTCGGTATGTGTATGTATCATATCTGTTTCGTACTGATGGGTATCTGGGCTCTTGAGAAAAGTACTGCAGTAAATGTGGATGTGCTTTTGGGTGTTTTGACATAGAGTACAGGAGGTATGTACTCCGGATTGGTGTCACTACAACAAAGAGTATTTCTTTTTCCTTTTTCTTTGCTTTACTTTGCTGGCCTGGACCACACAGAAATCCTCTGTAACGCTTCTGTGTATTAGAATTACAGGCCCACTCTGACCATATTCTGCTTTATGTAGACCAGACTGACCCTAGAACTCACAGAGATCCACCCACCTCTGCCTCCCCGAGTGCTGGGATTATAGATGTGTGCCACTGTGCTGGGCTTAGCTCTAGGTTTTTGAGAAGACTCTATGACCACAGTAGCTGTAGTAATTACCAATTATGTTCACATAAGTATCATTTCTTCTTACTGTCTTTGTGTTAATATTCTTACCTCTCTCCACATCTTTAGAAACAGAGAGGTAGCCTGGAGGAAATATAAGTGTAGATATGCAATCTTAGGCTGTCTTTGATTCTGATATGGACACCACACATGTGAATAAATAGGCTGTGTCTCTGAGGTGTCCTCTACAGAACAGCAAGTACCAAGGACAAAAGCTTAGTAAGATGGGCCACTAAGCTCAGTATTTTCTGAATATTTAGATGGTTTATTAGTGAATCACCTTCTTCCAGGGAGATGCTTATTATTGGCGCCACAACAGAGCATTGACAGACCTGCAGAGGTGTGTATGTACAGATGACTGGCTCTTGGCAAGCACAGTCCTTACAGGATGTATTCACAGAATCACTCGTGTAGTTTTTCTGTCAATCTTTAGAGCTGAGGTTTCCCACTTTTGAACAGCAGCGTGAGTGTTAGCAGCAGTCCTAATTGGCCATCTGCTTCAGTTACTATTTTCTTTGGTAAGATGGACCTTGAAGGAGTATCATTCTATGTAGGATATCTCCAATTAGTGAGTTAAATAATTTATTTAAAAAAAATGCTACCAAGACTGCGTACTGACCATGTGCTGAGCAGGTTCTATGCGTTTTATATTTTGACATCTCTGAATTTGCCGTTATTTATAAACAATGACGTCCTCCAACTAAAATAACAGCCCTCTTTCAGTAGTAAATGAAATCTGATTTTGTTTACTTTGTGATACCTTTGATTTGATGGGCAGTGGTTTTAGTCTGCACCACCAGACACTAAGTCCCAGTTTTCTCTGAACAATATCCATAGTAGAGACAAAGCCACCGTTCATTTAGTTCTCATGTTAGAGAAGGAGAGATTTCGCTACACAGAACCCTCTCACAGGTTACAATGGAGCCAGCTGTCACATGCCACTGTCTGTAGCAGTTGCTTGTTCACTTCACTAGCTAGTGAAGTGTTCTCGTGGTGTGAGAACCCCTTAAGCAAATAGACTCCCCTCTTTGCAACTGCAGTTTCTTATCATAAAGTATGTGTAAGGCACTCAGCCTAGAGCCTCACATGAAGTGGAAGTGGGTGGCAGACAGGGAGCATCAGCTCTGTGAAGCACTTCCTAGCTCAGCGCTTGCCTTTTGCATTTGCTTATTGAGTCCTTGGTGAGGAACAGCAGCTCTCATCAGGGCAGTGAAGAGCCAGCATCCAATGCAGCCAGCCAAGGAGCCACTCTGACAATGGAAATAAATATCTAGGCTCAAAGACATGTGGTTATTTTTTTGTTTTCTTTTGAGTTACCTTCAGACCAATGTTACAACTGTTAAAAAAGGAATTTCTGTAAATCTTTCTTTAGAAATTTTCTAATCTAACCATTTAAAAAGATTTATTATTAGGTCAGCATTTATATGTATGTTAGGGTATGTTTGCATGAGTACAAGGGCCTGTGGAAGCCAGGGGTATTGGATCCACCAGAAGCTGGGTTTAAAGGGGGTAGTGAGGCATCCCATGTGTGTTATGGGAATTGAACTTGGTCCTTTGGAAGAGCAAGAGATACTCAGCTCTGGGCCATCTCTCCAGCCCTAAACTAACATTCTTAAGGCCACAGCTGCTTACAAAATCTTCACACTCGTGGTGACGTCATAACTATTTTTGGATTGAGTGATGACTACTCTCTTTTTGTAGCAGGCCAGAAAAGATGTTTTTTGGCTCTTTTGCATGTAAGATCTTTATAATTACTACTTGTTGCTGTCCTCATAATGTAAGAAGTGTTGCTGAAGATGCTTAAATGAAAGCTAATGGCTGGGTCAAAGGGGATGATTAGCTGGCCTGAGTTTGCCAAACAAAGACACCCGCAAGCTTTATTCTTAACTTGGCAGTGTTTGTACTTAGTATTTCTCTATCCTGTAGCCCCATTCTGGACCACCTGCTAAATGGTATTTGTGTGTTCTTAGTGTCTAATTTGGAATACTTCCTCAAAAGTTCAAAATTCTGTTATCCTGCTGTTTTGTAGGCTGTCTGTCAGTTTTGATGTTTCCTTATGGGTGGATTTAAACTGCATTTTCAGTAGGCACAGAGCAGGGGCAGTGTCACAGCTTGCTTTGCGTATCACATTAGGAAGCACATTATTAATAATGTGCCCATTTGTGTATGTCATCTGGCTTGCTTCTCTACCACAAACTTATTCCTCCATGTGTCATTTAGAAGAGTGTTACCTTCCCTTTCTAGCTATCCTATGCTGAGGCCATCTGAGGAGACATGAAGGATTCCTTCACACGATCCCAGGTTATGTTAGCATACTTTGGTGATTCTTTCTTGAATTTCAGTACTGTGACTGCTGCCAAGTGATCAAGCCTTAGTTTCTATCTTGTTCCACAGTTATCTCTGGGGGTATACTATCAGTAAATGCCTTGTTCCATTCCCTATTTATTGAAATGAATCTGAACTCATAGATTCTGATTTCATATTATGAGTTAAAAAATTCTGTTGTCAGTATATTTCTCACTTCTCAGCAGCGTCTTGTCTTTGGCTCCTGTGAGACCCCTATACTTAACTTCTATGTCCCTTTGAATATTTGAATATTTTCATCATTTTATGATGTTTTCCCACAATTTATGTCACAATCATATATGCTAGACTTACGTTCTGCTTTGTTTTCCCTGGCCTTGAAATAGGGTTTTTTTTGTTTTTTGTTTTTTTTAAACCATGGAGGCTTCATTTTTATTGTAGAATAAAGAGCATGTAGAATCAAGGAGCAAAGACATTAAATTTGTTGTTATTACTGTTCTATTCTTGTTTCGGAACTTTCTAGTCAAAGAAAAACTAGAAAATATTTGTACACACTTCGAGAAACCCAAGTGCACAGTGTCTTGTTCTGCTTTCTATCGGTGTAAACCCATGGGATCCCTGAGTTCACAGCAACACCTCTTTTATGTTGTATCTCATGGGACTCTCTCTCATTTCTGTTCTGTGTTTCCATGGGGAAATTGGCTTCTATTATTTGTATACTTTCTCTGTCAATTAAGGAACTAAAAAGACATTGTTGAAATTTATGGAGGCAAATCTATTGTTTGAAGGAACTTTTTTTTTCTTTTTGCCTTTAGCTTTCAACCATATACAGTCAGTGTATTATTATTAGGGTTATTTTAGTCAGGTTTTGTCACTGTGATTAAAACACCTGAGCTTTGCAGCCTGAAGAGGCAAGAGTTAGTTTGTTTCTGCTTAAGAGGTTTCCGTCCATGATTGCTTTTGCCTGGTGGCCTTATGGGTGTGGCAGCACATCTGCCCAGCAGTAGCTTGTGTGGAAGAGACCACATGAGCCTTGTAGTGACCAGGGCTGATATGGAAGGGGACTGGTACCCTGTTAACACTTTTGAGAGCATCCTTCCTCTAGCATGCACTAAACTCTACCTCCCAAAGTCCTGGTACCACTCAGTAGGATCCCAGCTGGTAGCCAAGCCTTTGACAAGGGCATTGGGAGGGCATGTAATTTCCAAACTCTTTCAGTCTCCTAGGTTGCCTCTGCCTTTGATATCATCAGGAGGTTGATTTATGATACAGTGGTTTCATTTTTCAGTGGTTGAAGACCATCCTCTTATCCTTATTTTAATTATATATGACACAATACACCAAACAGTTCTATAGCTCTAAACTCAGTAGTTTATGAAGAAGGTATATAAAGGGAAATGTTCCTCCCTGGATAATTTCTTCTGTAACACCACTTCTTCATTCTTTTTGCTCAGTTTTCATTTTCTTTGATGGCATAATGCAGTCTTATTATTGCTTTGTACAGGCTTCCTACGTTTCATTTTATTTACGTGAGCTGATAAGTGAGGTCCCTAATTCTCTGTGTAGAACTCAAATCCTCGTACATGTTAAGCACATGGTGTACTATTGAGCTCTGCCCTAGCCCTTAAGGTATTTTAGCTCACTCTTCTCTCTGTGCCAGTAGTAAACGAATGGGCACAAATGGTTGTTGCATTGCAGCATTGGTGGTAACAGTAATACAGGGACATTTTATGAGTGTCTGCATGGGAAAGGTTCAGTTGGTTATTGTTCATCCAAAAAGAATAAGGTCTTATGTTGCTTTCTGTAAAAGATGAAATAAGAGAAGTCCTCACATGGAAATACTTCCAGCAAACTGGTTTATGGAAATATGGAAAAGTGCATGGCTCATTGTCAGCTTTGGAGAAAGTCTTCAGCTAGAGACTGCCATGTGCCTCTCACACTCTCCCTACCATTTTTTTTTTTTTGTGTGTGTGTGTGTGTGTGTGTCTGGAATTCTCTCCATGGAGGATTTGTAGCCTAATCCCCATCACTGCAGAAAGCGCATATGTGGGGATAGCATGCTTACAAGTTACCAGTGTGGCGAGCCAGTGGGATTGGAACCCCATGGCCAAGGATAGCAAAGACCATTTCTCCAATTCCTGTCACTAGGAAATGTGGACAGGAATATCACGAAGTGATGTAGAATCCTGATGAGTAGACTTTGTAGTTGTCACTTCCATAACACAGCTCAGGTTAGGTGTAGTCAAAGCTGAGTGTACATTTCTGAGGAAAACAGAGTTGAGTGAACAGATGACAGAACAGGGACCCTTTTTCTACGATAATTACTCCATGAATGAACCTCTGATTTGCAGTAAAGAAACAGAACATCAAGTAATAACAGGAACTAACTATCTAGCCTTACAAACAAAGCAATAATCTAAATGCCACACCCAATTCCTGCCTTACACTGTGTCTTTAAAGCATTAGGAATTTGGATGGAATGTGAAAGAAAGCAAGAACAGAGCTTGCCCAAAATAAGGCATATTGGAATTAAGATGCATCCCATCTCTCTTGCTACATTATTTTGCAATCACATTTTACCTGAATATATTGTTTCATAAAACACACACACACACACACACACACACACACACACCCTTCTTTGTTAAATATGCTCAATATTCTGCTCTCTACCAAGATGAGCTTTACCAGGAAGTTTTCCTCTTAGTCATAAGAAATAAGAATTGGGGAAATTTTTGTTTTGCGTTTTTCAGTGCATCTAGAAAGCTGTATTTTATGTACCACTGTATCTCCCCTTGTACCAGTTCTGTCATGGCTTTAGGATGCAAAGGGTATATCTCTCTGATTTTCATCACACATAACTAGCCCAGTATTAAGCACCCACAGTGCATTTGTGAAGTACGTCAGTTCACCAACAGCTTAATGATTTTGGGTACTAGACAGTGTGGATTCCCTGAGTCCGTTTTCCCATAGTCATTTCAAGGCTATGAGTATAATTGGAAACATATTGAAAAAGGATGAGAGGAAACATTGTATGAGACATCATTACCATCACCTTTTAAGATACATTGTACATTTTTCATCATATGACAGACAGCTTGATGAAAAGCCTAATTACCTAACATTAGTGGAAATTATTTTCTTAGCTCATGTCATAATAGACATTACTAGTGTAGTGCAGTCTCCTTTTGCGTAACTCCAAGTAGGATAAGATTAATAAAATAATTTCAACTGACTAACTGTTTAACATGCCTGGAGTGATTATAATTTGGCAAAGTGAGAAGAGCCAGCAGATGTCTGGACTTCAGACAGTGCAGCAGTCTGCTCAAGATGGCGTGATGGGACCCGACATGTCAGAGTTGGTGGGGAATGCTTCTAAGGTGATCACCAAAGCTCTGTCTTCTCCCGGAAGTCCGTCTTCTAGAGTATGTGCTGTTACTTTCTTTGCCTACAGAAAACAGCTGCACAGGTCTCATCCTTTACTCCTGGAATGCTTCTATGTCCTTCCTTTTAGTTTGTCATTTCCCTTCAATAGGAAGAATGAGAGTAAGGAAAGCAAGGAAATTTCAGATGGACCCTGTGACCCATCCAGGAAGCCAAGTCCTCCCTGGGCAGTCTTGCTGGCGAATCAGTGTGCAGATGTGAAAATGCACCGAGTTTCTGCCAAGAGGGATTATTTATAATTATTGGAAACATAATTGAACCATTGGACAGGCATATCACAACTCTGTAAAAATCTAAAACGTTTATTTTTTTTGTTTGTGTAACAGCTGCAAACAGGAAATATAAAAAAGAGTGGTGTCAGAGATGAAATAAAATCTTTCATTAATCAGAGATATTCATAAAACAAAACTGGCAGGAAGAGTGAATATATGATGACAGTACTTTGGGCTGTGGGAGGCTTGAAGTTTGCCTCTACAGGCTTGGCTTAGCCTTAGCTTGTTCTACCCGATGAGCCAGACCCGTTAATCATTCTGTCATGTGGAGTGGGACAGAACAAAGGGTTGCTAGTACATAAGTCATGGCAGCGCCCTTTGTGCCTGCCTCTCTCTGCCTAGTTTGTTTCTCTCGTGTCTCCAAGTCTCCTTCCTCTCTTCCTTTTACAATTTATGAGCAAGCCAATTCCTCATAAACTCTGTCTGCAACACAGGTATAATCCTACCTTTGATTTTATCTGGAGACTGTAAAATATTTAAAAAATACCTTTTTTTAATGCTAGCATACAAGGAGATAGATTTTGTTCTGGTTGGCTTTCTGTTGCATTTTAAGGGGAGAAAGGGCTTTGTTTCAAGCTTTCAGTTCCAGATAACAGTTAATCACCAGTGGAAGTCAAGGAAGGACCGGATGCTAAAACCATAGAGGAATGCTGCTTACCAGCTTGCTCACAGGCTCATGGTCTGCTGCCTTTCTTATACAGTACAGACCTAGAGAGAGCTCCACCCACAGCAACAGTGGGCTGGGCTTCCTTGCATCAACCATCGGTTGGGATAGTCTTCTCATTTCTGTGACATATGGGAAGTTCTTCAGTTGAGGTTTCCTGTTCCCAGGTGAGTGTGGGTTGTGTTAAGTTGACAGTGAAAGCTAGACAGCACAGATTTCATCCTGCCATTTTTCTTTTTCTTTTCTTTCTTTCTTTTTTTGTTTTTGTTTTTTATGTTTTTTGTTTTTTGTTTTTTGTTTTTCAAGACAGGGTTTCTCTGTGTAGCCTTGGCTGTCCTTGACTCGCTTTGTAGACCAGGCTGGCCTCGAACTCACAGTGATCGCCTGCCTCTGCCTCCTGAGTGCTGGGATTAAAGGCGTGTGCCACCACCGCCCGCCCCTTCGTGCCATTTTCAAACCCACCTCCATACATCTGACCTGTCTCTTTTCCTTTTCTGCCCTTCCGTCACCCCTGCCCCTTTCTTTTTAAATATTATTTTTATATACACACCTTCATTTCCTTATGTGTGTGCATGTGTGCATGTCACAGAGCACGTCTTGAACACTTGTAAGAGTAGGATGGATCTCTCCTTCTGTCACTTCAGTCATAGGGAGGCTTAAAGGGACGCAAGCACCTTGTTACCTGTTGCACCATCTGTCCAGCCCTGGCCTCTGAGGATTTCCTACTGGTCTCTTTTTTCCTTCAAAATAGTTCCTCCACTTGCTGCTGTGTTCCACATATTCCATGAGTGCCTGTTCCTCACACTTCACCCTCTCTTCATATCTCTTCTGCCTCTCATGGTTCCCTATCTACTTTCATAACACGGGGGGGGGGGGGGGGGGGGGGGGGGGGGGGGGGGGGGGGGGGGGGGGAGAGGGAGAGAGAGAGAGAGAGAGAGAGAGAGAGAGAGAGAGAGAGAGAGAGAGAGATTTTATTCTGTGTATGAGAGAAGATGTAGCATTTGTCATTTTTACTCTGGCCCACTTTGCTTAGCATAGTTATCCTCCATTGCATCTATTTCCCTGTAAATGTCATACTTTCATTATTCTTTATGTCTCAGTAAAATTTCATTGTGTATAGGTACCACAATTTATCAGTTCATGGAATAAATAAAGGACATTATGTCCATTAAG
Organism: Acomys percivali; assembly: GCA_907169655.1. Lineage (NCBI taxonomy): Eukaryota > Metazoa > Chordata > Mammalia > Rodentia > Muridae > Acomys > Acomys percivali. The sequence goes on from OU015752.1 coordinate 37,004,145, forward strand.
TGACAATCCAAATATCTAGTAAGACCAAAAAAAAAAAAAAAAAAAAAAAAAAAAAAAAAAAAAGTGACAAAACTATAGCTGTGCAATTTAGATTTAAAACATTGCTGTGTTGAATTTATTATTTTCCTCAATTAGAGATATTGAAGAAAGAACAAAGGACATTTGTATTGGAGCATCTTGTCAGCTTCTTCTAGGTGCCAACATCTGCAATATCTATTCTATTATTTATCCAGTTTGTTTTAACTTCCTGTGGTTGAACTCACCAATAAAGTTAGTTCTTACTGAGAACTTCAACCCATGCTCCCTGCTGAAGAAAAAGGCATGCTATTTAAAAAACACACTGTATCATACTGCACACATGAAATTCAATATGAGGTAATTTTATATGGATGTCACATATATTAATATATTTAACATACGTGTAAGATTGTATTGATACTTTAAATAATTATAGAATGTAAAATATGTACTACAATCTTAACAGTTTTTGTCCCATACACTATGATTTATGTGTTGAACTCAGGACCTGCTAATGAGATGGCATGCTTGATGGTCCTTGTGTGAATGCTTCTTCCTGGTTCTGTGAAGGCCTTAGTCCGTTTCTTGTCTCCATGGTCCCCATACACGGCAGTCCTGAAATGTAGCTTATGTGGCTGGCTGTGTCCACCCACACATGTGCCCTTTGGAGGTTACTTTATACTCCTGGTTCGTTTTTCCCTGTGTACAACTTAGCCTGGGGTAACACTAAAGATTGGTTGGAATGTTGATAGGGTTTGTCTTTACATTTTCTTCTTTATTTCTCCTCAGAGCAGACTATAGCAAGAAGACCTATATATCATTTGGTGAAGATATCATTAGAGTTTCTCTCATACTTTCCTTGTGTCTCAGTCCATTTCCTGTTGCTGTAAATACCAGGCACTTTATGCAGAACACTGGCTCACTTAGCTTATAATTCTGGAGGATCCCAAGCTCTTGTCTCTGCAGGGACTGATGAGGGCTTCCTGCCACATCAGTGCGTGGTAGATGCTTCACGTGATGAGGCAGAAGAGGTGTGCTCACCTCAAGCTTTCTGACTTCTCTTACAGAGATGCTGCAACAATCCTGAAGGCCTCACTCTCAATATCTCTTTAATACCAGTGATCTCCTGAGCATCATGGGAAGGTGACCTCGAGGATTACATGTTAATATGAATCCTGGAGAAGACACAGTCTGATCATAGTGCCTTGTGTATCATCAGTCAGAATGTCAGGGGGATAAGGAGAATTTAGCCATGTATGATGTGTCAGGTTACAGTTTTCTCTGTTTCCTTTTAACTTCTGTGTTTCTGCTCCCCTACAGGCCCCAAATCTGGGGGAGTATTAGAAAGGACTTTCCCTTTCTTCTTCTCTTTGTATTTCTTACCACTTCAAGGTAGATTGTCCAGGAACTTTCTACATGTCATTTCCAAGAATCCTAGCATTAGCATTGGGGGAAGTGACTTTGTCTCATTAAGTTACATCTGGGGCCATTGTACCTTGAATCCAGTGAACCATGACTGTGATACTAATATAGAACAGGGTGAATGCCATGAGCTAACTATGGCTACTCATTTCCAGGCAAGGATTCCAAAGAGGAGATCAGAAAAAAGCATGTGTGCTGTACCCCAGCATATGGCAATGCAAAAGAAAGAAAAAAATAGAGTTCGTAGTGACAGATGGATTTGAACCACATTTGGATCTGTTGAATACTTTTTAATATTTAATTTACAATGAATCTTTAATATAACATTTAACTAACTCTTCTGTCATATTCTTTTGAAATGTATAAAGCCCTGTCACCATAATTGTGTCTGGGAGATTTAATGGGAATATTGAGTGCTTAGAATTAAAACTGTCGTTGAAAAAAATGGTAATTCTCTCAAGATTTTTATGGTTCACTTATATTTATTTGTGCTGTTTAGAGTAGCGTATATATTTTTAACAGTCTGTCAGCTTTTTTATTTCCTGTTAGCTAGAAACAAAATGGAATCAAATAATGAAAGTAACTTTTAGCGATGGAAATGAAATGCACATGGCAATTGCATATGGCCCCGGACCCAGCCTGCTGCTCCTGTGAGCAAGTTCCAACAGTTAGTCACAGTACAGGGATCGTGGTTGCAGTACAATGGTGGCCACTGTCTTCTCAGAAGAGATGAAATAAACAAAGTCACTACGGGGTAAAACAGCCTCTGGTCCAGTCCCAAGAAACCCAGGTCTGGGTTTTATAGAATTAACTTACAAATGTATTTGTTTAAACATTTCAGGCAAAGTTCAGTTTAAAGTATTTTTTAAGTGTAGGCTGGAAAACATTGCAATGAAAACAGGGTCTTATTTCCGCTCCTGCTGCTTTACGATGGGCTGCCTATCTTCCTCACCATTGCAGAGACTTATTAAGTATTACCTTTCTTCGCCCTTCATGCTAATATGTATTTTGACATACGTTGCGCTGACATGATGCTTTTCAAATAAATCAGAGGAGTGAAAGGGCTGTGGAACACATGTGAAACTCATCAAGGCTTATGGCTCAGAGTCAAGTCTTTGTCTAGTCAACACCTGCTGTGGGAGGCAGTGACGTTGATGGGGGTCTGTGACTGAGAAATTTCAACTGCGCTATGGTTGGTTATGCATTCTCAGCTGTCATCACTTCAGAAGTTTCAATGGAAAAACTATTGGTCCAGGTCTTTATTCTGCTCCACCTCAGCCCTGTTGATTTCAGGTGTCTTGTTGCATAATCTCCCTACAGGTGTTTTGTTGTTGTTGTTTTATATGAGTTATTCCCTTTGTATAGTGGTATTTAGGGCTGGAGGCAACTCCACAATTGTTCTTAGTGAGAATCCAAGAGGGACCATTCTGTGGGGAAAAAATGAAACCGAATAAAGAAGAGTCGTTAGACTGGGTGTGTTGTGATGACCTAATGGCAATCTAATGTTATCTCCTCTTTGGATCTTTTTCTTAGCCTTGAACTGGGGCTAGCACTTTTATGGTTTTATCTGCCATCCTCATCATTTGCTAATGATCTGGCAAGACTTGCTGATTTGAGTTTTTGCCACTTTGACCCTAAAATAAGAACCTGCGTTTTCAGGGATTACAATCCAGTTGGTTGGTTTATGTACCATGAACCTTTCCTTCATAGCTGAAGTAGAAGCGTAAGAGTAGAAACATGAGAGAAACATAGTTGTGCATGCTTGTGATCCCGCAGCTTAGGAGTCTGACACAGGAGCATGGCGTGTTTCAGGAAAGCCTGGTTGAGCATCATAGTGAGTTCTAGCTGTTATGTGCATTCTCTACTATGTATTGAGACCCTGTCTCAAAGGAAAAACCATAATAAAAAAGAACAAGACCTCAGTTTCTTAATGAGTCACATGATGTGACTGTTCACAGTTGTTTGAGTGGTGACATCACTGGCCAGCCTAGTGAGTGCCTAGTTTGTCCTAGGATGGGGCTTGTTTGATTCCCAGTTCATATAAATAGACTCACTCCATTCCACTCCATTCTTACACACTAAGTAAAATATAATACCCTTCCTTCTTTCTTCAACGTCCACAGGTAAAATAGAATAAATCCACCCATCCTGATGGAAGGCATCAAGTGGCAGTGCTGCATCTCAATACAGTTTAGCTTTTTAAACAAATAAGTGTGAAGTGAAACAGATTGTGAGTTATTGGTGCCCCACCACTTCTTGACACCCTGCACCACGCGGTGCTTACTGAATGGTTTCGACGCACTGGGAGATGTTACCCATGCCGCACACGGTAGAGATGCCTCTAAAAAAATACATGTAGCAATAAAGCAAGACTTATTTATCCTTCTGTTCTCCTGTCAGGCCTATTCACTTAACACAGAGAATTGCTAATAAGCATCACATAATAGGCTGTGCGCTTGTGCACTGGGACATGCACATGAACTGGTGAAGGTTTAATTACTGTCTCTGGTGCAATAAAGTAGGCAGTTCATGCAGCCATGGAGCCTCTTGTTAGGGTGGATGATATTGTCATCTTGATATGAGCAATGCACTTAGGATTGATTCCGCTGCAAAGGCACAGGGAACTGAGACAGGTATGAGAGTCAGCTGTGTGTGGTTGTTCTGAATTTGAAAGTTCAAGCCTTAGAATTACCTCAGAACTCAGGTTTAGAAACTTACCTTCACATTTTTATATGATTATTATTTTCTCAAATGGGTTGGGAATCATTTTGTTTCATGGGGAGATAGAAGCGGGTAAGGGAATATATGAATTTAAAGAGCTTTGTTTGAAATAAATGGATATATTTGTTGAAAAAAAAATAACATGAGCTTAGCAGAGTGTCAGCTGAGTTCGGGGGTGACATACCAGGAGTTTTATGTGCACCCTAAAAGTGTGTATTGATGGTACTGCATTTCAGTTGGAGAAATTACCACTGGATTTTTGGCTTTGCTTTTACCATAAATGGTTCCTTAGTCATTTAGTGCCAGAAGTAATTCTCTTCAATGATGACAGAAAGTGCGTGTTTTCTAACAGAGTTTGTCTGCAGCTCCCAGCCTGACGTCCAAAGATGATGATGTGAATTTGAGCTCCTAAAATTGTACTGGTTCAATGAAGGTGAAAGAAAGAAAATAGAGTGTTTTTTTTTAATGTATTTGCCACAGGGATAAAAAATTAATATAAGAAATGTCTTTTGAGGGATCAGACAGATGTGGTGTCCATAATGGAGACTTCTCAGACTTTGTTTACAAAGAATTTTATGCGCTTCAATCAGGTTGGGTACATAGCACTCAATCCAATCAGTGGAGGCCTCCGAGGCTTAGCATCTTGTTAGTAACCACGTTCATCTCTCATGTTAACTATCACTCTGGCTCCAAATGTTTATTTGTTTCTGCCTGGAAATGACACACTAAATTCTTGTTTTGTATAAGCTTAGCCTTCCTCTGCTTTCTTGAAGATCTGCAGATACACAACCAGGTCTCCATTGTTTCAGACCCTGTCAGAAGGAAGTTGAATTGATAGCAGTTTTTTAAAGTTTTAGATGTATTTTTATTTTCTGTGTATTAATATTTTTCTGTATATATGTTATGGATACCATATATATGTCCAGAGCTGAAGAAGGTCAGAAGAGGGTATTGGAGCTCCCATAACTGAACTTAGAGATAGTTATAAGTCATCATGTAGGTGCTGAAAGTCAGACTCAGGTCAAGTGATCTTGACCTTTCAGCTTTCCCTCCAGCCCCACTTGTGATATTATTTAACAACCAACTTTTAAGAAAAGCATTACAGAGACTGTATAATAGATTGAAAATGAAAATCTAAGTTTTGGTTGGGAGTTTTGAGTCTCCCCAAACTTCAAGTGATGGGGATCAAATCTAAGGCCTTATAGTTGACAAGCAAGTGTTCTTTCACTTGTATAAATCGCCCAAAGAAATACTTTGTTTTAATGTATAATGCTCGGTTTTAACTGACAGATCAAGGGGCTGGAAAGATAGCCTAGCTGTTAGTAGCACTGGATGCTATTCTAGAGAGTCAGAATTCTATTCCTAGCACCATATGGCAACTCACAGCCATCTCTTAACTCTAGTTCCTAGGGATGCCATGCCCTCTTTGGGCCTCTACAGTCAAAAGCATGCATTTGGTGTACAGACATATATGCAGTTAGAAGAACCATACACTTAAAATAAAAATAAATATATTTAACTGGGAGATTTTTTTTGCATACCTGACCCTCCCAAGAAGAATAAAAACATATTATAAGGAGCTAAATGTTCGTTTACAGCTTTTTCTATTTTTATTTACTTGTATAGTTATTGTTTCTTTTATTGTTCTGGAGATAGCACACAGGACCTTCTGCACATTATAGTCTCCAGTCCTTTATAGCCGTTAGTTACCTCTAGTCAGGCATAGTGAAAAAGTGACTCCCAGGAACACTAGCTTTCAGATTAGCTTACTAAAGCTGGTGAGAAAATGTTGAAATTAGTGAGATTTTTTTTTTGTAGGAGACATTTTTAAACTATAATCTGGAATTGAAAAAAATCTGTTTTTATCTAGGTTCATATAATCTCTTCTCTGTGGAGAAGTCAGTGGAATTGCTTTGGGTATTTTTTTTCTCTGTATAAGTCTTTGTATACAGAAATCACAAAGTATTTGAAGTAAGAAGTATTTGTTACCAACACTGTTAAAAGTGCTAAGATAATTAGTGACACAACAAAATATTCCTCTCTAATGTTGTATATGGTGTAACTGTCATGCTTGTAGTGCTGGGACAGAGCAAAGGGGAAAAGAAACCTCATGGCAAAATTCACACGTGGAAATCAGAAGTGGTTGATGCATTTAACTAACAAAGCAGAAAACAGGTGCACCAAAAATAAACATGAATTATATACAGCGATGGCAGCCCAATCCTCATGTAACAACAGCAGCAACAAATAAGATTAATGACGTTGGCTTTACAATCTATATTTAATTTTCACAGTAGAATTCTATTTGGTAGAAATCACAAGCATTTTAGAGAGAGCGATAGAATAAATAAAGGTCATTGAGAATTTTCTTCTGTAATCCAAACTATTGATTCAACTGAAATTCATGGAGTCGGCAGTTCCTAAAGCTGGAGAGGAGCTGCTGGGCAGTTGGATTTGTTCCATTAGTTCAATTGTGGCTTAGAAGTTAAGAATTGTATTTTTAATCCTTGTAGAGCAGAAATCTGAGGCAATATTTGGGGATCCCAAATGCAAACTGTTTTAAAATTTGCTTTCAGCAGAACCATCCCAGGTCTGATCTAAGCGCCTTCTTGTGCTCATCTACCTCCTAATTCAAGAAAGAAATCTGAGATGTTTCAGGAAGATGCTTTGGCCTGATTATACTCTGTATGCCGAAAAATTATGACATTGTGCATTCTTGAGCACACACAACAGCTTTCCATTTTATATCTAAAGTAAAATTGAGGTTCTAGAAATGAAATAAAATGTGCCTTCGTGGAGCCCTTTAGCAGATAAAGTGAGCATACCGACTACCGCCCTTTTTAAGAAGTGCTTGCCTCGGATGCAGAGGATGCAGCCTGGTATATTGTGCATTCTTTGCACATGTCAGCATGTTGTCACACTAGCAACAGAAGTGGAAACAGACTTGTGTGAGTTCTAAGCAAATCCTGAAGGACTTACCTAAAGGAGAACTTATAACTTCGATAATAGGCTGGAGAGAATTCCTGCAGGAGGAAATACAGATCCAGGAGTACCCCTCCCGTCAGAGAATTGGTTGACGCAAAAATCTGTGGGCTGTCGTCCCTTGCACAGATATAGTATACCATTTGTACACATCCACTTCAGCTCACTGTGATACTCAAGCATAGAGCAGTGCAAACACCATTTGTAGCTGTTAAACTGTATTGTGTAGAATAACAACAGGAAAAAGCATCTATGTGTCAGATACAGATGCGTCCTTCCTTTGAGTAGTGTTGATCCACCTTTGCTTTAATCTTCGGCTGAAGAACATATGGAGGGCTAACTGGATTAGTGAAGAGGGTACAGTTATGCTGTATCGTCCGCTCACCTTCAGTTCTCAAACACTGTCCTCTCACGACAAGTTTATATCTTCCCTTCTCATACAAGGGTCCTTGGCCAGCTTATACTGGCTAGGGCTTTATTCTTTTCTATTTGCCCTAGTTAATCTCTGGTTGCCCTTCAGTTTTACTTTCCTCCATGTTTTTTGTGTTTATAGCACACTTGTGTCATTTCCACAACCACTTTAGATAGCAGATCACTCTGTCACGTGCTCGGGTCACCATAGAGTCCTGTTGTACAGCAGTTCTGTGTGTGTGGCTGTCTGGAACATTGCAGACCTTCATCATAAGCATTTCAACAATGCAACATGCTTTCCGGTGCAGCAGCCCCTCTCACCTGTCCTACAGGGATGAGATTTAATGGGAGGAGTGTCTGTGTCCTGTGCTCTGGCAGCACAGGCCTGATCTGCATTTGTTACGTCCTAAATGCCCAGCACTGGCTCAGCAGGGCTTCCAGTAGGGCACAGCAGGTGGCACAAAGGCAGAGTGAGTTTACTGTGTCTCCGTAGGTCCCAGGTTTGTGGTTATTAAAGCCGAGTGTCTGTGTAATTGCAGCTCAGAGGGAAAGCTCACCATGCCACCTTCCAGTCTGCTGACCCAAGCTTCCTACTGAGCAACCTGGGAATATATTAGTAAGCAGCCACCAGACTGTAGGGCCAGCAGGAATTCCTTTGATTCATCTGCCCTTGTTCCTCTGGTTTCTCTGTGTTTACATAGAAAGGTGAGGCGAGGTATTAGAGCAATCTCTGAGTAGAGCAGAGGAAGCATATATATATATCTGTGCATACAGCTGGAGGCCTGTGACATCTCAAGTCATGTTCTGAAGACCTGAGCAAAGCTGCTGTGTGTGGACTTTGGAAACGTGCTCTTTTTGATCTCTCCATGGCCATTGAGCTCACAATGTCCCCTCTGGGAGAGGGGTTCATTTTAGTTATATGCACATTTGTCTTTGTATTTATGGAGTTACCTTTCATCCTCCCCATATTAAGAATATTAGAAGTCATCTGGGGCCTCTTCTGACTTTGCACTCCTCTCTGTTCGGTACCCAGTGATTGGCTCATGACACATCACTCTGGGATACTTTATGGTCTCTCACTTCCTGTCCATTTGTACACCCAAGCCCTTTTGTGTTTCTCAGAACTGTACTGATAAGTCTTGTTTCAGTTAGGGTTTTCAGTGAGGCAGGGAAACACTATGAACAAAAAGTTGGGGAGGAAAGGGTTTATTCAGCTTACACTTCCAATTGCTGCTCATCACACACACACAAAAGGTCAGGACAGGAACTCAAGAAGGACAAGAACCTGAATGCAGGAACTGATGTAGAGGCCATGGAGGGCTGGTGCTTACTTACTGGCTTGCTTTCCCTGGCTTGTTCCCTGCTGTCTCACAGAATCACCTACAATGGACTACCCGCCCCCCATCAATCACTAACTAAGAAAATGCCTTACAGCCAGATCTTATGTTTTCTCAATTAAGGCTCCTTCCCCTCTTTGAAGACTCTAGCTTGTGTGAGTTGACCGAAAACCAGCCCTTACCAAGGGAGCACATGTGAACCACCTGTCCTCTTCTATCTGCTTGCCTACAGTGTTTCCTGACAGCTCTTCTGACAGGACAGTGTATATGATCCTTAAATGAATTTATTTTTCAATCCAAAGACCTGTATGCATTTGGGGGTGAGCGTGGTTTTGATTTTACTCAAATGGGACAATTTCCATGGTGAGTCTTTTTTCACATGGTCTCTGTCTCCAGTCATGTTTGGGGCACTACACTGGAGCAGCCAGCCTCCTAAATGGTTTCCATGGAGAATAAAAGGATCTCCTTCTGATGAGTCAGAGCAGCTCTCTGAGTGACCTCAACCTTGACTGCTTCACATAGTGCTGAAGCAGAGACTACCGCCCTCTGCCATCACTAGCCAAGTGTTCAGGTGCTGTATGTCGTAGGTCTATTTTGCTCACCAGTTGCTGTGTTCCAGGCTGTTGTGCGGTCTTCCTGATGGAGACTGACTCCACCATGTGACCTTGAATATTAATTTAGGTTGATACCCTGAGGTTTAGCCTGTAGTTTTTCCTATATCCAAGATGGACCCCATTGGTTTGTCGTATTCCCACATATGGAATACCTCCCACTGGAAGTGTGAGTTGTGTCATTCTCAAGCTGTTTGACTACTGTGCACAATGTCCACCACTCTTTGGCTGGGTTTTTCTGATCCTGGCTTGGCCTCTTATTTTCAGTCCTTCTGGAGAGTATGTGAGTAGCCAGGACATGGTGCCTGTACCATCCATTCTTCATTTCTTAACTCATTCTGCCACTCTAGAGACTACACAGGTGCTGTAAAGAGAACAGGCGGCAGAATGAGGAATGGAACAGGTGTGTTCAGGAATTGTCTTGCAGAGCGGTGATTTCCACAGGACTCCTAGTCATTGCCTTCTCATTACACTTCATTTGCACCAATGAAAAACAAAAGGTACCATCTGTGGTTGGTGCAGGTGCAGGTATGGACGTGGTTCAGTGGGTGCCCTTGATTATCTGGAGAGCACTAGAAAGGAAGATAGCAGGGAATCCTCTGATCTTATTTTTAGAGCTCCTTCCCAGGTCTAAGTTGCAGGTTAATGTTGATTTCCTATATTGTCGATGGGGAAAGGAGGCATAATAACAGTAGAAGTGGTAGTGTCCTGAAGTGAGCACAGGTTAAGAGTCATCTCACTAGGGCCTGCTTATTTGATGAGTGATTATGGGTGATTTGTCCTTGAAAGGTCATAGAATGACTCAGTAGGGATCCGCCCCCCACCAGGGTTCTTTCCACTCACTCTTTGAAAATTCTTGAGCGATATCTCAGCTCCATTTCCACCAATCCAATGACTCCACCCACTGTTGGTCTTTTCCTTCTTTGTGTAAATGGCTTGGGAGCCTCACTTCTGCTGCCTTCATTTCACGTTTTTTTGTTTCCACCTTAAAATAAAGTTAGTAAATCTAATTATTGGTATCTACAACTTTCACGTCTGTTCTCCCTTCCATTATCTTCATAGTCTTTGTGCTTGACTCTTAGTTCTGCATGATCATTAGAACAATTGCATTTTCTTCACCACCATCATGAATCCATCCCAGAATGCCCTAGGGAGAGCCACCTATTGCATGCATTCTGTTTTGAAGGTCCCTATGTCACTTCTCCTAGGACTGTGATACCTGAGAGTATTGACTAAATGTTTTACTGAAGAAAAAGTAAAACCATAGTTCATTTTGACATGAAGACCAATAAAGGGAATATTGAAACAATATAGAGTTTGGCTTTTCTGACTACTTGTCTGAATCACACACACACACACACACACACACACACACACACACACACCTCACAGGTCTTTATATTACCTACAGTCATATGCTCTCTCATGGTATTTCACACATGGCACACACAGCAGTGGTTCTATAGCAACATTTTGTTTGGTGAGGTTGTAGCCATCTTTTTGTGTCTAAGCATATGCTGTGGCATTGGCACAGTGACAATTACTTAATGACATATTTCTCAGAAGGAATCAGTTAAGCCAATCATACTGTTTTAGTTTCTCAGGTGGATGTAGCAAATTCGATAGAAGAGACGCTGAAGAAGCAAACTTTAGTCCCCACATTTTGGGAGCCTCTGATGCCTGGGGTAAGGGTGCTGACCATCAAGGCGACTTTTCCTCTGAGGCCTCTCCTCTTGTAGATACCCCACCATGCTGTGTGTGCATATGGCCTCCACTCTGTGTTAATAAAAGGATGATAAATGGATGGAAGAGATGGAGTAAATTCAAAGGAAGAGCAGGAGAAAAGGGAAAAGGAGGAGTAGAGGGAGGAAGGAGAGCAATCAAGGTGTTTTGTGTCTTGTGTACCTTTTGTCTATCCTGAGGACCTGTCCCCATGTCTTTTTCAACCTAGTAGCCCCCAGTGTGCCACACGCTCATCCTTTCCCATGGAATATTAGTACTTCAATATCTGAACTTGGAAGAGCACAGGTACCAAGTCCCTGACCACATGTTCTACCATGTGTAGTAAGTGTGTGTGTGTGTGTGTGTGTGTGTGTGTGTGTGTGTGTGTGTTTGAATTAGTTACATTTGGAGCATGGGTTTTCCTTCACGTTAGAAGGAAGAGCTTTTCTATATGAGACATAGTCTTTCAAAGAAATGCTGACATTTTGCAGAAGAGGTTCGTTGGGTCTGACTTCTAATACACATGATACCTTATAATTTCATGCTGATTAGACCCTGGCTTCCATATACAAATCTGAAGAAAATTCTTACTTGTGCTTTTACTCTTAAAGCTGAGAGAGCAAAGTTTGTAAAAAGAAAAGGAAACAAAATAAAACTATAAATTAGGCAGTGGAGGAAGGTCTTGGGTTTTATAGTTGGGATGGTATGTGCTGAAGATTAAAGCAGTGTTTACTTCATCGGTGTGCAGTATTCCTGAACTGATCTTGGTCACACAATGGAGTTATAGTCCTTAAGCCCATAACACATTTTATGTCTATTTTAGAAAGAACCCTTAAAGATGAAATGATTTGTCTTACATCACATATCACAGGGTCTGGCTTCCCTTCTCCGGCTCATGGCTCTAAATGCTATGTTCTCATCAGCTAGAGATTTTCACTGAATTGTGAAGAGAAGGAAGGACTTATAGTAAATCTTGTGGCTAGATGCAAAAGTGTGTGTGTGTGTGTGTGTTTGTGCGCGCACGCACGTGTACAATAGTTTGTCAAGAAGTATTGATGTAGTGAAATGCATCAGGCAGTCAAATGTGTGTGATAACTGACTGGCATTAATGCTCAGCCTGTTAAATGTTCCAAATGAATGGAAGTGAAAATGCCTAGGAATTTGAATGAGATCCATGTTGGTTGACTGGGACGATCAGGAAAGATTTTATGGAGCAAATGACACTTAAATTTTTGCCTTTAGCATCCAAATAATTTATCTTGTTCTTTTTAACCTCGGCCTTTTCCATTGCATGGATTCTAGATGATTTATAAGGAGAATCCTGCTTGGAGAGGCACACACTGGCTGTGTTTAGAGAACCCTTCTAGCTACTGCATCACCCAAGTCCCTTACTCATGGACTCAGCTTCCCTGGGAGCCTGCTATATTCACCAGCTCCAGTGCACAGCCTTCTGCAGGGCTCAGCTGTGGGCTGTGCTTCTGTGTTTTAACTATTCTTACTTACTGAGTAATTTAATTCCAGGGAAGATGATCTATATTCTTTTAAGTTTCATTAAGCAGTCATTAGAAAGGCTTCATCTCATGCGTCTTTGTTTTTCCAATCTGGAGCACTGCCATTAGTTCAGATGGCACTTATTAAATTTTTAGCCCTGCCAGGCCACTACAGCACCATGAGTTATGAAGTTCTCCGTCCTTTGCTCTTAACCATAAGGTCTCTATTGTGACACATGTGTGGCCCCATGCTTTGCACATCTGCCTGTGTGGACATCTCAAATAAGTACTTCTTTCCCTCTTGCTGCTGATATCAGGCTAGAGTTTTCACTGCTTCATTGTCTTTACATTCATTACTTCAACGGTGTGTCAAAAGCTGCTTTAGTGTTGCAGGTGATAGGTAAATGAGAAGAGTTCGTTTGCCTTTTGGGACTGTAAATCCTACCTGGCTATTATGGATTATTTCAGTGCAAACACATTTTTAAATAACAAGAGTTCCCAAATCTTGAAACAATAGACCCAGCAACAAAGCCATCTCAAATGATCTTGAGGAGTTCTTTATGGGTCTGCGAAGATGGAGATAAAATCTGTCAAGGTGAACTGAACGGCATCTCAAAGGCTAGAGTTGGAGGTTTTGTGTTGTCCCCTACAGCAGCTGGTGACAGGTTTTGATATGGAACTCAAACTAGATGACAATATTTCTTAGTTGTTTGTGATATCCTTAGCTGAAAAAGAAAAGGCTAGTGGAGAGATGTTAAGGCTTGCCTCAAGTCACCATTCCTTAGTGAAAAACTCAACTCCTTCGGGGCCCTCAGCTTACCCAGTAGTGAACAGCAATGTCCGTTTTATACTTTTTATATTTGAAACAATGTATGTTTTCCTTTTGGTGATTTGGGATTTTTAAAGATGCATTATTCATTAAATAAATAGTTTTTCATTCACCTTAAAGTTTACTGGTGACAGTACTTTGTCTTTTGTATTGTCTTGAGGCCCAGCGTCAATATTTCATTGGTGATGCATTTCAGAGCTGAATAAGAACTTCATAGGCGGCTTTTGTAGATATATGGCAAGTGGTCTGGACTAAGTTCCTATGGCAGGTCTGGGAAGGGAATTCTCAGCCCCCAGCTTACACACTGCTAGTTTATGGAGCCCAGTGAGTTGGCGAAGCTCCTGGTGACTTTTGATTGAGAGTGGATTTTTTGGTTGCTTTTTATAAAAAGTTTATGCTTCACTTTTACATTCCTTATCACAGTTACTTGTCCTCCTTATAGGTTTTGCCAGGATTTTGGAAAAACTGTTATGTAAGTTTAACTGAAAGTCCCAAGAATTCTGTGTTCAGGCTTAGCAAACATCAGGTGCTGAAAATTATCTTTCTTAAGACACTCCGTTATAAAAAGTAGAAGAGTGTGTGTGTGTGTGTGTGTGTGTGTGTGTGTGTGTATGCACGCACACATGCGCACATCTGTGTTTAGTTAGTTAACTAGTTAGTTACTGCGGTGCTGGGCCACAGGCTAGCTAAGTGGGTTACTCTGTCCTACTTCCTTTTATTTATTTTGGGGACAGTGTTGGATTCACTGTTCTGTGCCATTTTGTTCGTCGCTATATATCTCAGACAAGTGTTCCAGTTAGGTACCCTTGTGAAAGATCAGACAGTACAGTAATTAGATCACACGTGCCCTTAGGTGCCAGGGTTCGGGTGATAGAATAAGAATGTGAAGTGTAACCGGGATCAGATAATGATATATCCATCCTTTCATTTAAGAAACACACAACTGACTGATGTCTGAGTGTCGTCTAGGGAAAGCGATCTTTCAGCAGAGGCTTAAAGGATGACTTGGGAGGTAGAGACCCACAGTTGCCGTAAATAACGTGGATTAAAAAAAAAAAAAGCACAGCAGGGATGAATAAGGTCTGTGCTTGCGCATGAGAAGAAGTGGAGGGAGAGGAGGCTGAAGTGCTGTCTGTAAGTCAGCTGCTGCGGATTAACACTTTGCTTCATTTGCGATCCTTTCTTTTGTGTTGTCATGCTCTGGCTTCCTTACAAACAGAGCCACACCTGTGATAATGATAAAAATAAAGACAATGACATCACAGTAGTACGGTCATTGAAAATAATTGGCTTTACCTCACAGGGTTTGGAAGAGGCTCAGTGACTACTAGGCTTAATGTTATAAACGTGGACGCCTATAACTGTGCACCTTCAGGCACGTCATGTCCCATGTGTTTCCTGTCTTTATTCCAGTTCAACTGGGAAGTCAGATGGGACTTCACTGTCCACTCTGGGTTGTCTGATGTTCACCCGCATAGTGTAGAAACATGTCTGCATGGCTCCTTAACACTTTCTGCTAGTTCGTGAAATGCGAAGCTCTTAATCAAACTTGCAGGTGGAGGGAGCTGCACAAACCTGAACTGGGACAAAGGCGAACGAGGTGAGCGAGCGGCTGACCCACATTTACACAGTGTGCTCAGTAATGGCCAGGAGAGAGTTTCCGTGTGGTTTTTCTCAGTTTACCTAGGCAGGTCAAGGGAAGATATTGGCCCTGCAGAAGAAGGCTTGGGTACCTACTGTAATGTTCCTTGGCTTAGTGTGACTCAAGGTTTGTCTCTTTAGGACAAATGGTAGCAGCCGGGCTGCAATGGGGGACGCTTCACATGGAAAGGCTTTGGGAAGATAGCGCCTTGCATGGTGGGAGCCCTTGGGAAGCGCTGCTAAGTTAACCAGCTCACAATACTCTGATGTTAGTCTTCTGAGTAGTAGTTGGAGCCCAGGCTTGCATCACAGACCCCGTTGACAACAACTTCTGGCAGAATCACATCCAGCTACAGTTTTAGAGTTGATTGTCATTGATTAGTGTCTTTTCTAAGATGGTATGTGTAATCCATTTGGTGTACTAATTTAGTAGGCTCAGAATGCTTATATGTGGTCAAAATTACAAAGATTATTCTCCATTTGAAATTCCAACACTCATATCTAAATAATTATCTTCATTTCTTTCCTTTCTCATTGCTTTTTCTCCAGTAAAAATTTCAAAGGGGGAAATATGAGTCAGTTGCCATGGCTTTTTTGAGGCAGTCAACCCAAAATCTATCAAAGCAGCATGTTCTGAATTTTAAAGATGAATTTCCAATAAGTTATTATTCAAAATATTATCTAAGAACAGAAATGCAACACATATTTTTTCTAAAAACACAGGCACATATGTAGCACACATACATACACACACAGACACACATGCACACCAACACATACCCATGCAATCATAATTGAGTGTAAGTACCACAATTTACATAAGGAAATCACTCAGCCCTGAGAGCCTACAAATCAATTGCTTGCCTTTGTAACAATACTACCTCATTGTTTTTTAACTGGGCAATTGAATGATTTCTTCTGTTAATTTTTTTTAAAAAGGGAGGCTGTGTGCTGTGAAAGGGAAATTGACTAAAAGCCTGAGAAAGGGAAAAAAGCTGCCGCGGTTGTATTTTTTGCAGAGCTATCGGTAGATTGTTAACCAAACTCCATCTGCACCAGGTGCACCGAAGCTCTGACCTATGAAAAATTGTTTGGATTCCCCCCATTTATCTTGTTTGAGCAGTAAAGAAAATATAATTGAGGAAATGGCATTGAAGAGTTTCCTGGGTTATTTGTTATCAAAAGTGGCATGCAGGAGACTTTCCACATTAAATTTAAACGTCAGAAATGACTAAATCTGAGACTATGGGGAAAGGCCAATTGGAATTGACCTGTTTTTGTTTTTTTTGTTTTTTTCCAAAGACCTGATAGAAAATGTTATAGATAGAGCTTGTGTGTGTGTGTGTGTGTGTGTGTGTGTGTGTGTGTGTGTGACCCACATTTCTCCCTCTCCATCCCTCCCCCTTTCCTCTCCTCCTTCCCTCCCTCCCCCCTCTGTCTGTCTATGTCTCTGTTTCTGTCTTCCCTCCTCTGCTTTCCCCTCAACCTCTTTTTCTGAAGGTAACGGTAATGGTGAGGGGAATGGAAGCCCACACATTAGCCAAGACTTAAGTTCAGACGGTGAGCCTGGCTCTTGTGGCTGGTGGCTGATGAGGAAGAAGAAATTCCCCTCTGCAGGGATGGGGGCACTGCATCTTTGAATGCTAATCCGAAGTTCAAATTCAGAGTCCTCTAAGCCTTTCTCATGTACAGTGCCAGAGTCTCTCAGCTCAAGCCCTTTGACTCAAAAGCAGTTTCTTCCTTTGACCAAGGTGCTTCCTTATTGGCCAGTGCTTCAAAGTTCTTTACTGTTGGCATGAATGCTTTCAGTCAACTGCAAAGAACAAGGGACATGCAGATTGAGATTCAGAATGACAGCCCTTGAACTCTGTTTGTTTTCTAGGGGACTGGTATTTGTTTAGTATTGGGCAGCTTCTTACCTGCCTGATCTCCAGTTCATTCTGTGCAGTCCAGGGTGATGATAATGATTGTATTATCCACGTTACATGAACATAGAGGCAGGGTCTGAGGTCCAGTAAGTATGCATCAAGAACTGAACAGTATTTTTAACTGGGATTCTAGCAGCTTTCCAGCTGTTTTTTTCTTGCCTTGTAACTGGCACTATTGATGGTAAGGATTAGAAGGCCAAGACTCATCTTCAGCCAACTTATTTCAATGCAGGCATCTGTTCTGTGTGTTGTGTGGTTATACAGATGTACGGAAGCTGGTCCAAGCTATTGCAATTCCAGCCCGCTGTTTTTGTAACTACTTGTTATCTTTTGTTTGTCTGATTTTGAATGGAAGGCAGATTTGTTCCAGATTGTTTTTGAGCTAAATATCTTCAGAGGTAAAAAGTGGGCAACAACAACAGAGTTAGCTCTTAGAGATAGAAAATTGTGCTTTCAGTCTGGACACCTGAGGTTTCTGAGCTTAGTAGATTAGTGCAGTGTTTGTTCTTTCAGTGGCTGTGGAGTCTCTTAGAGCTGTTTTTCATACTGAACCCATTTAAGATCATGGTGGTTGCTTTTTATATCTCATGAACTTTTGGGTAGAGAAATGATTTCAGAATCATTGCAAGGGCTTGTGTCCTAGTAATTTTTAACTGGAAGGACATGCGGTTCTTAGTTTTCTACACTGACTTTCAAACTTGAACAATTCATGGAAGGTTAAAAGTGTATAGTCACTGGTGGTCTAGTTCTACGCTTCTGGCTGTAGGTCACATTCTCCTCTGTGTCTGCTGGACTTGTAGAATCGTAAATCTCCACATTGTTCTTGCTTGCTACTCACAGTCATACTTACTAAAAGCAAAAAGCTGGGTCACGGGTCATAAGATTTTAAGGAGCGTGAAAATCATCCTGAAGTCTTGATAAAGTGAAGTGGGGATGGGGGCTCTACGTGTTTTGGAAATTCTAGACCATGTAGATGCTGCAGGTTCTGGCATAGTTTTGGTAGTAGAGAACCCATCATGCTTTGCACTTGGGAAAAGCCGCTATGCTGTGGCCATGATTAGTGAGAATTCGGGTGCCCACTGCTTAACCTGTTCCTCTCCACATTGTCCTCCTTTCTGTTTTGTACTGCCGAGAAAATAATATACAACTTACTAAACAACTTGCCTCCCCCTTTCTTGTCATGATTAAATACATACCACGAAGGCTGAAAGCTACTCTGCAGTATGAAAAGGATTCTGTGACCATGGTTCACCCCCTTAGTGGAATTCTAGAAGTTAATGTTCCAGCTGATAAAACAGTCAATCTTGTGGTACAATATATAGAAGCATTGAGGAATGGAAAGAATGAAAAAGAATGTGTGTGTGTGTGTCTCCAAATGCAGGTGTACCCACGTGGTCAGTGCCTACAAAGAGAATGGGCACTGTAACTATATGTTAAGAGAATTAAAAGGTGACTGTGGTGTCCTGTATATTCACTTAGTCACAAGTGATTTTCACTGCCACTTATTACAGTTGGTGTTATTGTTATTATAAGTGACATGTCTGTTGTTTCTTTGCACATCTAAGAGAACATTCTCGGTGTTGGTTAAGATGTAAGAAAAAAAACAACAGTAGCAACAATAACAAAGAGACTGAAATTCTAGGAGAGAAACAAAGTCTTTACCAAATACATTTTTTAAAAAAACCCATAAGAGCATTTAAAAATACATATTGTTATTTGTTTGTTTAGTTGTTTATGTGCACATGTATGCCATCATTTGCATATGAAAGTCAAGTGACACTTTGGGGCAGTCAGTTAATGGCTTCCTTTGTGTAGCTTCAGAGATTTAGTTTCATATCAAGATGGTTGTCAGCAAGTGCCTTCACTTGCAGAGTCGTCTTGACAGCCCTGATAAAAGTGTATTTTTAAAGCAATTTTGTTCTTTGTGTTGAGTGAACTGATCTAAAAAATAATAATAATTTCCCTGTTTGAATAAATACTCTGATATTTTCATTAGTCCTAGCAAACTCTAAACTAACTGATGTTTGTCATTCATTAAAATATGCTCTTTTATTTATCTTTATGGCTTAAAAGCCTGTACTCACCGACAAAAAACTCATTTCAAATGATGCGCATAATTTAAGGTAAAGGGTTATAGTTCTTCTTCATTGTCACCTGAACTGGTTCAGCTAATGGAAAGATGTACTGTCCTTAGCATCCTGACTGAGTGAAACAAGAAGTATGAAAAAGAACACTGAGTTCCACATGTGGAGATGCTGTTGACATTGTGACTTTTTAAGGTCCTGCGGGGCTGTGTCCCCGGGCTTTCATCTGTGACCTGTGAGTGGGTCTTTCTGAAGGGATAGACTCTGAGGCAGAGTTATACACAAAGACTTTTCTGGGTCCTGTGGCTCAGGTGGTGGAGTCTTGCAGACATACGGGGAGAAACCAGAAGTGATTTTGCTGTGGTCAACCTTTAGTTTAGCCTTAAGCTGTGAATCACAAGGTCACACAGTAGAGGGAAGTCCTGCTACTTACTGTCCTTAGCAGAGCCACAGGGGAGTTCTTTCTTCTCATCCTTCACTTCTGTGTAGTGTAAGCCAGCCAGACCATTTATGGGAGACTGTCTTCTCCTGCCTTTCAAAAATCATGCCTATGTTTTGGAGCCTACATGCGTCTGCATGTTCAACCTAATAATGTAATGTGGTGTTTAAGAAAGACCCACTCAGCCAGGCACAGTGCCACACACCTGTAATCCCAACATTCGGGGAGGCAGAAGCAGGCAGATCTCTGTAAATTCAAGGCCAGCCTGGTCTACAAAGCGAGTCCCGGACAACCAAGGCTACACAGAGAAACCCTGTTTTGAAAAACAGAGAGAGGCAGGGGAGGTGGGGAGGCTCTTTTTCTTCAGAATGTGTTTGTGTGAGCACATGATTGTAGTGGTGAGGACAACCTTTGTGTCATTCCCTAGGCATAATCTACAGTTATTTATTTAGGTAGTTTATTCACTTTACGTCCTGGCCATGGCCCCATCCCTCCTCTCCTCCCAGTCTCACCTTCCCTCCCTCTTCCGCATCACCCCCCACCCCACCCCCACCTCCCCACCCCCTTTCTGCCCCAGCTTATCAAGTAGCATCAGGACTGAGGGTTTCCTCTTCCCCTGTGGTCAGGCAGGCAGCCCTGCCGGGGGAAGTGATCAAAAAGCTGGGAATAAAGGCCATGTGTTATTCTGACTATTTCATATATGTATACAATACATCATGGTTGTGTTTATGTTCACCCCTTTTTCCCTTTCCTATTCTCTTCTTATTCTGTTGACCCTATTTCCCCACCCCACGCCCTCCCCCATCTTTGTCTTTTTCTTCTGGTACAACTTGCCACAGTTGCTGGGTGGCAGTTGAACGGCTCCTTACCTTTTGTTTTACTTGACTGTGTTGTATTCTGTTTTGTTGCTTTGTATTTTTTTAAAGATCAGTTCCCTTACTCGCCTAGAGCTCATGAACTTGGCTACCTTAGCTGAGCAGTGAACTCTAGCAATCGGTTACCTCTGCCTCGCTGGCCCTGGGATTACGAGAGCGCATCATAGAGCCCAATACATTTTACAGGCATTCTGGGCTTTGAGCTCAGGTCCTGTGTTTCAGAGCGCTCACTCTCCGGACTCAGCTAACTCCTCAGCTTCAAAGGCATTTTCTTATTCTTCCAAGCTCTTTGTTGTATTTCCCCCTGCTCAGATTTATGAGTCTGAAGTGGAGTCTGGACTTCACTTCATATCCTTTATGAAGACATTTGCAGTTATGCAGTGGAGCAAATACGTGCTCTGTGTCATGTGTGACGACTTCCTCCGAAAGAGGGAAACTATAGACAGAGCAGAGGTCAGTTCATTAGACACTGTAGGAGTGGACAGAATTAACCTGCAGAATCTGAGAAGTAGTCAAAGGAAGGAAGTGATGGGGAGCATCCGTCTGTAAGTAAGAAGCTTGACCCGGGTGATGTGGGGCAGGCTCAACAAAGTGCCGGGCTGGCTAGGATCAATTCATGGCATGAAGCTGTGTGCTGGGCACAATTACATGTGGGTTGAGATGGACGTATTTAACTAGCCAGAGACTTGTTCCTAAGTCTCTGGAAACTAAATATTTCCATTTGCCACTCCCCCCATTTTTTTTTTAACATGGAGATTGGGAAAAATGCTCATTTCAGTTTTAGACTTAGTAATGAAACAATAGGTTAAATAGTGACCTGTTGCTGCCACAACCATTGGTCACTGTGCTAAGGTGCTCTCAACAGCATGGATTCCTTTCATAAGTTTGGAGGCAAAATGCCCAATTATGTCTCATCTCTCAGACTTCTGTGTGTCACACTTTATTTTGTTCTGAAACCTTTCTTAGGGAGGCTCTTTTTTTTCCCCTTGAGCTTTGTAGCTCCTGTAAGTTGCCTGCATTCCTTGGCAAGTGTCTTTCCATTTCAAAGCCAGCACAGCTGCATTTCTTTAATGGTGATTCAGAAATGTACAGTTCTGTCTTTCAGTTCTAAGGAGCCTTGGGATCCTATTGGCTACTTGCATAGCACAAGATAGTCTGCAAGGTCGTGGCTGCAAAATTCTTGTGTAGAGTAGAGAAACATGTTCATAGGCCCTAGGGATTAAGAGATGGCATCTGGACGTAGGGCAGGCTAGGGTGGTATTTGGCTAAACATGTAGAAGATAGGCTCATAAAAATTAGAAAAGCCTTTATGATTTTTTTCTTTTGCCATCAGGCTTTGCCTACAAGAAGAATCACCTTGTGGTTCAGATGACACATTAGCATTTATTAGTCAGTGCATTGGAAATAGCAAGCATAGAAAAAGGAGGGATGTCGCTGGATCAATTTGATAGCACTCCCGCATTTTGCTCTCTAAATAGTCTCTTCTGGGGTGAGTCTTTGGAAGCCATACTCTGTTCATCATGTGTTAGTTAGACCCAAGAGCCCATGGGGAGCAGCCAGTAGGTGACTATTCTAAAAGAACTGATATCAGAGCACCAATTCCTGTTTTTGTTTTTCTGTAAAGGAATGATGTCTCCCTTGGCATAGTTCCGAGGCAGTTGTCTGCAGCGAGCAGCACCTTGTGTTCATCTCATTCCTCTCATGCTGTCGCATTGAAACTCTTCAGGGGTGTGCTACCTCCACCAGCAACTCTCCCTTCCCTTCCTCTTGCTGTGAATCACTCACTAATTAAATGGGTCAGCAGGACAGTCTGTGACATCCGGAAGCAACAGGAGCAGCATGTATGCCCCTGAGTGTCCTGCTCAGCCCCTTGGGATGAAGGGCACTTGTCACTCAGGTGCCTCCTCCATCCTCTTCACTAGCTGAAGGTCTGGCAGTTATGAAGAAGTGAAGACACTCAGTACTTCCTCAGTAAGTTTCAGCCCCTTTGTGAGGCATGATTTTAGGGCGGAGGAAAGCATTTGCTTTGTATCGGTCAAACAATGTGTTTTCTATGGCAGTTTTGCATGAGATTTGGATGGCTTACAGATGATCCTAAGGATGATTGGTTTTATCTTTGTTCTGCTTTGGGAGGCAGTCTTCATCTGTAGCCCTGCCTGACTTCAGTCTTATTATGATCCTTCCTACCTCACCCCAGAGTGACTGCTGGAAGTATAGCTATGAGCTTCCATTCCTGGCTTTTTAAAAAATAATTATTTTTAAAAATTTATTCACTTCATAGCCCGATTTAGCTCACTCCCTTGTCACCTCCTGGTGCCACCCTCCCTCCCTTTTCCCCCTCTCCCCTCCCCTAGTCCTCAGAAAGGAGAAGCCCTCCTGCCCTATCATCTGACCCTAGCCTATCAAGTCTCATCAGGACTGCCTGCATCCTCTCCCTCTATGTCCTGGCAAGGCTGCTCCACCAGGAGGAAGTGATGAGTGAGTGGGCAACAGAGTCAGTGTCAGAGACAGCCCTTGCTTCCCATATGAGGGGACCCACATGGAGACTGAGCTGCCTATCAACCACATCTGAGCTGGCGGGTCTCGGTCCTCTCCATGCATGGTCCTTGGTTAGTGCATCGGTCTCTGCAGGCCCCCTGGGCCCAGATTTGTTTGCTCTGTTAGTCTCCTTGTAAAGCTCCGTTCCCCTCCAGGTCCTTCTATCCCCCAACTCTTCCATAAGACTCCCTGCACTCTACCCAAAGTTTGGCTGTCAGTCTCAGCATCTGCATCGATCCCCTGCTGGGTGGAGTCTTTCAGAGGACCTCTATGGTAGGCTCCCGTCCTGTTCCCTCTCTTCAACTGCTTACGGTGTCTCTTCTCTTTGGCCCTCTGAATGAGAATTAGTATCCTCCCTAGAGTCCTCTTTTTGTATTTAGCTTCTTTAGGTCTGTGGAGTGGAGTGTGGTTCTCCTGTATTATATGGCTGATATCTGCTTATAAGTGAGTATATGCCCTGTGTGTCTTTCTTGGTCTGGGCGTCATCACTCAGGATGATCATTTCTAGTACCATCCATTTGCCTGCAAATTTCATGATTTTCTTGTTATTAGTAGCAGAGTAGTATTCCATTGTGTAAGTGTACCACAGTTTCCTTATCTGTTCTTTGGTTGAGGGACACCTAGGTTGTTTCCAGATTCTGGCTTTTATGAACAAGGCTCCTATAAACATAGTTGAGCAAATGTCCTACAGTATCTGAGTTCAGTGTTTGGGCAGCGGGACCTCAAGACATTCCTGGCTATTAAGGATATTTTAGTTGTAAACTTTTTTTGTGGTGAGACACAAAGAGGAACGTATCTACCTGGAATAGAAATCGCCTTCTCTTTACTTCTTTCTCATCTCTTCCTAGCTCCCCATTCCCTCTTCTCATTCATTTTATCACCTCCTTCTGAGTTTCCCTTTTCTCTTTTTTTCTCTCAACCTTTGGAGTTTAAATGACATTTATTTTTAGCAAGCCACTTAACTACCATTAGTACATGGCATCTGGAAGAAGGGTGGCGTGGGGGTGCTGCTGTTTGTTTCGCACATGAAAAAAATGGATTCATAGAAATCAGAAAAGGCAATAAGGCTTGTGTTACATAAGCAGCTGTGGCAAACAAAATGATATATGCAGTCACGTTTGTTACACAACTCTTTATGTGACCAAAAATTAGAAATTATATAAATATATATCAAACAAATTAAATCAAATACTTTGTAAAAGCTGTAGGTTCCTAGTGAACATACGCTGTTGCATATTTGTATTTCTTGACTTGGGAGGTCTGGAAGTGTAGGCTCAGCCCTAACACCCTGCACTGTGGGTGCATGTCCACTATTTTAAGTAGTATTAAAGGGTATCGTTATATTTCTACTATGAAGAGGAGTGTGGGAGAATCTAATAGAAACAACGAGAGAAGTGGAGTGTCTGGTACTTCTCCCTTTCACTTAATATATAGTTAGGTAATTAACATTATGATCAGTGATCATCATTTACTATATTAATGAACAAGGAACATTTCCATTTTTAGGAATTTTTGCTAATATAACACTATGCATTTTATATTTGCATAGCTAATATTGATAATAAATCATAAAATGAAAAAGAGATAAATATTATCTTTCCCTGACAATGTGGCTATCAGAGGCAGAGAATTTAATCCAACAGGAATTTGAAATCTGGTACTGAAAGAGCAGAAGTATTTTAACTTCCCCTTGAGGGTCAAATGGGTAAGAAATCCACTGGGAGATGGTGGGGCTGGGCCTCTGTTAAGGTTACTTAATTTTGTTTTGGATTTTCCTTTGCCTGTCCTGCGAAAATTGTTATTTTGTAGTTAAACATTTTTTTCTAAAAAAATTTATTTAAATTTGCTATTAGAGCATAAATCATTTTAGATGCTAGAGAGGACATTGGATATCTAAATATTTATTCTTATTACACACCACATTGTTCAAATTCATGCCTCTGTGTTTGATGTGGGCTCCCACCCAGAATTAGTGGACAATGGCTAATAACATTTCCTTTTTAATGAAAGAAGAAAACACCTTTTATTCAGCAAAAAAATCTGCAAGCCCTTGTAGAGGTAGTGGCATTATTTTCTTTAGATGATAGTAGGTCCCAGTGTACCCTTTTGTTACAATTCAGCATGTGCTGTGTGTCCCACAACTGTGGCTTTCAGACTTGATTGTTTAGGAGAATGTAAAGCCAGGCACCCAAATACACTGAAGTTTAATCGAATGTTGAGAAAATGCTTTTCCCAGTAATTTCTTTTTCTGTCATGGTGACTCTATCTTCTAGCGTACAGGAACTAAGAAGCAATCCCTATAGCATGAGTCGTACAAATGTCAATTCAGAGAGGAGATGGTATTTGGTACGATTGGACTAAAGATGTTCTGTAGTCAGCTCCCTCGGGCAGTTGCCCTATGCTGTATACTCTTCCCTTCTTGGTTTTCTACCATGATTTCAGTTGGAAGCCTTTATATTCCATCTTGATCACTATGCCACAAGCTCCCTAGATTTTGATCATTTGATGGGGGGACTCATGAGACTCAGAATAGAGTTGGGTCCAATTGTCAAGAGATATTATACCAAAAGTCAACCGAGAAAAATTCACAAGGGTATGAAGAACATGTGCAAAGCGACGGAAAGCTAAACACTGCCAATAGTCCAGTCCCAACAGAATAACACAGAATCTTTATGGCAGACTATGTGAAGTGTTGCCAACTTAAGACGCTTGGCAGAGATTCGGAGCCCAGGCATCTAATTGGGGCTGGTACCAAAATTCCAGAGCCCTATGTAGAGAATCTCAGTTCACTTAAACTGTTTTGTCTTCACACATAGCTTAGCAATGGAGTGTTCTCAGTTCTGTCCATAGTGGGAGCCGTCATGAAACAGGAGTTCAAGACACCAATCAAGGACAGACCTTGTAAAGAGACTTTTGAAAGGATAACAGGTGGCCAGTATTAACCTTGATCTATACAACTATGTGTAATGTACAATATTTCCATCTTGTTTCCCAGGGAAGCTGTGGGTACATGCGGTACACTTCCTAGGCACTTCTCCCATAGCTGACATCATGCTGGCCTGTCCCAGGTGCTGTGCTCCTCGTCACCCCACTTCAGCATCTCGCTCATCTATGTCTGGGCTGTACCATGACCATGCCCAGCTGCTTTCTGTCCTACCTCAAGGCTTGCTCCTCTCCATTCCTGGATGTTTCTGTGATATCTAAGCTTATTTCTCTTCTCTTCAGTGTTTGCCTTCTTATGCATACACTGTGCGGAGGATCAAAGCGACATGGCTGCCTGGCTGCTGTGCCTCTACCCTTCATTGTTCAAAGAGTGTATACATCAGCAGCCAAGAAAGACTTTTTCTCCCATCTTAAACCCAGTTTCTGCATCTGGTCATGGCAGGCTTACCTACAGGTGTATGTCAAAACTTAGTTTGCTTAACCTCTATGTCTATTTAATGGAAAAGAAATGAACTGAGGAATAGAAAAGAGACCACTTGACAGAACGATTGCTTTTTATTGATCTCAATTCAATAGGACTTGAGTTTGGATTGTGAAGACTGGGCATGGCCATAGTCCTTTGCCTTCCCCGTATCGTTCCTACCGGTCAGCAGTGCTATCCTAAACTATAGGTGTGAACTACCACACTAAGCTTGTAAGACCCCAGAAGACAGAAAACAGACAGGCATGATGGGGAGGGCAAGGCTGGCAGCAGAGTGCGGCAGGTGCTGTCAGCTGGTAGACTCCCGGAGCTCTTCCATTTATGATAGAAAACAGTTGTCGATGGTAAAATGTCTTGTTTCTCTCTTGGAATTCAGTTAAAAAGGATGTGATGCCTGGAGCAGTGGCAGCCTTTTGTGGCTATGAAAGCTCTACGTGATGATAGTTGAGTGCAAACATGGTAAAACCCTGGGTCTTTAATAACACCACTAGAGAGTTGCACTTGCCTCAGGAGTACCCAGCACCCAGAAGTTATCTGTGAGAAATACTGTACATTCTTGTAGTCACAGCCAGTTGCAGTTGAGCTTCTTCCTGCTGAGAAAAATGACACTCCAAAACCCAAACAAAACAAGCCATGCTGATAAATCAGGAAAAAACCTAATTTATAAAACTAGATATACTTTACGTATATGTACATTTAATATGCTCACTGGGAGTAGCTGCCTGTCGCATAGCTTGATGACGCATTGTTGGATTATAATCCACAGTAGGATACTTTGCCCTCCTGCTTCTCTGCCAGCCCTTTTGTCATGCTGGGTCACACGCAACAAAATTTAGCCAAAATTTGGTTGAATAAATAGTTTCCTCTTAATTTCCAATCATGTTTCTTTTTTTAAAGGTATAACCACAGGTGTCAGTTTCATTTTGGGCTAATAAAACCAAACCCAGCTCTTTTTTTTTTTTTTTTTTTTTTAACCAATTGTCTTTTCTCCTAGGCTCTTACAGCACAAGCCCACCAGCACTGGGGCCGTTTTTATAGGACTTGGTTAAAGCCTTCATCTGAGTAGTTAATGACGCCACCTTTGTCTATAACATCCTGCCATATCATTTGTTTACTTAATGACATCACCTTCCTACATGTCCATGGCATTCCACCTCCGACACAGTGTCCTCACACTCAGCGTCTACCTTGCTTCCATTCCTCTATTTGGGGAGATGACTTGAGGAACAGAACTGGAGACTTCTTCACAGCCACTGTTCCTTGCTTTGGATGTGTTTGTATTTATATGTTATTGAGTTATTTTACCTGCATGATAGCGGGGCGTATCCCAGCTGATACACAAGGCTACTGGTCAGGGAATCATCAGAGCAGCATCCAGTGGGCATTGGGTCTCGAAGATGTCTTATCACTGGCCATACCACATATTTTCATAATATTCTCTGAAATCTGAATAAATCAATAGCAGGATTATATAAATTTACCAAGGCCAGCTCATCCACCTGTACCCTTCTTAGAGGAGAAGGTAAAATGTTTAGTATTTAAAAGAGAAACAGTCCATGTAACCAAGAGGGAGAGATAGTGATGAGGAAAAATGAGAGAAGCTGGAAGAGATGTACCGGACAGATGTGGGTAGAGGGTCTCAGAATAGCTGGACACTCCATTTCTGCTTACACCCCTACTGAAGCCCTCCTAATACCAGCATTACTTTTGAATTGCATGAGATCGTGGCACTGTGAAGGTTCCGTTCACATTGCTAGCTTTGTCTGAGGTGGAAGGCTTTCAGCAGGCCCACAGGTAGGGTAAAGCACAACCCTACTAGATCCTCTGCAGGTTCATACCATCAGAGTTCAGATTCCAAAACGACTCCTAGACTGTACGTTTTATCTGTTTGTTTCATTCTTTACAAAACAAAACATTTTATTCATTTAGTTTGTGTGGTTTTGTATGCACACACATGAACATGCTGTAAATGGGATGTGGAAGGCAGAGAGCAGCCTATAGGAAACAGTTACAGCCTTCCACTGTGTAGTTCCCAGGGACTGAACTTGGCAGCACCCGCATTCACCTGCTGACCCGTCTTGCTTGCCCCCGGCTCTCTCGTTGGAATGCAAGGAGCATTGATTTTTAACTTTAGCTCATAAATAATATATTCAGCTTGGAAAGCCGTACTCACTGTGCACTCTCTGGTCAGATGTTGTAGGCTTGCTTTTCTGCTCCATTTTTCTTGCTTTCTATCTAGCTGGGTCATATTGTCATACCGCTAAATGTTGGAAACTGACTTGGAAGGAGTCTTTTGGGTGGCTTAGAGCAAACAAAATTTTTATCTGATTTGCCTAGGCAGTACTATCTTCTGTCTGCTAGAATGTGAGAGTTATGCAAGATTTATGGTTTCAAAATGTGCTAGGAGATTTGTTTCCTCCCTCTACTGTCCATCTTGATGACAGACTAGTTTATGTGTTTGACAGTAGCCTCTCACCCCAACCTTCGGACATCAGAGGCATTAGAATTCTGCCTCAGAATATAGTTGCTTTTTCTTCTATTTATACTTCTAACAATTCTTGGTATTATCTTGCACTTTTTTCTTATTTGCCTCCAAAATACAGTGTAAGCTTGATTACTCTGAGTCTTGTGGGGCTGGGGACAGTGTGACGTACCGCACACCACTCCGCGTTCTGCTTTTATTACTCAGTTTCTGTGTCACTGTCCTCACCTCAGAGTGTGACAGTCCAGTGTCCGTTCTCAGCACTGTCCCAGGCTTGGAAAGGCTGGTGATGAAAATACAAGTTTTGCTTCATAGACCTGTCTTTCTTCCTTTTCAGTGTTGCTGTCCAAATCTTGCTTAATTATTGTAGGAAGCACTGTTGGGTCCTCAGAAGTGCAGAAGGTGTATACTAAATTAGACTATTATGATTTCTGCTTAGTGATTCCCATGTTAATTAGGCCAGACTATAGCATTAGGCTGTTTATCACTGGTCATTGAAGCCATTTAGCCAGTAGTCCACACCACTGCTGCATTTGTGCCATATGTGCAAAGTTGCACACAGAGCCTCCACTCCGCAAAGAGCTGTGTGTTCACACCTTGATTAAGCTGCCTGCTCTGTGTAGGCAGGAAACTTGAGAGGGTTAGCTTTGTATCCAGCCAAACCCTGCCTCGCCCTCCGCCTTCCATGAGTCAGCGTATCACAACTTCTTGTGACACACTGCCTCGGACACACTGAGCACGTGAAGAAATGACCAGGTGGCACAGCCTAGTTTCACCTACGTCAGGAAAATATGAAGTAGTATTCAAAGGAAAGGGCTACCCTCACCATCTTCTCCTCCTCTGAGCTCTGAGGAAGAGACCTGGATCTATTCAGCTTTCCTTCTGTCCCTCCATGGACACTGACTCCTGCCTCTCAGGGATTTCTCACCTGCCAGCATTTGAGTTTCTATGTAGCAATGACAATGCGACAGTGTAGTTGTTGGCAGGTTGTGTCTGTAGTTGTTCAGCTAGCCCAAGGTCCTGCAGTTGGTATTCCTGTCTCTAGCCATGATTACCAGTGGCCAGAGACAGCCAGTAACAGGACATGAAATCTCCATACCCTTTTGTACCAAAAACAACCATTCCCATAGATGGTAACTTCTTGGACGTCTTTTAAGACAAGTGGAAAATATGTGGTGGTGGCTGAGGAGAGCATTGCTCCACACCATCAGACAGGTCTGGACAAATAGACTTCTTCCTGCTTTGGGAAGAGAGTGAGAACCTTCATTCCTACCAAGCAGCATGTCTGAGGAGGAGTGGAGGAGCACATGCCAGCTTTAAAGACCCTGGACTTGGAAGGAATCTTGAGTTTTACATGTCAGCCTACTTTTGCTACTCACTCTGAGATGAGACCAGCAGGGTTGGCATTAAAAAGTTATCAGAAATACATGGTTTTAAAACCACCTGAGAACCATGCTAAATTAGAATCTGTGTGTCAACAAGACTTTGATGTGAATTCTACCCACCTTCAACTTCAGTGAGCATGGGTATACTAATTGTGGCCAACGTGACTCCCTGTGCTAGGCTTTGAGTGCCTCAGTAGCCTTGTATTCAAATACAGATACTGATCACAGCCTTAGGAGTATTATAGTATCTTAATCATAAAACGTACATTTAAAGTCGGTTAGGGAAACATGAAACATTTTAAATTAAGGTGAAACGCTATTGAGAGTAAAACTAAGGAGGTTTTGTTTTTGTTTTTGATTTTTTTTGTTTTTGTTTTTGTTTTTGTTTTTGTTTTTGTTTTTGTTATAAGGAGAAAAGCACTAGTAGAATTCCTCGCTCAGGTCATGGTGGCTGTGCCAATAGAGAAATGAAGAGCAACCAGAGCACCCCTGTTGAGAATTGGAGGAGGCAACTGTTAGTGTGAATTATAGATACCAGATGGTTTAGAAAAAGAGTGTATTGCCTCCCAATAAAAATGATCTTATACTACAGTTAAAAGATTTCTTGTTCTATAATTCTATGGGTGGTTCAAATCTTAAAGGTTCAGATACCAGTTGGAGCCTGTACTTTACACTTCACCTCATGTGTAAGTGCACCAAGTGGCTTTTAACCATATAGAAAGTTAACCTGGTGATAGAGGCATGAGTTTGAGAATTGGAAAATTTTATCCAATGCTAAATTGGAAGGAAGTGTGAAAAAAAAAAAAACCAGTATTCTCTATTTCTGTCAAGATGTGTGTTCATTTGGTAATGAGAATCCCCTAATGTTCAACTGTTTTTAGGAGTTGATATTTTATATTCACAGCTATTCTTAACAAGCTTTGAAATTACATTATCACAGTTGATTGATTTTTCATCTTTATATCCAGTTCCAACTCTGACAGGCTTTTAGGATGTCTCTCCCACAGAAAAATATTATGACTATCCTTCATTTTAAAAATGTGTGTGTGTGTGTGTGTGTGTGTGTGTGTGTGTGTGTGTGTATGCTTGTCAAGATGTTATACTCCATATGCCCATAAATAAAAGGGCATTGGGTTCCCTGATTAGGAGTCACAGGTGGTTGCACACCACCCAATGCAGGTGTTTGGAACCAGGTCCTTGGCAAGAGCAGCAGGTGCTCAAACCACTTCAGCATCTCTCCGGTGCCCTGTGTGTTTCCTTTTGATGTTCTGGACAAGAGCACATAAAAGCAGATCTATTATGAGTATAGTTAAATGACTTTAGAACCCTGGCACATGTGATTCAAGGATTTATCTCTACTCTAAGCGATAACTGGACCAGGAGTAAAGGCAATGTAAAATTGAATGAGTCTGAGGATTTTCAACATTACTATGTGTTTAAAGAAGTTTTATGCCTTCATTTCTTTCACATTTTCAGGCTCTGATGGGAAGGTATATCTCATTTCTATTTAATCCTTTGGAATAGAAATGTTTACAATGTCATTATTTTGGAAGTTTTTTTTTTTTTTTTAATTAACAGATTGCCTTGAATCTCAGAAAAGACTTTGAACAGTTGAAGGCCAAGGGGACTTTTAGAGATGGAATGAGTGTGTTTTTGATTCTGAGAAGAAAATGAGACTTCAGGGCTTAGAATAGAATGCTATGGTATAGATTTATGTGTTTGAATGTCACCTTGACAAGGAGTGAAGTTGTGATGGTTAGACTCGCCGTGGATATATGTACTGCTAGGTGTCTTCATGAGAGTGTTTCCAGAGAGAAGGAAGCAGGGGACACCCACCATGAAGTGTAAGTAGCACCGTGCTATAGACTGTAGTCCTAGACTGAATAAAAAATAAAATGTGAGATGTTGCCTACTGGTCCTGGGATCTGAAGACCTGATGGAATGGGGCAGGCTATCGTCTAATGTTGTAGGTGATCTTACCTCAGTTTCAGTGTACTTTATTCAGGAATGTAACAAAGAAAGCAATGATCCATGGAAGGTTGTTTGAGTTCAGAAAAACATGGTCAGAAAAACATAACTAAACATCAGCGAGCACATGCTAAATACTAACAGAGCAGCCTTGTCTGTTTCTGTCCAGAACTTTCTCAGGACAGACCAACCTAAACACAATTGCCTGGTGTGTATTATGTATTTTATGTGGGAAAGCATGAAAATAAGGCAGAAGACCATATGCAGATTCAGGGCACACTGACTAGATTGGGTTCTATAGCTATATTCTGACATCCAACAAGAATGAACACATCTTATACATTGAATGAAATGTTTGTCGCAGGAGGCACGGAATCACGTCCAAGAACAATCCATGGAACAACAATAAAAAAAGTGCCTAAGATAAAAGACCTTCTGCCTCTTTTCCTGGAGCTCCTCTTACAGGAACCCAAGGTGTTGTTCACCATGAGGCATTCTTTTGACCATGTCGGAACGGTGAGAGGAGCTTCTGCACTTAGTTTTTTGCTTCCTGACTGCAGGAGGAATGTGACTAGCTGTTCACGCTCCTACCACAATGATTTCCCTACCACAAAAGCCTAGGTGTGAGCCAGAATATACCTTTTCTTCCTTAACTTGCTTAAGTATTTTCAGGGATATTTCATCATAACACCACTAATAATAATAATAATTTTTTTTCAAGATAGGGTTTCTCTGTTTAGCCTTGGCTGTCCTAGACTCACTTTGTAGACCGGGCTGGCCTTGAACCAACAGCAATTTGCCTGCTTCTGCCTCATGAGTGCTGGGATTAAAGGTGTGCACCACCACGCCCAGCCCAATAATTAAGATTTTTAAGAAAACAAATTACTGAAAATTATTCAATGATGTTTGTGGCATGTTGAACCCATGAATGGCTGTAATTGTTGCTCAATTTTATTTATAAAGGCAAACATTGATAAATTATGCCTATTTTATAGAGCATAAATAATATTTTTGTCGTAGCTGTGGTTTTTGCAAAGCATTTAAAAATAGATTTTTCTACGATTTATGATATTACTAAGTGTTAAAAAATTCTACCCCATTCTTTTTTTTTTCTTTTTTGAGGATAAAGTATTTATTTTGGCTCACAATTGCGGGTTACGGCCTATCACCACAGGGAGGTCCCTGTGGCAGGAGCTTGCAGCTGCTGGTCACATCACACCCACAGTCAAGAACAGAGAGAGATTGATACATGCTTGCGTGCTCACCTGCTTGCTTGTTTGTGCTTTATTTCTCACTCTTACCCTGTTCAGGGACCCCTGCCTAGAGGACATATTATAGGACAGGGACATTTTCCGTCAAGCTTTTGCCCTTAGCTGAATGATGTGTTAAGGTGACTGGAAAAACCAAAACCTCTGTGCACAGCTCTGTGCCCATTGGAGAAATGAGGGTGCTCCCTCCACATGATTTCTAAGACTAGGCATTAGATATTAGAACTTCTTCGAGGGTTCCTGCTTTTTCACTTATTATTGTAGTACCTCTACTGTATGCCTTCTTTCAGGCTTAATGATTTCCCTACAGGGGTATGGCCTCTCCAATACTGCACAGTTTTGTTTCTTTGATAGGGATTATTGTTTAGAGAAGTTTTAAATTCATAACAAAATTGAGTGGAAACTACAAAGGCTTCCCACATACACTGTTTATGCACAACCTCTCATATAAGCGTGCCTAGTCATCAGGATACATGTATCATGGTCCATGAGCTTGCATGGTCTGCCATCACCTGAAGTGCACAGTTTGCTCTTGGTATTGAACGTTCTGTGGGGTTAAATGCATACAGAAATTTTAATGCAGACAGGAAGATAGGTTAGGCCTGGCAAGATGGCTCTGTGGGCAAAGGTGCTTGCTGGGTA
>OU015752.1:37045275-37056113 GCA_907169655.1 Acomys percivali
GTGTGTGTGTGTGTGTGTGTGTGTGTGTGTGTGTGTGTGTGTGTCTGTCTGTCTGTCTGTCTGTCTGTCTGTCTGTCTGTCTTTCTCTGTCTCTGTATTTGTGTCATCATTTAAGAGCAAATGCTCTGCAGTATGCTCTGGGACCACTAGAGGCATACATAAAGTTACCCATGGAATACCCTGATTTATCTGTAACTGACCTCATTGAAACCCAATAGTCAGAGTTGTTTCAAAGAGGAGACCTAGCAGCTAACTGAACATATTATGAAAAAAAAAATCTAGGCATTCCACTTAGATCTTGGTTCTTCTTGTGTTATTACAGGAATAATCACAGCTTCCCTCTTAACATTTCATATCTAGTTTCTGAATCTGCAGTTAGTGAAGACATGGTTTTAAGTTTAGGGTCTGACAGAGCTCATGATGTAGGGTTTTTGCTTTACATTTTATTTTTATTTACGGTTCTCTGTGTGCCTGGGTGTCTGTATGTGTACAGTGTGTGCAGTACCTGAAGTGACCAGAAGAGGGCACCAGATATTATGGAATTGAAGTTGCAGGCAGTTTTGAGCTGCTCGGTGTGGGTGTTAGAACAGACTTCTTCTGCAAGACTTGTGAGTGCTCCTAACCACTGGACCATCGCTTCAGCACCAAGACACAGGTTCATTTACTTTTTTCTAAGTAGTAAAATGGCAACTTGAGTAGGTATTTCTAGTGTCGATTCAGGATTGGACATACAATTCCTAGGCCATCTGGAAGGACAGGACATCTGTACTACTTATGTTTTGGTGTAGATTTTTGTTTACCGAGGAATCAATAAGCACATGTCATGAGTTATTCAGGGTTCCTCAGTATGAGGGAGAGAAGGGAAGCGTCCCCCTTCTCTCTACCATGAGGTGTAGTTTCCCACAGTGATCATTCTCGTGACTTCCTGCGTGTTTTCCATCAGAGTGCTTCCTTCCTACTAGGAGGCCGTGGGCTTCTCTTTGAGCTGACTGTGGAGGACACGCAGGACCTCTTGCAGTTCCAATGGAAAACTATTCACACGACTTCTTTGAATGGCCAGTCAGCCTTGTCTATGCAACTTTCCTGATTTTTTACATTCAGAATTAATTGTACCTAGGCTTAACATGAGAATGTCCAAAACAAAAAAAAACCAAAACCAAAACCAAAAAAACAAAAAACAAACAAACAAAAACACCTCAGTTCTGAAGGCTATGCTGTTTCTTTTTCTAGGTCTCTGTTTTCCTATTGTGGAATTTCCCTAAAATCTTGAATCATTTTATAGAGCATAAAAGTGAAATGCTGTGGAATAATGCTATAATTTGGATATAGTTTGTCTCCTCCAAAACTCATGCTGAGATGTGAAATCATATAAAGCAGTGCGGGCATGTGGGATCTTTTAACATGTGTCAAGGAAGTAAGATCTTTAGTGAATATTGAAATCATTGAAGGACTTCCCTGGGAGATTTTGTAGTACGCCGGCCTCCTTTTGCCCCTACCTACCCTTTGCGTCCTGATCTTGCAGTGAAAGATCCAAGTCCCTCTAGCATGACCTTCCTTACCTTCAGTGCACAGAGATGGAGCCAGTTGACCATGAGTTGAAATCTTGAAAACTATAAGCTCATATTACCCATCTTCCCTTTATAAGTATCTCAGGTACTTATCACAGTAACAGAGAACTGACACAGGTACTGAATAGAAATCAAATTTAAGACTTCAGCTACAGAAAAAAGACATGATAAAGAGGGAGAAACCCATGAAGGAATATAAGCTTAGTTCACATTGTACTACAGTGAGTCTTTTTAAAAAAATAGTATTTATTCACTTTCATTTATTTAGTATGTGTGCGAGTGAGTGTCTGTGTGTGTGTCTGTGTATGAGTGTGTATACGTCTGTGTGTGTATGTTAAGTGTGGATATGTTTGTGTGTGTTTGTGTGTTTGTGTGTGTGTGTGTGTGTGTGTGTGTTTATCTGTGTGTGTACATCCCATGGCATAGATGTTAAGTCATGAGCCAAGTCTAAGGATGCTGATTCAAAAGACTGAATGGATGAAATGTGAATAAAAAGACATGGCTTTTCTCTTTTTAACCTTTAATGTGTTTAACTAAGCATTTGACTTCTGGATAGCCCTTTTTTCATAAGAAGAGTACAGTCAGGGGTATTCTCTCAGATTTTCCATCTGGAAGAGAAGAAATTGGGTGTGCCCTTGGGTTATTAATGTAGCATTCCACACAGAGCTTAGCATTTATTGCTGACAAAGTGCATCTTATGAGCAGGATATAAATATATTCTGGTGGACAGTACCAACCGTCTATGATTAAACAACAAGCACAGTTATTGTTGACAGCACTTGGTATCTGAAAGTCCTTTACTTTGAAGCTTTGGACATAGGGTCTGCAATTTGGAACTCACACCAGATGTCATGTTCCCAGGAAGATGTACAGAGCAGTTTTCACATCAAATCCACTAAGAAAGGATGAGTTTGGGTTTTTGGATTAGGCTGGATATATATTTTAAATAGGATTGATGTGGCTAAGAAGTGAGCTGTACAGATGATTTATTTTCTCCAGCACAGCCATTTGAAAAAGGCTAGTGTGCAGAAAAGCAATATAGCATGGGATGAATCAACCAGTGCAGCACTTCATTCTGATTTGCTGCAAGTAACAGGTCAAACATACAGAATCGTTTTTTTTTTTTTTAAACGACATGAGTAGAGGTATTATACTAATACATTTTCTCTTTTAAACATGCTAATGTCTTTGCATACTTATTTATTATATCTATTCACCTTTTGGTGAATAACACCTTCCTGTTAAAATGGAAGCTGTCTCTTCATTTTAAAAGCGATTGCCAAACAGATACCCTGAGTATGGTATATTCTTTTCCTCTGTATTTCTAAGTAGACCAAGGATCATTACCATAGATCCACAGATGAGAGGACAGCAGAAGCCTCATGTATGTGTCACACAGTAAATCAGTGGTCCGAAGACAATGGGACTTCTGACTCCTATTTCCAGATTTTAACTATGCTCATTTTCAACTTGGCTGAGCAGTGCTTAGATGAGCCAGTTTAAGAAGGTGAGTGCATTCATTTATCTTTGAAAGCCACAAGTGATGCTCATTTATACCCTAAGCCCCTAGTAGGGACAGGATGCAACTGGGGAAAAAAAAAGGAGGGTGATAAAGCCACCTCGTAGCCAATTGGTTTTAAATGTCCCTTTATTTGATTGGGTTTAAGTGTACTGTTCCTGTTGACCCTTTGTCGCTTATATCCTCACTTGTGACTATGGTAACTTTAGCTGGCTTCAGTTTTCTCATAGCCATCTCCCAGCTTCCAAGGAGTGGTTGATATGAGAACCTAACCTTGTTCTCCTGTGGACCAAAAGGATTGCTGTTAGCATTTCACTGAATGAGCAGATGCTAAAAGCGTGCTTGGTGTGTGAGACGTAAAGGCATTTTTAGCCTTGTCTATTGTTGTCCATGTATCCGTTGTGGATGATTTCAAAGTCCTTGATGCAGCCCAACTTTTCTATATGATAAAGATTCTGGATACAAGCTCACTGAATAAACAATGATCTCCATTGAATTAGACTTTTCAACTTGCTGCCCCCATCTCTAGATGATAGGTGGATACTAGAGGTACGGGGAGTGTTCTCTGCCCACAGAGGTCTCTATGTTCAATTTTTAACTACAAAATATTTTTTTAAAAAAAAGGTGAAAATGCCGTTTCAATATGTCAGGAGGTATTTACCTGTAATAATAGCATTTGGGAACCTGAGATAGGAGGGCTGTGTATCATTGGCCAGCCTGGGCTACAGAGCCAGTCCCAATAAGGCATAGAGTAACCAGATAGACTGCCTAAGGAAACTGTATTAGTCTGGTTGAGATTCTAGATTATGAGGCAAAAGCAAAAGACAATAGAAGTTAGAAATGTGTTGGGAAGACCTTATCCAGAAAAGCCCCATTGCCATGCCCAGCATGGGTTATTCTCTCCGGAACACTCAGGTACACACTGCACTTCACTTGATTTCTGTGGCATATTATGTATGATTTAGCAGAAGTCCCTTTGACCTTTATTGAGTCAATTAAGTGCCTTAGTGTTGGGACAATACAGTGACCAAAAAAGAGAAAGCATTAATATTTGGATGTGTGGTTATGTACAATGATAGCTAAAGAGACTAAATTCCTTCCCTTCTGCAAGGCATTGAGACTCTGAAAATCTCATACATATATGTAGGAGCAGAGCAAAAATCTTCATGAAACTACTTATTAGATGTTTTCTCGGCTCTACATGATTTCCAAAATACAGCCCCAAGTATCACAATAAATCAGCTCATTAACATCCCCGTTTATTCTACTTCACTTCCTAAGTGCCCTGGCCACCTAGCAGTGAGCATGGCACAGATTACACGTGGGCTTCTCTGCAGCCAGAAGGCTCTGGCATCACAGCTGATGCCAATTAAGCCGCTGGCTGGACTTCCCACAGGGAGCATCTTTCACATCTTTGTGGCCATAATGAAGAAGAATCATTTGGACACCATTTTTTTTCCCCTCTTTCTTCTTGTTTTTAACAAGAGGATGTGAAATTAAAGAAGCCTCCTCTAGGAACTGTCTGCATTTTGGCAATAAGTATATAATTCAGTCCACTCGAAAAGCTCATGCATGGCTCCTTGATTGGAGATTAAAGCACGAGCCCTTGCAGCCTAAGAATCTTCTCATTAAGGTGAGCAGTACCGTTGTCTCTTCTCACCTGTTCCTCCTCGTGGAGTTCCTTCCTGGCTGTCTCTGAAGGTAGTTTACCCATGTGGTGCTGTGTGAGCTACCTTATGCATTTCTTGAAGGAAGATGTGAAATTGAAACTCAGGATAAAGTACCTGCTACAATGTATTCATTTGAAGAACATTTGGAGTCTGGAAACCGCAGCTGAAGAGTAGACCACCAGCCTGTCCATCTCAGAAGATGCTGATTCCTCCAGGGAGCCAGCCTTCTCTCCCTCCCTGTACAGCCTGCAGTTGAGCATGTGAGTGTGTGGAGAGAGCTTTCAGATGCTCTGTTAATTATGTTTTTCTAAAAGGTTGTAACTGCCAGTAAATTGGAAGATAATACACCTTTTCCCTGGCTGGAGTAGCAGGGTAGACCCGACAGAGCTAAAATAAATGAATGAGTGAATGAATAAATGAATGAATAGATAAATAAATAAAAATATTACAAATTATCTGATAAATCAATTAAGATGCAGGCTATAAATGCTGGAGGACTGTGCTCTGGCATTCCTGAGTCTTTGTCTGAAATGATGGATGGGAAAAGTGATCCCTTTGGCCCATTTCTTCCCTTCACTATTTCCCTCTCTCCCCCCTCTGGTTAGGGCTTCTGATTGCTAACTGTTACCTCTCACACAGTCCCCTGCTCTCAGGAAAGGTCATGCCATTAATTTTCATCTGAATGTGCTTCACTGTTTATGCTCTCAAAAACAGGGCAGATATAGGTGAGGAATTTGTGTCATTTGACACCAGTGATGTTTCCTTGCCACATAGGCAGTGGTGGCACAGGCTGAGGATAAACATCTTTGCTCTGCCAGGGTTGCCTGGGGATCATGCTAGCTTACGTGTCTCTAGACATCTCTCAGTTTTTGACACTACAGCAGGACAGCGTGTTCCCCTCGGCTTTCGGTATAAACCCAATTCAGTAAGGAACACATAGTTGTGTGTATTTTTATTTACACACTATAAACATTTGGGGGAAATAGAAGCAGTAATCCCAGAAGTCCTACCCTCCAGGCTTAGGTTGCTGTCAACCTTTATGGTTTTTTTAAAAATATTTATTGCTTGAGCATTTTATACACATATACAATTATTTTTAAGATTATATCCATACTTTACTCTCTGATACCCTCTCAGATGTCTCCAATTATGTCTCCTTCTGCCAACTTCAAGAACTTTTAAAAAAAAGATTTATTTATTATGTATACAATATTTTGCTTACATGTGTGCCTGCACTCCAGAAGAAGGCACCAGATCTCATTATAGATGGTTGTGAGCCACCATGTGGTTGCTGGGAATTGAACTCAGGACCTTTGAAGAACAGCCAGTGCTCTTAACCTCTGAGCCAACTCTCCATCCCCCAAGAACTTTTTATTCAGTAACACACTGAGTATAATTGGTGCTGCTCATATGCATATGGGTAGGTCATTGGCTGGAATATGGGAACCTCTGCAGGGCCACACCCCAGCAGAAGACTGACTGTCATTAACTGCCAATACTTCCTCAGCTAGGAGTGGGTGCCTGTGAGCCCCTTTCCTCATCATGTCAACTAGTTTAATCTTGTGCAGGTCTTGTACAGGCAACCATCAGTGCTGTGAACTCATGGGTATAGCCTTGTCATGTCCACAAGACATTGATTCGCTGTAGTCAGTCCTGACATAAGACTCTTAAAATCTTTCTCTCCCTCTTTCTGTGAGGCTCCCTGAGCCTTGTAGGAAGAGGGAATGACATAGTTGGCTACTATAAGTCTGAGCACTCAACAGTCATGTATGTTCTTCATTTGTACCAGCTGTGAATCTCTTATTTATGACTGTCCGGACTGTCCGCTACAATAGAAGCTCCTCTGATGAAAAGCTGAGAGGTACAGAAGCTCTCTGTTATGGGTGTTATGTAACAGTTTTCTCCTAGACTGAAACACTCTATCCTCCAAGGAAGCTCTTCCTTCTAAGCAGGAAGATTTAAAAAAGAAAAACACCCAAAATAGCTTCAGGAAGTCCCTAAAACTGACCATAATCACTAGACTCTTTCCTCCCAAAGTAAACAACAAAGCCTTGGAAAGTTACTCTAAGACAAGCCAGGCTGCAAAAAAGACTGAGACCAAACTAGCTGCCTGGAAGAAGCAGAAATCAGCCCTTTTGTCTGAAAGAGTTTTAAACCAACTTGGAAAGGACACTCTCAAACCTGTTGAGCTGCCTACAGGCCGTGTGTCGTGCTCTGTGTTCCCTAGCGTTTGTGGACTGTCACCAATGGTGGCGTAAGCTTTGGCAATCTGTCTATGAGACATTTCTGCTCTTACATATAAACGCTCACCCATACTCTCATAAGTAATCATAACAGAACTGGTTGGTTTACCAAGCTGGACTTTCATGGCATCTATACTTTCATCTGTAGTGGTATACCTGTCTGGGGTGAGTATATGCGTATTTTGCATCTCGTCCTGGAAAGTTTTGTCACACAACAATGGGCATAAAAATAACTATTAGAAGTTAGTTTGACATTATGTCAATTTAGCAAAATAATAGTAGTGGATTCCCTCCCAGGCTTATAGCCCCTTCGTCCATGGGTGCTTGACCATATGTTTAGCACCAGGGATGGGTTCCTTCTTGTGGAGTGCTTATTCAATCAGTAAGTGAGGGGTTGCTCCTACAAAATTTATGCCGCTGTTGTGTTCGTGAATATGTTTTGCCAGGGCATTGGTCATTATAGCTTTCAAGGTTCACGGTTGAGTAAAACTAGTGGTGATTATTCTCTGCAGTGTCCTAAGTAACACCTACTAGTACTGTGAAAGCTAGACACCGGAGAGGAAGCTTCTAGGTAAGGACCAGCTTGGTGTCTCCATGTCCTGTAGTCAAAGTGTGTAATGTCTTCATCAGAATAAGGTATCATTAAACGTCCATGGGAAGGATCAATGGCAATAGCCTGTTTTGTTGGGTGGGGGGGCAGTGTGACCCCTGCACACTACATCTTTAAAGAAACCATCCCATACTTGGCAGTGAGCTTTTTATGTGATAAGCTATAGCCCATGGGAGGAACATTAGCCATTTATATAGAAAACTTCCAATTAAACTCTCTTTAAAAATACAAACTTAGGAAGCCTATAAAACATGTTTTCAAATGGCTTTATCAAGCACGCTCCGCTCCGTTTTAGCTGTTTCTTCTCTAGCTGCCTCCTGTCTCACCCTCTGATCTTCTCTGAGCAGTTAAGCCACACCCTCCATTATCCCTTTTTCCTGTTTCATGTCACCTATTGTCTTCTCCCTCCCGCCCCCTCACTGGCCCAACTAGTTTCCTCATTTCTGTGAGTAGTCTAAGTTAAACCACTAATCTAAAGGTGGAAGCTAGGATCCACACGTGAGAGAAAAGGAAAGAGCATGCTGTATTCGTCTCTGAGTCTGTGTTACTTCAGTCAGCACTTTCCTCAGATCCATCTAGATATGCACGTTTTTACCACTTCATTTTTCCTTTTACAGTGGAACAAAGTTCCCTTGTGTATTTGTACCATATTCTCATTATCTGCTCATCAGCAGACAGAAGGCTAGAGTGAGTCCATTTTATAGCTATTGTGAATACAGCAGCAAAGAACATGTTTGAAAAGCAGCTCTGTAGTAGGATGTTGTCTTTTGGATTTGTGACCAGGCGTGGAATAGATTGGCCATATGGCATCATTTGTCTAATGAAACTACTTTAAAATAAAACTTGGAGGTGATCTATCTGTCCTTATTCTATAGCAGGTATTTATGAGCAAAGGCATGCTCAGTGTTGACAAGAGATACCCACTATTTGTCACATGATAGGAAGAAGACAACTTTCTAAGAGTGCTTGCTTGTGGCCATTTGGAGATATGAGCTCTGCAGGGATTGGTTGGCTGGTTGGCTGGCTGGTTGGTGAGTGGTTGTGCACTGGGACAGAAAGCCCCCTCCTGAGTTCCAGTTACCAATTGTCGCAGGTTGTAATAGAGCCCCTCCATGGGAGCTTTTTGAAGGAAGTGACTGATATTAGTGGGGCACTCTACAAATGGAAAAATAGACGAATATGTTTAAGAAAAATATGTAGTGTTTAGAAATCAGTTGCAGAGCACTGCTTTCTTTTAAGTCTTTTTCTTCCTGGGAGTGGTTAAATCAATTTTAATTTAAGAGTTGTCTGTACTTTTTCTCCCTTTGTCATTGGAAGTTTAGATACGTACTTGCCATTTTTCATGAATTGGTGAACTCAGTCACTAATACACAGAACTGCCTGCACAAAGTAACATGACAAAGGCTGGCGTTTCCTCAATTTCCCCACACATTTTCAATATCATACACACAGAGAATTATTTTTTCACCTTCAACCAAAACTAATGCAGATTTTATACAAATGAAAATGAGGATATAGTTTGGCATTACCTAGACATAGTGGAGGAGAAAATAAACCAGTCACTTACTGGATACATACATACATACATACATACATACATACATACATACACTTTAGAGATACAAACGCATTCAATTGTAACGCCAACCTTATTAGTTACATGATATCTTCCCTCTTTTTTTTTTTTTAAGATTTTATTTATTTATTGTGTATACAGTGTTTGGCCTACATATACACCTGTGCACCAGATCTCAGTATAGATGGTTGTGAGCCACCTGTGTTTGCTGGGAATTGAACTCAGGACTTTTGGAAGAGCAGG
This sequence comes from Acomys percivali, assembly GCA_907169655.1. Taxonomy (NCBI): domain Eukaryota; kingdom Metazoa; phylum Chordata; class Mammalia; order Rodentia; family Muridae; genus Acomys; species Acomys percivali. The sequence continues at coordinate 37,054,705 of OU015752.1, forward strand.
CAGTGCTCTTAACCTCTGAGCCATCTCTCTAGCCCTATCTTCGCTCTTTTATAATCTGGAAAATATGATTGAAATACATTATTCAAATAGTCCTTCTATAAAGGCTATGGTCCTGTTAGTCTTTTATGTTTCTGTAGCAAAATACTAGGAAACATTACTCATCTGACCGTTTTAGAGGTTGAAAGGCCAAATTCATGATGCTGGCTTTGGAGAATACCACTTTGGCAGATGGCTTGGGTAGAGGCCTACTGGAGAAAGAGAAATTGTGTACTTTTATAAGACATGAACTCTAGAGAGGCTCCTCACCTCAAAGCTCTGCTGCTTTCCAGCTAGCTACCTGTGGACTATACTGCTAACATGTGAGCCTTCTAATCCAACTATAGCCTTGCCATGGCAATATAAGCATCCACATAGGTCAATGCTTTCCTTTTTTTTTTTTTTTTTACATTTATTAATTTTATGTGCATGTGTGTTTTGGCTGCCTGTATGTCTGTGTATCAGGTATGAGCCTGGAGCCCTCAGAGGTGTCCCTGTAATTATATATGGCTGTGAACCATCAGGTGGGAAGTGGGACCTGAAATTCCTTCCCCTGAAAAAGCAATGTGTGTTCTTAGCTGCTGATCCATCTCTCTGGACCCTCCCTAAGTGCAGTGCACTTTAGTCACTAGCTCTGTACTCAGTCACGTGGCCTGGCTTTGGAAAGCAGTGTTCACAGTTGAATTAGAGAGACTAGAACATAAGTCCTAGTATTGTATCCAGCAGTCTTTCTCTGTGCGAGCAATATGCATATACAGATACAGATGGGCACACATGTCCTGACCACCTTCAGCATGGAGGCTGTGTATTGTGACTCTGCAGCCCCTTGTTGCATTTCTTCTACTTGACATGCCCTGTTGCTTATGTCAGCGGTTCCTATCCAGATTAGAGTGGGTGATTTCTCATACATGTAAACTTTGTTCAGGTGAAAAATTCTGCAATTTACAGATTTTTTTTTTTTTTGTGATCAGTTGATTTACAAATACGTAAGTATAGAATTTTATTCATCATTTCAACAACTGGGTAAAATAAACAGGGGAGTAGCAAATATGAACTAATACCACTTTAAAAGAATGCCAGTTAATCCTCAAATTGGTAATTAGAATTATGGTTTTAACAGTGGTCATATTTAGGAGGAAAAAAAAAACCTTTGGAAAATATTTCCAAGAATCAAAGAAGGGTAGCATTGTTTCCAGCGGAATATAGAGGGTATATGCTTTTGACCTTTTTGAAGCTGCAAGGTTTTAAAACGATCTGGAGTGAATTCATGTATAAGCTATCAGTACAGGGCTTATATGGAGGACTCAAGTCCAAGGGAGCTTGGATGACACCTTCCTCCAGCTGCTTGGTATGGGTGATGAGTCACTTGAGAC
>OU015752.1:37056123-37075100 GCA_907169655.1 Acomys percivali
TTGCCTGCCCAGTAGAGGGAATGCGTCAGCCACCCCCACCCCTCCTTTGAATTTGAGTTTATTGTTTTGGTCAGATATCAAAGACCTTTTCAAAACCCTCTTAGGATTGAGAGGAGCCTGGATGCCATGCAGTGTACGCCCTAATGTGATTTCGACTGTTATTTTAATAGCTTGGCATGTAACCCTGTAGTGTATTTTGCAATGCTGCCAATGACTAGAGTCACCAGTTCCTGTAGCAGCCAGTTTTAGGTTTAAACAGCTCCTTCTCTTTCATTTCCCCCACACGTTTATTCCTGTGACTCTAGCCCCTTGAGGCTGTGTATAAAAATCTAACCTAGAAACCTGGAAAAAATACTCCAGTATGCCTGCTCCCTCTGCCTTGCACTCTGCAGTCTTCCCTTCAAGCCAAAGACCCAGGCTTCTGCTCCTCCTGAAACAGGGTTGTCAGCCTCCTTACCTCATTTAGGTGTCATAATGGACAGGCAGATCAACTAAATGTGTGACTAGAAACATACGGTGACCAGCATGAGTTCATAGAAGGTTTTAGAGAAAAGGAATGCACAGACATAAGAAAACAGTAGTTGGCAGATTTCCTTTCATGTAATAATTACGAGGTGGCCTGAAGCTTGCACTGTAGAACACTCCGGCCTTGAACTCACAGAGACCTACCAGCTTCTGTTGAATGCTGGGATTAAAGATATGTGCCACTGTACTGGATGCATTTTTTTTTCTTTTTGGTTAAACCAAGTTAGAGTAGAATAAGTTACTGTATATTGATAGATAGTACTTTCTAGAGTGACGCTAGGAGGCTTGCTCTGAGGTTAGGCAATACAATCAGGGACAGATATATATATATATATATATATATATATATATGCATATATATATGCATTTTTTTCAGGGAGTAACCTAAAACTATTTTTAAAAAGTGGTATTTTTAACTTCAAAGTTTTTGTTGCCTCCTTTTAATGTTTGAAATTAAACAGCAGGAAGATTTGGGTTGAATGTTTAGGACCATTATAGTTAGCTAGACCTCTGAGATGCATTCAGTTCTGCAGAGCTACTGAGTGCTTAATCCACGTCATTGCCTGGACTCTAGGGTGCATGCCCAGTGGAAGGCATTTATTTACCAAATTAAAAGCACAGCAAGTAGGAGCCAAGGTATTATTTAAGCACATTTATCGACCCCTGTTCGGCTACTATTTACTAAATTTCCCAGTGATGGAAGATGATAAACGAGTTGATTGTTGCAATTGCTTGGCTTCACTAAAGGTGAAATACATCTTGCTTGATTTATTTCTTTTGCTTTGACACGACAGCTTTTGCTGGAATTGGAGAGTGTCCAGCTTTAAGCCGGATGGAGTATGCAGAGTTCGGATTTGTTCCCTTGCTTTTGAGTTGATCTGTCAAACCTGCTGGGAGAAGTCACCTAGTATAGATGCTGACATGATGGGGATGGGGACTTCATTCCTGCCCTGTTTACCATTTCCTTTCCTTTGATTTCAGCCCATTGTACTCTCATGCTCACTGAAGACACATGCACAGGTACTTACACAGGCACAGGCTGGGAATCATAGCCACCAGTGCCTACCTCGCTTAGCCTTTCCATAAATGTCGAAGCAGAATAAAGAATCCAGGGATTTTTCAGATCATGGCTGTATGGAATTCAACTTACTGGGCTGCTTTTGTCATGTAAGAACTTCTTATGTTTTTTCAGAGGATTTCTTGTAAATAGACAGATATCTTTGTATATCCTCAGCTCTGCAACAAAAAGGATTTACACTATTTTGTTTTTGTTGTTTTTTTTTTCAAATAAGGGGTGTAAAGTGTATGATATTGAAATATGGGTTTATTGCAGGTTTTTTTTTTCAGTTGGGACTTTGCCTTACCTGATCTTAGGTACTGTGTCTGCGATGTCTGCTCAGTTGTGACAATGAACAAATTGAAGTTACTTATCCTTGGTTCTCTTATAGTATTGTCTTCACTGATACTCTGTAAATTGAAGTAGGCTGAACAAAACGAAGGCTTTGTCTGTGGTGCTTATTCATCAGTTAAAACTTGTAGAATATGTTTATTCATTACTACTGGTAGAACTGCAAGCTACTCTGTTTTAAAATGTCGAATCCATGCATGTTTCCAATGCATCAATGCTATCTACCAGTAGAGACATGGATCGTGTGAGTGGACTGTGGAGTTATGATCTACCAGCTGTTTTTGTTTGTTTGTTGTCATTTTGTTGTTGTTGTTGTTTTTTGAGACAGAGTTTCTCGCGTTAGACTTGCCTGTCCTGGACTCGCTTTGCAGACCAGGCTGGCCTCGAACTCACAGTGATCCCCCTGCCTCTGCCTTCCGAATGCTGGGATTAAAGGCGTGCGCCACCATGCCTGGCTCCTACCAGCTGTATTTTATGTTAAGATACACACTTCATTTATTTATTATTTGTTTATTATTCACTTTACATCCCAATCATAGCCCCATTCCTCCCATCTTCCCAGTCCCACCCTCCCTCCCTCTTTCCTCTATCCCCCCTCCCGTACTCCTCAGAAAAGGAGATGCCCCTTAACAACCAACCCCAGCACATCAAGTAGCGTAAGGAATGAGAGTGTCCTTATCCCCTATGGCTTAGCCAGGCAGCCCTGCCAGGAGGGAGTGATCAAAGCAGGCAACAGAGTCCATGTCAGAGACAGCCTCTGCTCCCCTTACTAGTGGACCCATGTGAAGACCAAGCTACCCATCGGCTACATCTATGTAGAGGACCTAGGTCCAGTCCATACGTGGTCTTCGGTTGGTGCTTCAGACTCCACAAGCCCCCCCCCCCCCCCCCGGGGCCCTGGTTAGTTGGCTCTCTTGGTTTTCTTGTGGACCCTCCGGGTCTTCTATTCCCCCCACTCTTGCACAAGTCTCCCTGTGTTCCACCTAATGTTTGGCCATGAGTCTCAGCATCTGTTTCAATCCACTGCTGGGTGGATCCTCTCAGAGGACAGCGATGCTAGGCTCCTGTCTGCAAGCATAGCAGAGTATCAAAGGTAGTGTCATGCATTGGCTTTCTCCCATGGGGTGGGCCTCAGGTTGGGCTAGGCATTGGTTGGCCATTCCCTCAATCTCTGCCCTATTTATATCCCTGTACATCTTGTAGGCAGGGTAAACTTTGGGTAGAAGTTTTTGTGGATGGGTTGGTGTTACCCTCCCCCCATTTGGAGTCCTGTCTATTTAGAAGGTGTCCTCTTCAGTCTCCACGACCCCTGCTACTAGGAGTCTCAGCTAGAGTCGCCAGTTCTAGCCATATAGTACTAAGTAACCATACTCCAATTCACCTACCCAAAGAAGATAAGTAAAAGGAGATCCCAAGGGAGGATGCTTAACTCTCACTCAGAAGGGGAAATAGAATAGACAGAAGAAGTGGTTGATGGGAGGGAACAAGGTAGTAGATGGAGCATGGAGGGAAGTGAGTGCAGAGATCAGACCTGAGGAGAGTGGGGATGGGGGCGGGGAGAGGACAGAAGGCTGGCAGAGAGAAGTGAAGCCATGGGCGGCGGGGCCATCTCTATAACAACCTGGAGATCTACCACCTATTTTCAATAGCAGCTTTATCCATTTCCAACTGACTTTTAGGGAAGCCTCATATTTGACGTAGATGAATATGGTGACAATGTCATATTGGATAGTGGATGTATTTTAGGGTATCAGTAAGCAAGGAAGCTGGCTTAAGTGTTTAATACTTCATCCACAGGCACAAGTCTGAGAGACTTAAGCCAGTCAGATCATATTGTTAATTCTACTTTCCTACAGAATAAGTAAACAGATTCTTCTCTTCTATACAAATGTTTTCTGTACCCCCAGATCCTATCTTACTCTGTGTGACTTTTATTAATAAATTAGTGTTAGATACTCGACACACATAGATAATCTATTACGGTTCTGTGACATAGTTTGAACAACAACAACAACAACCAGACACCTGAGCTCCAGTGGCTACTGATCCAGGCCATTTTCACTCAAAGCCTTACGCTTTCAAATAAGCTGTAAGTAGTCCATGGAGAAAGAAGTCGCAGTTTGCAAAGAAATCTAATACGCTAATTGATTATTCAGTGAGAAAATGGGAAGTAGTGCTATATCGAAGCCAATTCATTCCTTAAAAGCCTCTGCCTCAGTTTGCTGGTTAAATGGAAAATATGGTGGTAATAAACACGGAATCTGGTGCCTGTTTTCTGCTTCATTTACATTGTATAAAACACACACTGTGGTTGATTGTCAGCTTGAAACTGTACTTTCTCCCCCTCAGTGCTGTTATCATTAGCTTTTATCCTTTTCCTTGGTAATTCAGAAGTGAGGGGCAGTGAAGGTTAGGGGCTCTGAGGAATCAGGGTTCTGAGCTGGAGGGTGTAAAACATGAACTGAAGTTGTCCATGGAAAGCTGCTAATTTTATGTTCAGATTTCGATGAATAACCAGAGTGCCACTAGATTAGCGTTTTGTCTATACAGGTGAGATCAATGTGTCCCTGTTCGGCCCTAATTTCCATGAATAGTGTCAGTCTTAATATTTTATGTATTTATGTCAGAAATCTTCTAACATTCTGAATTCATCACCGTCCTACATTTATTGTGTATTATCATTTCACATGGTAAATGTTCATTGGGAAATGGTATCATAAAGCTTTTCCTGCAAGACATAAAGTGTTACATTTTCCCTTGTATTAATATTATTGCAGTATAATTTTTATATAACGACATCCCTTTAAAATGTGCCCTTTTTGGAATATGTGTTGCTACTACCACATTAACGAATCTGACGCTATTCATCACTTGCAGACCTTTGTTACTTCACCTTTGTGGTCTTTCTTTGCTCCAGTACTTAGGCCATTCCAACCACTGTTGTTTGCTTACTTGTTTGTTGGTTGGTTTTTACATCTGACCATAGAGCTGAATTTTTAAAAATTTGTGCAACATTTCCAAAATGAAGAAACTAATTTATTCTTTTGACATGTACTTGTTTTCACTTCTTACTCATCATGTCAGTCATTTTTTTCAGTAGAGTTCTCCTTGTCTTTCCCAGAGATGTATGAATTTCTCCAGGGTTCAGCATAGAGATAGTCAGAGAGCAGCTTCTTTGAGGGCAGCTACTTGCTGGTCCGTGTTACATCTTATGTTTACTCATGTGATCTAAGGCAAGGCAGCCTTGGCATATTCATATGTATGTAAAGTGGTGATGATATTGTTTTTTATTTTATAAATTCAGAAATGTTATGGGGATATGTTTTTGTTTTAATCCCAGGTGTAGGGTGTGCCTCATATTCTAACAGGGGCATGGTTTTGCCAGCTGCAGATAATTTCGGCGAGTGTATGACATTTTGAATTCTGGGAACTCTTGAGAGGATATATAAATGCTAGAGCCGTGAGAGAGGCTGTGGTGGCCACTGCTCCTTCTCCTACTACTGCTGCTGGTGGAGGTTGCTGGTTTTGTTGTGGTTTGTCAATTGGTCATACACAAAGAGATGAGAAAAAGAAGTTGAATATCCTGAAGGCAAAGATCAAACTTGCCTCAAGTTCCAATCTAATGTGTGTTCATATAATATACAGTGTATAAATATCTTGAGTATCACAGTGCCCATAAATATATAAAAGTTAAGGAAGAGTATGTTACTCATGCTGCTCTGTACCTGGCTTTAGCTGTGTAGGTATCTGTATCCCTTTACAGTAATGAAAAGATATCATGAGAAATTATGCACTAATCAGTTGTTGGTAAACTGCTGGCTAAAGATAAAAGCCAGGAAACTGTAGATTTTTGTTTCCATTTTAAAAACGTAGTTATTGGCATATGTCCAAAAATCATAAGAATGATACCTATGATGTATAGAGACCTCATTTATAGATGCGCTGACATGGTTAATTATTCATTTGAACACCTTGACCAGTGGTCACAGTTTTGAATTATGTACAACTTTATATTAAATTTAGGTTTAGTTATTGCTTATTTAATTCATATTAGAAAGAGAAGAAAACAAACACCACAACTGAAGATGATCTCAGTATATTTGCTATGTGTCTTGTTAAATGTTTGGTTTCAGGGTGTTGCTGTTGGGAAGTGATGACCTTTAACTGTGGGTACCATTTAGAGTACATTTAGACCATTGGGCTATGTTCTGCAAGGGCCTTGTAGCACCCTGACCTTCTCTTTACTTTTTGCTGTCTGTGCCAGGAATGAACAGTTTTCTCCATGCTTGCACTATAACATGCATCTGCATCATATGTACACAGCATTAATATAAAGAATCATGTTTTCAAAGCTTCCAAAGCTGATGGTCAAATTATTGATTTTCTCTGTATAAGACAGTTGTCTTCAGATTTTTGACTACAGTAGCTGGCAATCTGAGTAAAATTATCTTCAGTATATTTTCAAGACTAATTAGTTGTATAAAATAAACATTTTTTCAGACTTCATGAGATGCAATTCTAGGACAACTGATACAGAAAACATATTCCACTTGACTTTTCTTTGGGCAGAGGTAACAGCTTTAAACACAATGAATTATTTGCAGAAAGTTTGAAAATAAAAGCCTGAACCATCTTTTAATTAAAAATTAATCAGAAATAGTTATTAGTTATAAGTATATGTCAAAATAATTTTTCTATGAAGTTAAGTAATTTAAATTTTGAGAGTATAAAAGAAGTTTTGTGCCACTTTCTACTACCATAGTTAATAGGTTATTTGCTGTTGTTATTGCAATAATGTTTATCTTGTTTCCAAACTTAATGCAATATGCCATTTAACAAAATATATTGTGTTTTACTTCAAAGAGTAGTATGTTTATTCTTAATAATAATAGTGGCTATTAAGGGAAAGTAAATGATTTTATTTATAAGTTCTGTAAGTTTGACTTTGAATAGAATGTTAAAATTATTTTCATGTCATATTCTTTAAAACATTAATTTTAGTTGTTATTTTACTTTCTATGGTATCCCAAAGACATGATTAAAATTAGATGCTTGTCAGTAAGTATTTTAGACTTACACAAGTTATTTAATCTCAGTTTACCTTTTTGTAAAACAGACAGCAATATAAATTACGTCTTAAAATATATGAAATACTGTAAATTTAAAACTATATGAAAAAAGTTGAGATACAGGCTGGGAGAGATGACTCAGCAGTCCAGAGGCCTTGTTGCTCTTACATAGTACCTGAGGAGTTCACTTCCTGTTATCCATGTCAGGCACCTTGCAACCATTCCCTGTAACTGCAGTACCAAGGGATACAAAACTCTCTTCTGAACTCTATGGGAACAAGCATTCATGTGTACATAACACCAACACATGTACACATAAACTAACAACAAAACAAGAAAGTTAAAATAGCAACTTCTCTTATTACCCCAAATATTTGTTCAGCTCTTCCAGTTTTAATGAGGCAATACATTATTTGGAGACAATTCTGTAAATTGTGGAATCTGGGAAGTGCTCTTGCAATCCCATGAACTATTCATAGTAGTGTGCACTGTCCATGGTGCTAAAAAAATCCATCAACTTTTTTTTTTTAACAGTTAGAATCGATTGACTTAGACAGTCTGGGGATGAATTTATAGGTTTTTTTTTTAAATTGATGTCACCTGCTTAATGGTAGTGGCTTGAGCGGAAAGTGGCTGATGGTGGTACTCCTGACGAACTAGATCATTATTCACACAAGTGTTAAAACTCCTTATTGCACTTGCATTGAAATCACATATTTTGTAATGTTACCAATTGTATATGAAGAAAGAGTCTAAAATCTCAATTTATTTTGCCAAACAAATGGCTTCCATTTCTGGTTACTTTTGATCAAGGCCATGGCATTGTTTTTCCAGTGCTTAGAACATTTAATTCTGGAGACTCTTCTCAAGAAGGTTTCATCTTGTTACACAGGCCACAGCGTTTGAAACAAACACAAGTCATATGTGAGATATCTAGAGGCAAATGCTCATGTCGCACATATCATATGTCATGATTATTAATAGTACTTGCACATTTTAGGAGCTGAAATTTTTGTATTATGGTATTGGACACGTACCTGATTTTTAGTGTCCACTCTCAACACTAAGAGATTTATCCTCATTGACTGTATCCCTCGCACAGAGACTTAGATGACAAATTCCATTTGATATGTCATATTTCTCTAAAGGAATTGAAGTTCTGCATTGGCTGCTCTGAACCAGTGTCAGGAACCTTACACAGCTGGCTAGTGATATTAAAGATTAGTAAAAGGCTCTCTTATTTTGATTAAGAGTGTTCACACCCTTTCTTGTGTTACTGCTGATTGTAGTTGTGTCCTTTAAAACATGTGTAACATTCCATTTCACACCTTATAATCATTCTTCCTTACACTATGATTGGACCATATGAAGAAGTGTATGGACTGGATTGGCAGATGACAGCATTGTAGTTTATATAACTATCTCTCAGTCCCCTATTCCAACAAAATGTAATCACATCAGCTTACTCAACCCTAGTCTGAGAAGATTTTTTAAATAGTTAACCAACATTAAGAATGTTGTTTGCTGGGGATGTGACTGAATGAATAGAATATTCATGAAATGTTGTATGTATTCTTTAGCTCCTTCATTTATTATTGTTGTTGCTGGAGGAAGGTTCTACCTACCTAGTCTAGGAGGGCCTCAAGTCAGAATACTCCTGCCTCAGACTCCTGAATATTCTGAAAGTCAAAGGCCTATGCCACCATGCCCAGCTTTGTCTGTAATTCTTATATATTTATAATTTTTAATAAACCATGAGTGCTTAAAAGTCTTAAGATTAACGAAAAATATATAAAATATTATACTGTTTAATTCTATGGCTTCATGTCATTAAGTGAGTTTTGTTTGATAGTTACCACGTGTTGCAGTTTATACAAGTGAAACTTCCTCATTGAGGCTACTATCATGATGACTCTTTTCTGAATATTAGTAGTCTGTGTGTCCAGGCTTGCACTATACTCTGTAATTTTTGCTTTATTTAGAACATAATTCACTTTCCAGCTTCAAATTTTAGATGCTATTGGGAGAGAATGTGTAAGTAAGTATGGGTGTAAAACAGTAAGGCTACTGACTTAGGAAATTCTAAATCAATTGATTTGGGGAAGTAAGAATTGCAACCTTTGTTAAAAAGCTTGCTGGCATTAGTGATACCTTAGTATAGCACTAACAGTACATAAGACCTGATTAACCACATGAGTTCTAATGTGGAAATAGATGTGGTGCATTTTTAATAGCCATGTGGCAAACTCCACTCATAGAAATTGTGGTTTCTCTTTTAGATTTTTCGAAGCATCAATTGTCGTTTCAGAAATGTTGCAAAATGAAGTTATTCTGTCTGGGTCATAAAAGTTGAAGTTATAGGGAATAATTTTAAACTAGTATTTAATTTTAGTAAATAACTTTTAGTAACAATAAACAAAACAGTTTCTTTCTCAAGTTTTGACCTGGATATGCAGGACATTTGCTTGTAGCTCTTTTCTAAAATATTGACCTTTCTAAGACATGGAAATATTCTCCAGAATAATTTAAATTATTGTTTTTTTCTCTTTGCTATCTTTCTTGTTTGCATTTTGGTTATTTTCTTGTTCTAAATCATGGTGAGTTTTGTGGAAGATTTTCAGTGATTGTCCCCTCTTTCCTTATTTTACCTGGGAAGCCAGTTCCATTGGTACAACTTCCTTTGCTACCAATATTCACCACTCTCTGACATAATCTTTGAGGAAGGCTGGGTGTTTCTAGGAGTTAACCTGTGTTGTTGTCAAAGAATCATTAAAACAATATAAACATCTTTAAATGCCATATTCAGTAGGACTCTGAGGTATTTTAAGAGCTTATCTATTTTATTTTATCTGTCTATAGAATCATACCTGTCTGTTACATCTAGTATGTATAGTTTTATGATATAAATAGACTAATAATTGAAATTACCACGATTTGATCAATTGACAATTAACTTGTTTAACTTACTTATCTTAAACAGCCTGCAGTAGCATTTTGAAAATATTGGAGGTAAACCTTGAGTGTTATGTCTGAGGCAAAGGAAGTGTCTAAAAAAGCACATGGCAGATGTTCATGGCCAAAGTCCAGCAAACAAACCGACCCAGACGGAGTGTGCCTTGTGATTATAGAGTAATCTTCTTCTTGCAAATATTAGATGTAGGGTATTAATCCTGTCTTTTACTGATGAGTCTATCCAAACCTGCATTAGGACTGTTATTCAAGGTGTGTGTGTGTGTGTGTGTGTGTGTGTGTGTGTGTGTGTGTGTTTGGTTTTTTTGTTTGTTTGGTTGGTTGGTTTTCTCCAGCCCCATTCTTATCTGTATACTTCACTACTCATTTTCATTAGGCAGTACTAAACATACAAAAAAAAAAATCTAAATGCCTCAAGACAGGAAGAACTATGGGGCGTTTGGATGCTGTATTTCTGAAGAGAATTGGTTCTCTGCATTAAGGTTACTAAAACTTTGTTTATGTGGGGGTTTCTTCAAATTGCTATTATTTTGTATGTAACCAAGCCTGTGCCATTGTGCATATACATGTTAAGGACTCTGAACTGATGTATCCAAGGATACTTATGAATAGTTAATTATGATTCATATCCAATATAAACACAAGGGCTTCTTTTCACTTTTGAAATAATAAGAGGGGCAACAGTAGAACTTTATGTCACTATCAAAAGGTGTCTGTCCTTACAAGTAATTTCTAGCCACTTCTTTCTTGTGTTTCTAAGAGCTTGGAAATAAAAGCACTGGCTAAAATGTGACTGACTTGATAATGCAAATGATGTCACACTCCAGCATCTAAGAAGAGAGCTTGTGTTGATCAGTCCTAAGGAAATAGTAAAGAAAACCAAGTCAAAAGAGGCAAAATGCATTTCACCCATGGTTTCATTGTATTTAGTCAGTGGTCAGGCCTCCCTGACTGAGTTCAGACCTAATCATAATGATAAAATGTGGAGCCAAGCAGCTCAACATATGGACGGCATGAAGCCTAGAGAAAGAAAAGAAGGCGACACAGGGACAACAATGCAGGAACTATTGAGGACTAGTCTCTCAGAGTTTTATCACAAAGCGTAGAAAGCTTTGAATTTGTTCTTCTAATATTTATATTAGCAGGAATGTAAAAACTTCTAATTCCAATGTTTTGGAATATTTGACTCTTACAAAATAGATTATGTTACGATTCCAGTTTGGATTTGGTAATTAGAATAATTAACTTATAACTGTGATTGTAGGTTGATTTTTAATAATCCTGTAAACATTATCAGAATACTTAATTTATAAATTTTGCATTTCTTCACATGATAATTTAAATGTATTTGATTCTGGTATAATTTGATTATTAAAATTTCCTAGTACCCTATTAAAATATTTAGAACATTGGATATTTAAATGCAGTTTAAAATTTTAAGATTAATAGGAGATACAACCTTACTGCAAACTGTCCCTCTGGATCTTAAAATCTCTGACCCCTTCAAAATGATCCCTGGTCCTTAGTTGCAGTAATTGGGTTGTCTAATTAACACTGGTATTGGCCACCACACAATTCCTTATTCTCTGCATTTTGATCAGATGTGGTTTCTGTAATCTATTGCAAAGAGAAATATATGCCATAAAATCTCATCAATATGACTTCCTGAACGTGACCTGAACAAGGAGGACAGCAGTAGACAAGCCAATATGGAAGGAAGAAAGCCCAGGAGGCCTCAACTCTAGACAAAGAGCTATAGGCAGCCAACTAATGAGTGCTGAGAACTGTAGAAATATTCCTCCCCAGGGTACATCCCCCAATTGGTTATCCAATGGCAAATTGTTAGCCCTGAAGTAATAAACATGCAGCTAACATTACATAGACTGGTAAAGATGAATTTATATATTTAAGAATAAACAAAAAGCGGGCGTAGATTTGAGAGACATTAAGGTGTGGGGGCCATGGGTAGGAGAGAAGGAAAGGAAGAGGGAAACTAACTATATTATGATTTCAAAAAGTATTTGAAGATGTTCTGGCTTGGGTGCACATATCCCCAAAACCATACGTAGTTGAATTCTTTGCTTCTAGTTTGTAGCATTGCTTTGGAAACTTGTGAGAACTTTGCCACAGGAGGCATTGCTGTTTGAGCTGGTTCACTGGGAGCTTTGGGATCTTGAATAGGCAAGAAGGATTGCATTTGTAGAGTGCCCTATGATGCTGCAGTAGCACAGTAGTACAGTCTTAGGATAGCCCTGCAAGGAATCACTTAAACACAGGTTGTATTAAGTACTTAATGAGACTCTATCAATTTTGGTGGTAGAAAACCTGTGATAAAAATGTGTTTTTTTCTGAGTAAAATTCTGTAATTACTGGAGATCTTGGACATTGTGCCTTTTATACTGATAAGTGTTTTCTAAGTCTCTCTCCATCCCGTGTGTGTGTGTGTGTGTGTGTGTGTGTGTGTGTGTGTGTGTGTGAGTGTGTGTGTGTGTTTCTTTATTCAGAAAACAATACAAATGACCTTTCCTGTCTAATGTATGTTAATTCTAGCTTTTGGGTGAATTTCTTTTGACAAAGTCTCCAGCAAGACTTCAAACAGAAGGCTTATGTTCAAGCTTACTTTTATGATTAAGAATATGCAAGGCAGAGATACCAATATAGAGAACCGAGGCTGTTTGCTTACCTGAGACAAGGGAGCATTTATCAGGGACCTGCTTACCAGAAAGAGGACATTGGGCTGTTCTCAAATGTCAGATGACTTTGAGGGCAAGCCTGGTTTTCTAGACAGTGAAGCTAAGCCTTTAAGTGGGATAAAACAGTCTTTGTTCTGCAAGAGGTAGATTCTGGGGCTGGAAATATGACCTGATAAATCAGACAGCTCTGGCTCAAGTATCGATTGTGCAAGCTTGCATGACCTTGGGCGAGTTATTTAAACTACTCAGTCCTTCAGCCCCTCTGTCCAGCTCTTATAACATGAACAATAATCCCAACCTCACAGAGTGCCTGATAGGTTTGAACAGTCCTGGAAACAGGTCTGGTTCCCATCAAGCTGTCAATAAGTAGTCTTTACCCCACTAAGTCAGCACACAAGCTGATCTAATGTGGGGTGTGTGTGTGTGTGTGTGTGCGCGCGCGCGCGCACACGCGCGCGCAGTATATGTGTGCATGACTGTGTCTATGTATCTGTGAGTGTGTGCTGTGTATTTGTGCTGTATGTATGTCAAAATGTTTGTGGATATACACATTTTTATAATCACCAACTTCTTTGTAGAGACCAGAGCTCAACCTGGGTGTTCTTAATTTCTCTATATCTTTTTGAAACAGTCACTCTATATGGAGAATGCTGATTTGGTATCTTAACAGTGAGCTGGGATCCTTGTCTGCAACCCCAATACTAGGACTTGAAGCATGCAGTACCACACCCCGTTTTTCATATGGGAGCCAGGGATTCAAACTCAAGTCCTCATACTTGTTAACAACTTTCTGATGGAGACATGTCCTCAGGCCATTGTATGCCATTCTTCAAAACCCAATATAAACCACACTTATTCTTAATTTGTGGGAATAAGTTTGTCAGGATAGTCACAGTTGACATATGTTTACTGTGCCTTGCTTTCCTGTGGGCAGCAACAGATGACAACTGGGGGATTTCATGGTATCAACATCTCATGCTCTTTTTCCCAAATCAACAGATTCTAAGTGTTTAACTACTTGGGCAAGTTTGGAATACAGTGTCTGGTATAGAACACCATGTCTGTTACATAACAGATGCTTGTATTTCAGAAGTTTCTGGCAGCCAGGGGACACCACAATCCTAATATTTTAGGCTTCATTTTTCCCTGTCTATAGAAGATATGATTAGAGTATATCTTTATATACAGCAAGAACGCCTAAGCATAGGGTTAATTATTGGTAAGGTTGTTCTAGGATACAGCATTATCTTGTAGCTATAGATTCCTCAGTTTGCCACGTGTGTGCTACTGTACTGCATTCCTAACCCAGCAGTGTCCCACCCCCTGTCTGACGCAGTTCACATCTTAGAGGTAGGCTAAAGGGGGTCAGGAAATTATCTGCTTATGTAAGAAGGCCTGTGCAGACTTGCTGCACAAAAAGATACAGGTGGGAAGGTGAACATTTTCAGAGCCAGTGCCCTCCAACTGACCTAAATGTTTCTTTCCAAAGTTGTCCTCAAGTTCAACTCTGTCACTCTGGTGACCTGTGCTGCTGAGCCTTAGCAGTGAGCCCCTAGGGGTTCTAACAAACTACATCTTTCTGATGTGGAGAAATGCCTCTTTATAGGTAAGTCACTCCCCATCTCAAGCTGCACTTCTCTAAGATCCTAAAAGCCCTCTGGATGTGTGTTGAAGTTCTAATTTGAAAGTCCCCAGTGCATCGTCGAGTGCATCACAGCAACACAAATCACTGTTGGTAAGTGCATTTCTTCCAATGCCAGTAGGCCTGTGTCTTTCAGAGATTGCATCTATGTTGGCAGCTTTTCAGGAAGACTGCTTTGTGGGGGTGGGGTAGAGACTTTAAGGGGCTTCAAAGGGTTGTCTATTGGGATCTCTTTGAAACTTTGAGTTCCAAGTTAACAAGAAAAATCACCCCTGTATCTAGAAGAGCTTCTCATTGGTCCTTTTGTGAATCAAGAATCTGCCTGACTTAAGGGGAAACCTTTTCACTTTACTGCCCTTCCCAAACCCTTCCTGGATCTCTCTTTCTCTGTTTTACATAAGGAATATTAATGTACATGGGCAGTGTTGTATGAACGCCGGTGGCTCTGGGCAGCTTTTATCTTCCCTGCAGAGCTCTGGAGAGAAAAATGTTTGTCACAAATTAATGTGTATAGTTTCATTGATTAATGGGTGCTATTTTTATCCAGCTAATATTGTTTCTGATTCTTGTATTTTATATGTATCGATTGGCTATGTCCATGGTGATCTTATCTCCATGACTAGACTGAAGTTCTAAAGTTTGGTTGGGCTGAGGCTTTTATAGACTTCCTTAAGGGATACTTAACAAGTGTCTCTCTTTTAATGAAGTTTGACTTATATAAAAGATTGCAGGTCATTGGAACATGAAGTCTACTTTTGGTGTCATGCCTGCTTTGTCTGTGGCCGTTTGGATTTTTCTATAAATAGGACTTGACTTAAAATCCTTAAGGCTAGAGACAAGGTTCATCAGTTGGTTTTCAGTATTGTCTTTTTACATAGCATAGTTCAGTCTTTCCTCCACACCTTCTTGGGGATTTTTTGAGTTGGGAAATTTGAAATGTCCCAGCAAAAAGAGAGGGGGTTGGGATGGGGATGTAACTAGAGATGATGAGTCATTACACCTGGACCTTTGGCTTTGAGGTTAGATGCTGATGACTGACATCGATTCAGTACAATAGAATGAAGGCACAGGATATGGCAGCCACTGAGTTTACTGGAACAAGAAGTGATCAGTGAGAAGATGCTGACTGAAGAGCCTCCTATACTGGACCTTATTGGTGAGGAAGGAGTAAGTTACATGTCCAGTGTAACTCATCATGTTCATCTAAGGTGAAGAAAGCCAGTACCCAACAAGAATAAAAAATTACTGGAGAGATTAGATGGGATACCTTGCCATGTGCCAATGTGGTTCTGATTCTATGACCTGTACACGTGTGCATAGGTAAAGAACTTTACTGCCATCTATGCACAAGGTACATCATGAATTGTTTCAAAATACTGCACATCTTATATGTTCTTACAAAAGATTCAAATGTTTATTCATTATAAACTTGATTAAATAATACTAAATTTGACCACTTGTGCTTACTAGATTTTTTGGTAGTGTTTGTTTGTTTGTTTGTTTTTATTTTCTGCTTCTTATTAGGAACCCACAGTTAATAGAGAAGTCTGCATGTCTTCTTGTGTAACTTCACCTTGATACTCTAAAGCATATTTGTGTCTAATTTTGCTACAAAACCAAATGTTTACTGCAAAAGGTAGCAAGCCTTACTCAATGTGTACAGACAAAAGCATGCAGATGGTGCTCCTGAAATGCTCCATTACTGGCATATATCAAGCCTAGCTTTACTGAACTCAGTAGTTACCCTCCTGACAAAAGCAATTGTGTTGGGGATACTGGCACATTCCATTAAAGCCAGCACTGCAGAAGACAAGACAGAAAAAGCTCTGCATTTCAGAACAGCCTGGTCTACATAGTGAATTCCGTACCCTATCTCACTAAACAAAACAGCAACAACAAAAGCATCAATTTATCGCCAGCATTGAAAAAGTCTTCTTTGGAGTCATAAATCTAAAGTCTAAAATACAAGTCCCATCTCAAGTGTTGCTTTTGTGCAGATTGTGTAGCTAATATTGATCACTTGTCAATCCGTTTATATATGTATCTAAATACTGAGAGGGCATATGCAAGCATTCCTTTCCAAAAGTTCTTCAAGCAAAAATGATCTGTAATCCAAAATTTTTGAGCACCGATAAAATATTTAACAAGTTTCACGTTTGAGAACATATTAGATTTTTGGGTTAGGGGTGCTCAAGTGGATGTGCTGATATTATGAATCTTGACAGAGTCTGACATCTGAACCCCTCTGGTGCCAGGCATTTTGGGTAAATGATACTTAGCCCCTGATTGTATTATCATCTTTCTAATCAGTCTCTAGAACTTGAGCTTCATAAAACTCATCAAGGAAAAGGCATTTCATCAAGCTGTCCTGTTGTTGACATTTTTTCTTGCTGATGAAAAGAAAAAAAATAGTTGATACATCGATTATAGTTGCTGTAAGCTTTAGATGACCAGAGAACCAACACACTCCAGGCGAGGAATTATCTTTCTTTACAGATTAAAACGCTGATGTTCACATGTTAACACACATATATGCTTGGTATGTATATGTGCTCAAATAAAATTGATGATAAGTTACAAATGTCATGATACTGTTTGTAGATGAGAACCAATGTGTTTGGAGAGGAAGATGTCCTCCTCTCGGTTTATAGGTGCAACTGGACAGGAAGGAGCAGCCTCCTGATTTGAACTCTATATGCGTGTGCCTGTGGCTATTCTTTACATTTGCTTGTGAGTTTTTTCTGGATGGTTCCACTGCACCTGTTTAATAAGCATGATATTCTTTTTTAAAAAAAACATGTAAATATATACTATTGTGTGTTCTGTGTTAGGGTACACAGAGATCTCTGTGGTAGTGAGCTAGTTTGATGCGTGAGACAGTGTGTTCAGGGTCTGAGGAAGGAACATCAAGCTAATGCAAGGCAGAGCCTGTGTCTCCACTGCATCTTTGTAGGCAGTTACAAGCCAACTACAGAAGCTAGTGTGATTAGAGAGGAGTAAGTGGGAACTGGTTAAAAAAAAAAAAGAGATAGGAATGTACATCCTCACAGTAGGATGCATGCAGTAGTCCTTGGACCTAAGATGTGCAGGGAAGTCATCTTGATCCACCTCTGTACAAGTGATGTTGATGGGTTGGTTTTGTCTTGAACCTAGTTTTGGTCTGTGTAGCTACAATTTAGGTGTCTTCTGGCTGATGGTATGTGCTTCACATCATAAAGAATGCTCATCTAAAATAGTTGTGATTATGTGTGAGGTTTTAATTTTTAATAAATGAGCTTTTATAACATTTCTTGGATGCCTGATTTGTCATAAAATCAATTCCTGTGATACAATGTATAATTTGAATAGCATATAAAACATAACATAGTTATATCTGAACGAGATATGTTACACAAAAATTAGCTTATCTTATAACAGTAATAAATCTAGACATTGTCTTATATATGTAACCTTTCTTAAAAGAGAGATATAAAACTATCACATTCTTATTGTTTGTTTCTTTGGTTACTTGGTTGGGACAAGTTTTTAGCCTGGACTAGCTTCATATTTTCTGTATCACTAATGATGAGTTTATAATCCTCCTGCTGGCCTTCCAAGCACTGCTATTATAGATGTGTATGTCCACAACCAATTTAAATGGTGATAGGGATGCAATCTAAAGCAGTGGTTCTCAACTTGGTGGTCGCATACCAGATATCCTGCATATCACATATTTACATTACGATTCATAACAGTAGAAAAATTACAGTTATGAAGTAGCAATGAAGTAATTTTGAGGATTGGGGTCACCACAACATGAGGGTCTGTATTAAAGGGTTGCAGCATTACAAAAGTTGAGAACCATTGAGCCTTGTTACTGTAGACCACTGACTGAGATACGTATCCAGCCTGCTGAAATATGTTGTTTCATATTTTTTTTTCCTTTCTTGGGAAGGAACTGCTTTTAACCCATCATGCACTGTCGTCTCCAGAACTATGGGGGCTAAAACTGACATCATGACTGAAGAAACACCAGCTTCCCCATTCTCGGCTCTTCCCTGCTGCTCTGTTGCAAATCTGAGTTTTCCTTCTTCTTGATCAGCTGTTGTCCAATCTCAGACGTAAAACATGTTTGAGCTACCGTCACTCTGAACAGTTAAAGCTTATTTTGTAGGGAGTCACCTCGTTATTGCAGAGGCTTCTTTGTTTTTGGTTTTATTTTTTTCTTCTTTTTCTTTTTGTTTTTGGTTTTTTTTTTGTTTTGTTTTGTTTTTTGCTTTTTACGAGACAGGGTTTCTCTGTGTAACAGCTCTAGCTCTCCTGGACTTGCTCTGTAGACCAGGCTGGCCTTGAACTCATAGAGCTCCACCTGCCTCTGCCTCCCAAATCCTGGGATTAAAGGAGTGTGCCAACACTGCCCAGCTGCAGAGGCTTCTTTAAAGTTTTTATTGAAGAACTTTCTTTGTCCCTTTACAAGGACTACATTGATTAAACTGGGGCATGCATTTAGCTTTGTGTGTTTGTACCTGTGCATATATACATGCATGTGTGCATTTGTATGTGTATGATTAAATAAACTCTAATCTTACATATACTTTCTCCAAATTCATTAACATCTGCAAATCAGAACTGGAGAAAGCAACCCTCTCTCTCTCTCTCTCTCTCTCTCTCTCTCTCTCTCTCTCTCTCTC
>OU015752.1:37075110-37096175 GCA_907169655.1 Acomys percivali
AGGCTTTCAAGACCCTTTTTAGCTACAAAGTCTTAGAAATCTGATCTCATCACCTTAGGGGCACAAGGCCATCCTAGAGAACATATTTCCCAGGCTCCTTTGCGGTGGCTTAAAGCCATGTGACCAAGTTCACAAAGTGCTATGAAGGCTCAAGAATGACAATGAGTAAAAACTGCAGAAACTACATTACCTTGTATGATGGTTATATACCTGGAAGTCTTGTAGTACCATTTCCACCACATTGAAGAATTATAAGTAAGTCAAAAACTTAACTTCACTCAAGCTCCTCCAAAACACCAACTGCAACTCTTTTCTTAAGCCTTCCTAACCCGAGGAAGTGGAATGCTAACAGAAATGTAAAAGCATGTGCATTCCGGGTGTTGAATAGGCTGTTGTGTTCCGTTGGATCTGCTAGGTACAATGACAGTCAACTCTCTCTTCTTTGAACTGTAGATTGTCCTTTCTTAACAGGACCAGAAACATTAAGTTCTCATAAGACTTACCTCTGTTAACTGAGGGCGATGTTATTTATTTAATTATTTTGATATTTCAAAGGAAGAAAACTGCTATTATAACTTTATCATTTTTGCCCTTTGACCTGCTGTCATTGTTTGTAGCACCTTCTTTGCTCTACTTGTAATGTATTCTATTTTAGATTATAAACTACATCATTTCCCTCTCTGTAGACCATGCTGCTTCTTCATCCCAAAGTCAACTTTTATCACTTACATGTGACGTATTTCATTTAACCAGATTATGTGTACACCAGTCTTTATGATTTCTCCTCTGAGAGCACCCCACTCCATTCCTGTCCCTCATGTTATCCCCTGAAGATTACTAGGCAGCTTGTTCTTTCACGCCGCATTCTTTATCCTTCACTGATTACAGAATTCTATTTTGAGGTTTGTAAAGACGTTGTGACAAATAATTACCAAAGAATTAAACAAGACTTAACAAATTAACAGCTCTAAGTTTCAAAATGTGGTAAAAAAAATCTTCCCACTATAATTTGATATTTTAGTGAAATGTGAACAGTGTTAACTTCTTGCTCTTCCAAAAATAATAGTCTATATTTACTATGAAATAAGTCCTTTCCTGAGCTCCTTACTAATGTTAATTCTTTGAAGTGTGTGCCTTTATGAATTTTAGTTTGCAGATGGAGACAGCAAAGCCTAGTAGTGGGCTAATTTACTCACTTGAGGCAAAGGAAAGGTTGGAACCCATGGTTCTATCCATTGTCCAGAAGTAGGGTGTGGACCCCAGGAACGCACCAAAAATGTATAGATTTCAAATTCTTCTGTGAACTCCTGATACTTTCCTTGACTCTGAATTCTCAGGTAGAGCATTGTTTTCCACTGGGACTGTAAATACTTCACCTCAGAGAGAAAATCCAATTTGTTCTCACCGTATAACCACTCAGCAACCAGTTGAATGGAATCAGAAAGTCCTAGAGTGGGACCCAGCAGCGTACCCTGGGGGATTGCGATGCAGAAGGAGGCAGGAGAGCCTCACTCCATCTTCCCTTAGCTGGGTCTGCTCCATATCATAATTCTTACTAAATAAGTCTTGAGGCATCTTTTAAACATAGTCAAAGTCTGGTGCAGAAGTTGGAAAATACATGAAAGTGTGAAAGCAAAAATCTATTTTTTGTGATTTTTATTGGTATAAAATACTCATTGCAAAATCAAGAGATTGCTATTTTATATTTTGCTTGTATTTAGTTTCAATATTGTGAATAATTTTTTATTTCTTTTTTTTTTAAGTATCTACTTCTTCCTGCATCCAATTCATAGACATTTTAGTTATATGTGGAGCTTGTTATGTTTGATAGGTCATTTAGTTTTATGTAAAACATTGAGTTGTAATCCACATAATACACTGTGTTTACCTTAAACAAAGCCTACTCCTCAAGGTCAAATACAAATTCATTTAGCACTTCACATAGCTGCTTCATGAATTTGATTTTTTTGTACTTACTTTTATTACCACTGGTGAATTTATTTAACTTCATACTAGATACAGATTCAGTGTTTCAGTACTAAAGAACAATCCAGTTATACTATTAACCCACTGTCATTTATTCACAAATCACATCATTCCTTTCAGTTCTTTGAAAGATCTCTGTGGAACAATTGTTAGTGTGATACAGTCTGTTGTGTAGGACTTCTTGCACAGATGAGTGTCCTTAAACTTGCCTTGACTCCCAGACTTCCTTCACTCCTGAGTAGTTTGTACTTCTTGGCTCACCTTTTCATGTTACTGTAACATCCGTGCATGTTAGTCTTGCTACTGAGCATTTAAACCTGTTACTTCATATAAGAAATCGAACTTCTACATGTCAGGCGCTTGTTGCCTGAAAGGAGGAGTGCAATGGTCCATTTAACCCCGGTCCTTTCCAGGCAGTAAGCCCAGTGGCCTGAGTTTCCATAGGAGGAAATGGGAAGCCATCTCTATCGAGGCCGCTTTCCATGACTTTATGAGCAGGTATCTTTGGACTGCCACACAGATTCTCTTTGGTACATGTGTGAATCACAGGTGGTACAGCATTTCTCATTACTGAATCATCTTTCATGCCGTTATGCACAGAGCTGAGAACAAACGTGGTGATACAGATGCTTTCGGCTACTGTTGTTAAATGCTCTTTGTATGAGCTCATTTAATTTGAATACATTCTATGGGGGGTAGGTAGACCTGCTTTTCACGGAAGCACAGAAGTGAAACATGTTGCCTACAGTCACACGGCAAAGAACTGCAAAGGCTATCTAGTGGATGTAAATATATAGTAAATGCTTATCATCAAATCTGTGAATACCTACTTAATGTCTGCTGAATCCTAGTACGTTAAATATGTGCCTGTCACATGTCTATGCTTCCATGTGAAGAACATGACACTCACTGGAGCCATCATTTGCTCAAGAACAAACTGCTAGCTGGTGGTAAAGGAGCTGCAGCTGAACCACCAAGTCATTACCAGTTCATCAAACACCCTGTCCCTGGTGAGCACTAGGACTGAGTCCTTTGTCCTGTGCTTCAAGTCATTAAAATTCACCATGCTCATTACCGTTACCTTTCCCCTTGCTGGCCTACCTTGTCAAGTGGGAGAGGATGCTCTTAGTCCTGCTGTGACTTGAGGTTCCAGGGTGGGTTGGTACCACTTAGGAGCCTCCCATTCTCTGAGAAGGGGGAAGGGGACATGAGTGTGTGACTCTGAGGAGAGGAAGGAGTGGCAGGGATCAGGCTGTAAAGTTAATTAATTAATTAACTAATTAATTAAAGTTGTCTTGAGGAAAATATTTATTAAAGGAGGATTTATTCCAGTTGCTTTCAAAGTTGAAAATGATAAATGTAACTACAGAGAGGCCGAGTGAGAATAGCTTACTATTATTAAATGCTGGCCTGTATTCTAATCACGTTCTTATATAGGCAACACCCACTGGTATCAAATTCCTTGAAATCACTAACACTTTAGGTTAGTGCCTGTTGACAGCTAGCCCCTTCAGAGCACCTGGGAGCAAAGACAGTCCTAATTTTCTGTTTTCTTCCCCCTTTTCCTCATCATACCTCAGTGGTACCCAGGAGCCCTTCTCATGTTCAGCACAGAGTGTATGTACATAGGCGCAAGGCTGCCACCTTCCAGGCTCCTGCGGACTCAGTTGAACTGCTCAAAGTTCCTTTGCCAAGCATTGTGTTTCTTTATAACCCTACTTTATCCTTACCTTAGAATACTTCTATGGCGTTCTTCCTATCCACTCTGTTCTGCCACTGATATTATCCAGGACTCAGTACAGAGACCATCTCATTCAAGGAATACTTGGAGCTGCTCAGACTGTCTGGCCCATGATCTCAGAGCATCCTGAATCTTCCAGATTTGGTGTTCATTGATTTAAAAGAAGTTACTGTGTGCAAATTTGGATAAGTCAATAAATGTAAAAACAGGCTTTGTTCCTATTCTCATATGTTCTCTGAATTAGGGTCTTAGAATTTCATATGTGTAATTCCAGTCATTTTATGCCAAAATTTTGCCATTTTTTTATTATTTGGGGTATTTCACTATGTTTTTTACAAATCTTCATGAAATGATTGTAGCCTTGTTTCTACCCTGCTAACCTTGGTTAAAGGCCTTTGTTTGCACATACTACTTTAACATGTTTGAGGTCCTTCAAGAGCCTCCCTTCTATGAATAAAGTGGTCTCTTGCACTGACAAACATGGGTTACTGGACAGAGTGTGGCCTTTGGTTGCATTATGCAACTTCAAACCTGGTTTCTGTAAATTCATATTTGTTCGTCAAGAACACATCACTGCTCACCTTCCTTCCCCACAGTTTCTCTTCTGGCCACATCAGCCAATATCAATCTCTTCCTTATGACACTCTCAAGCCTGGGGTATTACTTTGAATCATTCCAGAACTTTCCTTGTGTATTACATAACATTTTCATCATCAGGGAAACAAATCATAACAGTATTCTTATCTGATTATGGGGCTGAAAGCTTCTTGCTGCCTAGAGTTTGAGTGGTGTTGTGATTTTTTTAATAGTACTTTTTTAGGGTTTAGCTATGTTTAGATATTGGGTTATTTCCAATATGTTGCTATAGTATATAGCACTTGCTATAGTAAAATGAGATAGGAACAATCAACTATGTAACCTAGTTCTGAAAGAGGCTTTGGGGATACATTTTAATGTTCATACCACAGGGAAATTGACCAGTAGTGTGTTTCTCAGTATTTTTAATTACATGTTATTAACACACACACACACACACACACACACACACACACACAGTTAATATACAGTGAAACATTTTGTTGCATTATATTGTACCAGCCATAATAACTGACCAAATGTTAAATCCTTAAAGGAAAAAAAAAAAACAGTGTGACTTTCCCAGCACTTATAAATCATCCTGGACCTCTCTCCGAGTGTGATTTATGCGATCTTCGCCGAGCCAGAAAGTAATCCTTAGTGATATGAACAACCACTTACTTACCTACCTATGTTTCCCTACCACGGACCGTAAAACCTTTATTCTGATTCATTTATACTAGTTATATAGGTATTATATCTGGGTTGAATTGGTGAGTAGAGTACGCATGTATAAACATGTGTGGTATTGTTCTTGCCCATTTTGGGAGCATGTGGTGGCCAAAGGTTGATGTCCTGTGTCTTCCTTAATAGCTTTCTACCCCATATATTTGAGGCACAGTCTCTCTCTGAACGTGGAGTTCACTGTTTCATCTAGACTTCCTAACTAACCCTTCCCTCTCCACTCTTGTGATAACAGATGCAGTCCACCATGGCTGGCTTTTTGTGCGGGTGCTCAAGGTCTGAATGCAGGGACTCACACTTGTGCTGCAGGAGTCCCAGGAGACATCTCTCCAGTCCCAGACTGACTCTCTGAGCCTAGGATGTGAGAAAAGCAGTAACTGGTCATGAGCATGTCTCATAATAGCGTAATTTATCTTCTGTGTCTTGTAGCGCAGGTACTATATTATCCTCCTTTCCTGGACGGTATGTGTTGCTCTTGGAATACACTTTAGGCTCAGGACGCTATGAAAACAACCAGCCTTTCATCAATAAGAAACTAATAACCACTTATAAAACTTAGTTACCTAGTTAGAAGACTAAGTGATTGGTTCACGTATTAGCAAAATCTCATGACATAGTTACTGTGCGCCAGGCTTGTTTTGAGCTGCTTTATATGCATTTGGTTCTGTACCCAAGGTCCGATAGGAAACCATCCTTGAGCTGTGACTTTAACCCTAACCATGAAGAAGTTTTCATTCGCAGACATGTCCTATAGCGAAGCTCTGGCCAGATCAGATGAATTTATAGCATTACTGAGTAGAGAGATTTAGCTTTCACTCCTTGCAGACAGTCTCTCTCGCCTTAGGGTTTGTGCGCCTACTCCCGCTTGCTTGATTTCTCATCTCAGCTTCATGTTCCTCTGTTTCCTCATATTTGGAGGATACTGAAGCTCCGTAGTTTTGAGAGCTTCTTGCTGCAGCGCTAATGTGGGTCTCTGTTTCATGAAGTCCTTAGCATTTCAGCTAAGGCCCTCACCCTCTAACCTTGCAGCTCATCCCCAGTAAGGAGTGGTAGTTTATTCCATTTGTTTAATTAAAGGGGAGGGGAAAATGGGTATTCTGTATATGGTGAGTCCTCTGTCAAAGGGTACAAAACCTTCAGACCCAAAGTGCAGTGTGCTTGTGCCTAGCATTTCATAATCAATAAATATTTGGTGGGTTGGTATGTGATTCAACATTGTGGGACCCATACACACTAGCTAAGTATACGTAGTAGTGTACACATGCACAGAGAAGATAATTCTAATGTCTGTCATTACCGAGCACTCAGCCACACACTACGCTCTCCTAAATTACCATAATGTGGCCACAGAGGGACACAGACACAGGCTTTCTCTGAGTCCATCGATTTAATGCACAAAATCAGCGTTGCTGATGAATTTTCAGAACACATGCAGACAAAGAGGGATATCACATCAACAAATAAGTGGGTATTACCGACTGTTCCTGATCCACAGGTATTTATTGTCCAAATGGACTCCTGTGAAAGGTTTCTGATGGTAAGATAACAGAGTTACAGCCTCTTAGATGGAAGCATTAGTATTCTGACCCAGAGCTTCAGGATGCATTAGTTTACTTTGAATATTTTCATATCTTTTTACTGTGGAGGCCTTTAGTATTAGAACAAATTGATGTGTATAGTTTTTTAAAAGCTGTTTAGTATGTAATAGTGGGAAATTAACTAATGCATTTATCCTGCAGGATTCTGACTTGAACATGACTGCAAAACTCAGTAGAGTATCCACAGCCTCCCTGTGAAAATCAAATGTCTTCATTGGAAAGTAGAGAAAGCTGTTTGCTGTCTAGCTGCAAATGGCACAAAGATAGCATGTTTTTTATTTTTTAATTTTTTGTTGTTGTTTGGTGTTTTCCCTAACCTCAAAACTTCTATCACTGTTACCAGTAGCATTTTGTAGCACTGGTGATAGTGAATAATCATCCCAGAATCCTACAGTTCCTTTTTAGTCACTATGAGTTTGCCCATCTGTACACCAAACTGCATCAAATAGAGACTTGAAACTTATGAACAAATGCATTGTATTTTAAGGGGCTTCAAAAGTAGCTGTGCTAAAATGGAAATCTAAGGCATATTTAACTGGAGAGTCTGTGGCATTTTCAGAAAACCTTAAACTTCTGGTGGTGTCCCTCGATGATAGCAATCTAAATAGTGGCAATTTGCGGTGCATTTGGGGGCCAGTCTGACTACATCGTCCGAAGGGGAGGGGGGAAATGGGGAAGACATGAACAAACCAGAGAATCATTTTGTTTCTTTAACGTTTATTCCTAAATGTGTTATCAAGGGAACAGGGGGGAAAAAAAGAGGCTAAAGTCCTCTGGCATTTTCTGTTAATTTCTTCTCCTAATTGCTGTTTGGCACGGTTCTGTGTTTATCTGTGTTCACTCCTTGCAGACCTCTTGGCTGCCTTGCATCCTGAGGCGGGTAGAGATTCAGAACTCTACTCTAAAGCACGTGTTTCTAAAAGGCAGAGTAAGACATCTGCCGCCCTCCCACTCTCCTGCCTACCAGGACATCCCTCATCTTCCTTTAGCTCGGGTGCAAAATTATCCTTCTGCCCACACTTGGTAAAAATGGCTGGCTTAGATTTTTCTAAGTTATCTTTTTTCCCCATTACTTCCTTTTTTTTTTTTTTTTTTTTTTTTAGCGGAGTGCTGATTTTTTGAGATAGGGTTTCTCCATGGCTGTCCTGGACTCACTTTGTAAACCAGACTGGTCTTTGAACTCACAGAGATCCACCTGCCTCCGCCTCTCCGAGTGCTGGGATTACAGACGTGTGCCACCACCCCTAGCTTTCCCATTACTTCTTCTAATGGCAGAATGGAATCAGAAGGGTAGAAAATGCCATAAGGTGATTACGGGTAGAATAATTCGCTTTAGTTGCATGGTGCATCTTTTTACTAGCTGAACTGGGAACCTGGAGTCCTCACTTTGTTACTTGTAATCCATTGGGATGCCCTTTTCCTCTTTGCCCTCACTTGCTCCACGTAGAAAGTGCAAAGGCAGAGTTAAGCTGCAACTAGTGAGGTAATTGCTCTCAAAGTGCTCGGCTGGGGCCCAAGGGATTACAGACCTTCCTACACGGGAACACACAGCAGAAAAGACCATCAGGAGTGTCTAGAGGATCAGAGTAGACCACCACCAAGAGTGCAACCTCACTCTAATGATTCTTTTGAGCTGACCGTACTTAAGAAAAAACAAACAAAAATAGCTCTCTGCTCTTTCTCGTTCTACTTCTGCCCTGTGAAGGTGTCTTCCTCCCTCTCCTGCATTAGAAGAGCAGGTTCCCTCACAGGAGCTGGAAACCAAGCCTTGGACTGAATCTGCACTAGCGCTTGCTATGATAATAACCCTACCCTCTATTAGTTTCTCCTGTGTTTATTTTCCTATATGTTGCTGCCCCTAGTAGGCCAACCCCATTTTCTTTGTCTACTCATTTTTTCCACAGTGCACTGCCCTTTGTTAAAATGGTATATCAGCTCTCAAACTTAACTGCTTCTCCGAGCTTTCTTTTCCCCCCAGTGCACATAAAAATCGAAAACAGTGAACACTGTGTGTTTTTCCTCCCGCTGATCTGAGAGTTTTATTTGCAGACCCCATTCAAATATCCTAAGAGGGCCGGGGAAGATGCCTTCTGTGTGCCCCCCTGATAGGGATCGTTGGTCTATTTCTACTTGCTTTCCTGACTCAGGAAAATCTTTCTGAAGGCCATTTGTAAGTCCACTTCTGGATCTCATATGACGGTACCCTTGCTGTGTGTCTCCCTCTTTCATCCAGCAAATGTTTGTCGGAATCCCCACAGATAAACCTTGCTTCTTATACCCATGTTTTCAAAAATCTAGGAGAAGCACACTTTTCTGTTCTATGGACACGATAGGGTTGTTCCAGGGGAGAAAAAAAATCACTATAAAAATAGGACATGGCACGTGTTTTACCAGCCTGCCAGGCTTCTCTGAAGTGACTGTTGTTGTGCTGCTTCCAAATATAAAATGACTGTATTATAGACATATACATAAGCGCTTCCCCTAAAAGTGGATATTCCAATGTCAGGTACATAAATGCTATGGCTGATGGAAATAAACATGCAAAATAAAAGGTATTTTTCATTTTGTAACTTTTCTTATACTTTGGGGTTTTAGGAGGTTGGTTAGTTTTATTTGTTTGCTTTGTTTTGTTTTGTTTTGGACTTTGTAACACCGAAATTAGACTTAATGTGCTCATTATAAGTATATTTTCTTTTATGCAAGAGTGTCCATATCAAAATATACAAGCATGCTTCTAATTCTACATTCTAAACTTCAATAGAACATTTCCTGGCCTTGAATTTCACTGCCCTGTGAGTTTTCATTCTGACATAGTGTGAGTTGCTAAACTGTTTTCTTTGGGCATCTGAGATTTGAAAGTGTATCACAGTTATCTGGAAGTCTTGTTAAAATACAGATCGCATCGTTCCACCTCCAGAATTTCTGACATAAAATGTTGGACAGAATCCAGAATTGAATTTTTGGAGGATTTTGTTTCAGGCTATTGGGTAGTGGGTCCACCCTCTTGGACTCACACTGCAGTTGCACAAGAATCCCCAGACTGTACATACACAGACTTGGATAGAATGGGGTCCTCATTGTGGCCACAGGCCTTTACCTTTTTCCCTCTTCACTGACCTGAGAGAAAGGGGGATTATCAGGAAGCTTTTCTTTTAATGTACTCTATGTTAGCATCACATTGCCTGGAAGGACTAGCAGGACCAGATGAGGCAGGACCAACTGACCTTGATAACATATGGGAAAACTTACAGTGGTAACTGACCTCTCTGCCAGAGCAGATGTCAAAGGTCACAAGCTAATACATGGTAATATACCTCCTTTTGTTACATGGGATTCTGTGCCAAGCGATATGCTCCTTCGGTGATGTTTTCTGCTTGTTTTGGAAAGATTTGGGCAAATGTACTTTAATGCAGTGTTTCTCAACCTTCCTAACACTGCAGCCCTGTAATATGTCCTCTCATGTTGTGGTGGCCCCCAACCATAAAATTATTTCGTTGCTACTTCATAATTGTAATTTTGATACTGTTATGAATTATAATATAAATGTATGACATGCAGTATATCTAATAAGTGACCCCTGTAAAAGGGTCGTTTGATCCCTAAATGGGTTGCAACTCACAGGTTGAGAACCATTGCATTAAGGAATGGATGTTCAACCACTTTCTAAGTAATTATAGATCATATCAACTAAAGAAATATATCCTCTTTAAGTAATGCATGGAATGTGCTGGCTATGTTGCTCATAATAAATTTGCACGTGGCCTTCCTCTTGGCTCATTTACTTATTAAGTTATGTCCTTGAGAAAGTGTTTTTATTTTCTCTAGTAGGCCCCCATTTTCCTACTGTATTGTTGGAATAACAACATTAACACCTGCCATTTGTTGGGAGTGATTTGGAAATTAAATTAGTCTGTAAAAGGACTGGCATGTAGTTGTTGCCTCTTTCTTTCCATGCCATTTGCTTAACATTAAAAGTACTATTAAAAGCATTATTTAAAACATTATTAGTTAATTGACATCCTCTGATCCCAACCATGATTGAAAAGATTCTTTGGTATCATGATTTTTAAACATTTTTTTTCCTTTTTAAATTGTCATAATAGAGGCTTAAAATCCAAAGTTGAACATTTTGGAAATAAAATTTTATCAGTTTATCACTTTATTATTTTCCCTCTCCATCTCAACATAGTGGCAATGGGCAAGATCTTCCTGTACTTAGTGTCTTAGGGTTTTATTGCTATGAAGAGACAACAGTGACTCTTAAAAATGAACGTATTAAATTTGGGGCTGCCTTACTGTTTCAGAGGTTTAGTCCATCATCATTATAGTGGGAAGCCTGGCAGTGTCCTGGCAGACATGGTGCTGGAGGGTCTGAGCGTTCAGCATCTTGATCCGAAGGCAGCGTAAGGAGACAGTGTGCCACACTGGGAGTAGCTTGAGCATTTAAGACCTCAAACCCTCCCTCACAATGACATACTTCCTCCAACAAGGCTGTACCTCCTAACGGTGTCACTACCTGTGGCCAACCATCCAAACATATGAGTCTATAGAGACCGTAACTATCCAAACCACTGTGCCTAGCATGAATTTTTAGTCATAGCATTTGTCATTTGGAAGCATTAAGTAAGGTGAAAATACCTTGATAGTTCTGATGAGTTCATAGTACTTAAAAGTTCTACTATGTTTGAACCAGGAGTCATGGCTGCCCTTTTGACTTGAGTGTAGCTTGCATGCATGTCCATGGTGCTTCCTTCTGAGTTGGTTAGAGAAGAATTGAGGCAGTGTCCTGATGTCGACTGTTTACAGGGAGGGTACACAAACTGAGCATCGCTCTGGGTTGTTTCTGTAAGCATAAAGCTTCCTATCCCCTGAAAACTTTAGGAGAAGGTACTGACAGGAAGGACACTTAGCCTTCCATTTCGTGTGGTGAACCATTGCCTACACAGTAATTGCACAATGGTTGTGACTTCTGAATGATGAAGCTAATTAAAATAGCACCATGATATTGAAAATTCTGCAGACTCTCAGCGGATCCAGAAATATTCCCAGGAAGTTTTCCTGCGGGCTTGTTCAAGTCTTTGTTCTCCTTCACACAATTATGGAGTGAGCTGATCTCTACCAAACTGACAGTCACTCTTTGAGGTGGCTATGGCAGAACAGTGTTCACCTATGCAGACCTGAGCTGTGACCCAGACACCTTTCATATTCTACTGAGGAGGAACCTCATTTGCGCTATGGTTGTGCTGTGCTCTCTGTCTCAGGAAAACACACCACTATCTCTCCTTAACTTATAATGGCCCCAGTGGTGCCTTCTGAAAGTCGGTACAAATTTGCAGAGCCATGCTGCACATAGGAGCAACACTGATGGCCACCGCTGCCTCCTTGCTGTTAAGGGCTCACCATGTTTACCATTGGAATAGTCTATAATTTCCTAGAGTCACTGGCATCGACCTGTTGGGTATAAGTCTCAATATCTGTTTATTCTAACACAGATTCTTTAAATAATAACATCTAAAGGCAAGTAACTAACAGAATAAGTCTGGCATGGAAGCCTCTTAGTTACATCTCCAAGGAGAACTGTGGAGGTGCTATTTGTGGCATAGTCTACCAGATGGTTGAAAAACGGGTGAATTAAGAGCTGAGCCCGTGGATATAGGAAGTGCATGGTGCATGCTAACCAGGGAAGTAGCCCAAAGGGAAGCAGTGTACAGTGCAGCCATAATGTTTTCAAGACATAGGTAGCCTCATCATTTGTCAGGATTCATACCACATCTTACCTACATAAATAACATTGTAATATTTTTAAATTTTATGTATTTAAATTTTATGTACAATCTTGCCCACATGTATGTCTGTGGAATATGTGTGTACCTTTGGAGGTCAAAAGAGTAAGAGAGTCCTGAAATTTGAGTCAAAGGTGGTCATAAGTTGCTACATGGGTTCTGAAAAATGAACTTTAGTCATCTGGAAGAGAAGTCCCTCCTTTTTAACTATTAAGCCATCTCAGATCACATTATAATATTTACTCACTTTAAAATTGATTTATTTTAGCCAGGCACAGTGGCACACGCCCATAATCCCAGCACTAGGAAGGCAGAGGCAGGCAGATCTGTGTCAGTTTGAGGCCAGCCTGATCTACAAAGTGAGTCCAGGACAGCCAAAGCTACACCGAGAAGCCCTTTCATTAAAAAAAAAAATTTTGATTTATTTTAATTGACAGAAAACATTAAAAATTACACGTTAGTGGCATCATGTGATTTTTCAATATATGTATGAGTTATATAATGAGTTTATTAAAACCTGTCTGCCAGCTTCTGTGAAGGAATATGTGATGCTTTGTATGTTACTCTACTGTGCA
Organism: Acomys percivali; assembly: GCA_907169655.1. NCBI lineage: Eukaryota > Metazoa > Chordata > Mammalia > Rodentia > Muridae > Acomys > Acomys percivali. The sequence continues at coordinate 37,088,114 of OU015752.1, forward strand.
AGAACATACCAGAAACTCTCACTTCTATGTTAGCACCTCTCAGTGCCTTTTCATTATGTAACTATAAGCCCAACCCCCCTTCTTCCAATTTTTGTGCCTCTTTCATGCTTTTGTGGTTTTTGCCTCCACTCCCATGTACTTGTGGAGGGCGTGGTTTGGATGTTTTGAGCTGATAGGTTAGTTCCACTAAAGTTGTCAGCTGATGCATTTATAACTGGTTTATCTAGCTCTCTGCAGGACATAGGATGAGAAGAGAGGAGGCGCTTGTAGATGAAGTAATTTTGTGTGATTTCATTCTCCAGCTTCCTGGCAAGTGTGAGGCTAGCCTAGGCTACATGAGACTGCGCTTCAGGAGAAAAATGTAACCTTAAATTTCTAACTAGAAATGATAGTGTTTGCAATAAAAAGGAAAAGCGGGCTAATAATAACATTTCAGATTTTAAATTTCTGGCCCTGTTTTTCTTTCACGTTGAAATGTTACTGAAGTCTAACTGCTTGCTGAACACACATTAATTCTGGAATACATGGTGAATCCAATCATACACCAGTGAATTGGCTGGGCTGAGTGCACAAGGCTTTTGACATTTGGGGCCAAATGTTCACATCGGAAAGCTGAAGGTCATGGCATGTATCAGGCAGGAAGGAATTAAGAAGATGTACGGCCCTCACAATCTCTTGCTCAGTTCTTACAAGCCCATCACCATCCCAATGCATTATTCATCGTATTAAGAAAGGCATGTTTGTTTGTCTCTCTGTTTTTACAGCATGGCTTCATTATGGGGCAAGGTGATGCCAGCTTGCACTGCCTGTCAAGAGGGGAAAAATCTTGTTTCAAATCTGGACCCTTCCTTCTGTACTAATGAGCCTCCTGTTTTGATTTCTAACACGCTGCTGTATATATTTTTAGCTCGAGTTTCTGCCACCGGACAACCCTTCTATAACTGAAAAACATGTGCATCAACATGGTTCATTATGTATTTTTAGATCTGCCTGTGGCCTTTACATAAGTACAATTTAACCGCAGGGTTCCATGCCGTAGGATTCAAGCTTACATCTCCACCACTGGACAGGTAGAAGACTCAGAGGTGTCAGCCAGCACATTGGAACAGAAGAGCCAATCCCTAAATAATCTGGAAATTTGCTATAGAAGTAAATAAATAAGCTGACTCTAACATGCTCAGTGCCTGAATTTACCAACTTTGGTTATCACATTTTATTTATCCCCAGAAAAATTAATCAGATTAATTGGACTGTGAGATGCCAGCTCTTGGCTCGGTTGCTTGCTACACTATAGAGAGAGAAGGATTCTCTTTTTTCATAAAGTTCCCCAGGCCTGCTTTCCCTACAAGGGGTTATCATCTCCTTAGGGAGACTTTCTTGACAGCTTGAGAGTCACCAGAATGGAGTTTAACATCAGGATCCCACATGGAAATGCAGGCTAAAGCAAAAACTCCCCATCCTAGAGTCTGCAAGATGAAATATAAAACCTGGACTTGTTAACTTGAAATCACACCAGGACCACAAAACCTCCTCAACACACCCGTCTTCATCAAATTACTCTGATCCCCTGGGTGGGCAGGTTTTAAACCGAGGAAGTGCAGTGCTGTGCGGTGGCTACCTCACTAACCACAGGTCCAATTAATTTTTATTCATTGATTTTTTTTTTGAGGGAATGTTTTATTTATCATGCCCGAGTCTTTTCTCCTTTTGTTTAGAATGTGTTACCGAGTTCTCTAAAGCTCTGCAAGCTGCTTAAAGCTTCTGTTTACATGTGGAGATGGTTTTTCTTGCCTGTCCCTCTCTGGCTGTTTTTCTCATTTGTATACCCTGTGCTATGCATTTGCCCTTTCTCTGCCCTTCATTGAATTTAAAACCTCATTTCTTCTCACCAATAGCGAATCATCCTATTTATGGGTTTCCGACTTCGTCCATCCACTTGTCCGTTTCTTTGGAAAACAAACTGGAAGAACAATCCGGATGGTTTTATTAGCTCATAAACAGATCCCTGGCTTGCATTTATTTATTTATTTATTTATTTATTTATTTATTTATTTATTTATTTTAAATTTTGTTTCCTGTTTTCGTTGAGGAAACATTGATCTGGGGGATTGCTCTATGTGTCACTGAACTTTGAGCACGAAAGATAAAAGTTCTGAGAGTCCAGACTCCTGCAGACAGGCTGGAGTATTCTTGATACTGGGGGTCTTCACACAGCGCCCTGGTGCTGTGGCCTCCAGTGGGGCGGCGGAAGGCTGGGAGGTCTGCAGAGCTGCTTGATACGCAGCACTTTTGAAAAAGCCTCTGTCCATCATTTCTGTGGGTACACACAGAGCTCCCCTCCCCCCCCAAGTTCCTTAATGTGGGCTTAGATTCCACACTCATGTTTTATAAGTGTTGAAACTCTCCTACTTTGATGCTATCATGTGAGGAGGAGAAGGCGGAAAGAGGAGACTTAGGGTCACATTTGGCCGGGTTCTGGAAACAGAGGCAGGGAAACCCGTGCACTTGACATAAGGCCATTCGCCACCCAGAAAAGGTGAAAGAGCCTCAATATATGGGCCATTAATGGATGGCATCACAATAATAGCAATAGCAGTCCAACTTTGGAAGATTGCTCCTGCATCCCTTTTAGCATCACAGGAGCACAAAAGAGAACATTGTGCTTCAAGTACTCTTGCAGAGATGAGATACGATGACACTGCTTCATTAGTGCCCCCAGCATCCCAGCATCCCCACTCAGTCCTGGGGAGGCAGGCTCTCCTGGGAAAGGGCAGGTGGCACTCTTAGGAAAACAGTATGCTTAAGGTCATAGCCATTGTTCTGTGGTGAGAATCAAAATTAGACTGAGTTACACTATGTGCAAGGTTGAAAATAAGACCAGTGATGTAGACTCACACACTTCCCAGCAGGTGAGCAAGCCCTTCAGAAGTTGAGAACTAGGAGCATTTGAGAGGCCCTTTAATCCAGGCCTTTCATAATAGATGAGGAGAAATACACCCTGGGCAGTAGCATGCTATCTATGTAAGCTTTTTGATGTCCTTAAAAGTGGCTTTGGTCCTTAGAAAAGATTATTTAAAGGCTACTTTCATTTTTGAATATTAATATTCAATTTATTAAAATTGCAAATTCAAATACCCAGTTCTTTCTTAAGCCTTTAAATTCAATTTATAAATCTAATTATTCTTTTACTGAACCTAGCAGCTTTAGCAATCACTTTAAAGGGCTTTTTTCCTTTTAATTAACCTAGTTAATTAAATTGCTTCAGTATTTTTAAATGCACTTATAAATTTGATATAGTCTGTTTTCTTTTTAAGTTCTTAAAATTGTTCAACAACTACAAATATTCATGTACTTAAGTAATATTTGTAAATCTCATACATTAAAGTTAAAATATGTTCATTCTTATAATTTATGCATATTATAGTCATTTAAAATTTAGAAAAAAATCTTTACTAAATTTAAATTACAGTTTCACGGATATCCAAAAATCAATAATTTTAAATTATAATACTAAGGAATGTATCCTAAACTCTCTTAAAACAAGACAAATGGTATATTTAAAATACTAATTATAATCATAGTATTTTAAATCTAAAAATATGAAATTCCAAAACATATTTATTCCATTAGTTATGTAATTTGTCCTAAAATTCCCAGAAATTGAATGGCATATTCATCCAATGAGAGAAGGGAACCTCATAGCAACATGAATTAAGTGGTCTTCTCTAGCCTAGGAGAGTCAGTCAATGGACCCAGAAGACCAGATGGCACAAGCTACTTGAGTTTTTCAGTAATTTACTCTGGCATGGGTGCCAACTTGGGGATTCTAGAACTTCACAAGGGAAGAGCTGGGTATCTCTTCCATCTCTGGAATATCTCCGCCTCTGGACATCAGCTTTCTTTTCTTTTAGAGAAGCCACTACCTCTCGCTCATACTCCAAGGGTTTTGTCATTATCTGCACTTACTTAAAGAAGTAGGATGCTGCTGTGTGTGGTGGCGCACACCTTTAATCCCAGCACTCAGGAGGCAGAGGCAGGCAGATCACTGAGAGTTCGAGGCCAGCCCAGTCTACAAAGTGAGTCCAGAACAGCCAGAGCTACACAGAGAAACCCTGTCTCGAAAAACCAAAAAGAAAAAAAAAAAAAAGTAGGATGCTGCTGCTTTTACATCGTTCTTGGAGGAACCTCTCTATCAGATGCAGCTTGGATCTGTGTTCTTGACATGAGTTTCATTCTTGAAAGCACTGCACTTGCGCTGATATATTTTATTTGCTGGTATAGCTACAGGTTTATGATAAATTTGTCACTTGAAGAGAAAGTTTGAAGGTGGTTGTGAACATTTGCCTAAATTTGAAAAGGCCTTGTAACTAGTGGGGGAATCAAACTATTTTAGAAAGTCATCATGATTTTTTTCTTTAGATGAGGTAGGGTGCTTTGGGCATGGCATTGTCATAGACAGTCATTTTATCAAATGGTAATTATTACATGTCATGGGACAAGGTACAACACCTACAACCAGGCTACGTGGTTTGCCTCCTGCCTGTCTTACAGCTATGTGGGCTACCAGAAGTTAGTGATGCATGCTTTAGGAAGACCATAGTGAAACACCCTTTCTAGGATGACTGAATGCATTAAATCCTCTCAGTGTAATGTCAGTAAGCATAACTATCTATATGGCTATTAAGACATCTCAAACATCTTGAAGAATGTGTGGATATTGTATATGTTCAAAACAACTTTGATTTTGTAACTAAATACGAAGATCTCAGACAGTGGTTAGAATGTGGGTAGTGTCCCATAAAAGACTGCAGTTTCAGCGCTTTGGTAATTACTTGGCCAGTCACTTACAGATTCCTGTCTTGTACCAGATTATTAGACAAGAGAAGCGTGGTGGTTCTGTGCTGCTAGCTGTGTATGGTATTACTGCCTAGGGAAGAAAACCTTGGTAGAGCTGAATTTCTGCAGCATTTGGTGCCAAGTGTGCTTGTAATTTAGGGGATGGTGCATGATTGTGGATCTTCTGTTGGTTTGTTTGAACTCCTTTCCTCCCGTCTTCTCTCTTGTCCCAGTCATCTTTGAGTCTCTTAGCCTGTTACCATTGTCCCCTCCCGCCCTCTGGTTACCCTGTAAATGTAGGTGGTCTTTGAAGGTCAGTCCTGTACTGTTCACTTTTCATTTAATCTTCCTGGTTGATCTTGTTGACTTCTATAACTTTAAACAAGCCCTCCCTCCCCTTTATCCTTATGTCTGACCATTTCCTTCCATCGGGGTCATATTCACCCTTCTCTCAAGCGCTGATAACAGCATCTTTTCCCATGATTGGAATCTGAGCATATTTGAACATTCTATACGCTGCATTTAAATTTTCCCTAGTACAATTGCCAAATGAAGTCCAATTGCCAACTGAACTTGGACATATCAATAATCATCTGGTTGTTGATCATCTTCTAGCTGGTCACCTACCTTAAAAGTATCTCTTCCTATCTACTGTAATAAATGCTGTAGCATCATATGCTTTAAAGCAGTGGTTCTCAAATGTTCTGATGCTGTGACCCTTTAATACAGTTCCTCACATTGCGGTGTTCCCAGCCAAAATTACTTCATTGCTGCCTTATAACTATAATTTGATACTGTTATGAATTGTAATATAAATATCTGATATGTAGGATATCTGGTATGAAATCCCCAAAGGAGTTGAAACCCACAGATTGAGAACACTGGTTTATAGGAAAATCAAGTAGTATGTCTCCATTTTGAGAAGCCCTGGGCAGGTCTCAGATGTCACATGACTTATTGGATCTTCTCTTAACTGCTTATCTTCTTATCAATGATAAGCAATATAATGGTCTCCAAGATCTGTTGTAAGCTCCAGAAGAAATGAGTAAAGTTGCTCATGGAATGGAGAAGGCTGGTGAGCTGAGTTCAGCATGGCAGAAATATCCCTGTTTCTCAGGTGGGCCCAATGTAATCACAAGGATCCTTTAAAAATCAAACATGGAAGGAGAGAAGAAATAAAGGAGGATGTTCCTGTTTGAGAAGATGAGGTGATGTGAGGAAGCCTCAACCTCTCTTATTCAACCATCTCTGCCTTTGAGAACAGTTGAAGGTGCTTTCCCTCATGGTATGTAACTGGTTTCTAAAACTAGAAAAGCCAAAGGAAAAGCCATTTCTGTGGCTATTCCAGGAAGAAATCAGTCTTGCTGATACTTTGATGTAGTCGGCTGATACCTGTCTCAGGCCTCTGAACTGCAGAATGATCTTGTATGCTAAGGTATTACATTTGTGTCGTCACCAATAGGAGACTAAGGTGTTTATTTTCATGTTTTGATTCAGGCTAATTGCAGTGTTTAGAATATTTGTCATACTCATATTAACTGTTTAAACTCCAGGAATGACTTTAAGGTGTAACCTCATCTACTCTAAGACTTTTCAGCTTCTTGTAAGCAAAGCTCATCTCTTGGCACTCTACTATTCTTAGCTAAATCCTATGTCCACTGTGGACATTTTGTTTCTCATTTTAGGTTATGACAGGTACATGTGGGCCTACCCTGCACTGTAAAGTGTTCAGAAACTAGAACTCACATACCATTTATCTTTGCCTGCTCCTACAGTAATTAACACAGCGTGCCATTCAGACCAATGCCATTTGAAGCAGAGCTGTTAAAAATGCAATGCAGTGGAACGGATGTGAAATATGTGAGTCCCAAATGCCCACAAGATGGAGGTATTTCCTTTGAAAAATAAGATCTTTTGTCCCCCAGGACCTGTTCTTTGACCCCCTCTGTCAAGATCGAAATTCTGTTTTTAATTGAAAATGAGAAATTTGGGGTTTCAATAAGCCTATGCTTGCAATTACAATTTAGGATTTTTACATTTTACACATGAAGTGTTGTTGCCCATGTAAAAATAGAAATCTACATGCATATATGTTTGAACAAAAGCAATGTATTGAGATCAAAGATTGTTTAGTTTGCGTGTTTCAGAAAAGCTTTTGGTAAGTAGCTTACACAGGTCTCAAACTCATGATCATGTCACTCAAATGCTGGGGCTACAGGGGTGTGTGTGTGTGTGCGTGTGCGCGTGCGGGTGTGAGTGTGTATGGGTGTGTGGGTGTGTGTGGGTATGTGTGCGTGCATGCATGCACGCATGTGTGAGACTATGCTCAGCTTCTCAAAGGACTTGAATAAACAGAACAACTGTTTCTAAAGAGCAGCAGTGGCTGGTGATATGATGATGTTGCCTTGAGCATAACTGCTCTGTGTTACATTTTCTGAGAACCTTTCAGCAAGAGCAGGGAGAAGATGGGAATATTGTTTTACTGCAAATTAATTTTACTCTTTCTCCTGTTAGAGCAGTGGTTCACAACCTGTGGGTCACGACCCCTTTGGGGGCTGAAGGACCCTTTCGCAGAGGTTGCATATCACATATGTACATTATGGTTCATGATAATAACAAAATTAGAGTCGTGAAGTAACAACAAGAATATATCTGATTGGGGTCGCCACCGCATGAGGAACTGTTAAAGAGTTGCAGCATTGGGAAGGTATTCTCACACTCCTGTGCTAGATTAAAGCCTTACGGTCAAGGACGCTGTCTGAGAAGGGCTGAAATTGCAAGTCACGTGACGATGGATGGCTATGAGCATAGCAGGTGGGGACACTGATATTCCTTCTGAGGCTTCATCATGTCTGTCAGTTTTACATGGTTAAGTCAATGGGCCATAGCTAACAGCTAACGATCTCCTGTAATTTCCAGTGCCTCTTGAGTACACAGCCCAAGCTACCTGAGCCCTTCCCTGGGCTGCGTTCAACATGTACTTGTGTTCTGGGATAATGAGAAGAGGTAGTGGGAGGTGTGGACATTCTGAGTCGGTTGGTTTCAGAGTAGATGCATTGGCAGTTTGAAAGCACAAACTAAGCTCTGAAGGCAGGGTGGGATATAATTTAAATTGAGCTGAAATACACAAGAATGTCAGCTCCATCCTCTTAGCTATGTAGCATTAATGTTCAGAGTTAACCAGGACTATTGTTTTATATCTGAAAACATTCACCCCATAAAAAAA
>OU015752.1:37130722-37148608 GCA_907169655.1 Acomys percivali
TGTGTGTGTGTGTGTGTGTGTGTGTGTGTGTGTGTGTGTGTGTGTGTGTGTGTGTGTGTATGTGTGTGTGTGTATAGTGTTTTGACTGTAGTCTGGTGTGGGGAGTTTCTTTTCTCATTTCTTCTCCTTGCTGTTTTGCCAATTCTTGTATCTAAATTTGGAGGGCTTCTTTGATTTTATAGAAAATACATTCTGTACCTTTGATTTAGAAGGGTTTTTTTCTTCTGTGCCCTTAATTCATAGATTTGATATTTCCATAATATGGCACAGTTCCTGAATATTCTGTTTGTGAATTCTTCAGTATTTCTCTATTTATTGAATGTAGTTTTCATACCCTGTGTTGTTTTCAGTACATTGTTCAGACACCTTTTTGATTTAATTTATTATAACTTATTCAGATTGTATCCCCTTGCTTTTATCTTCCCATTCCCACCCTGCCCCTCTCTACTGCCCTCTTCCCCTCCCCTAGACTTCTGACAGGAGACCTCGTTCCCCGCCATATGACCACAGTCTATCTGGTCTCGTCCTGATAGCCTGCTTCCCCTTCATCTGTGTGCCACTGGGCCTCCCCACCATGGAGCAGTGATCAATTCTGGAGCACCAGAGTTCATGTCAGAGGAGGTCCACACTCTCCTCACAGCTGTGGAGAATGAACTGTCCATTGGCTAGATCTGAACAGATGGCCTAGGTTTACTGCATGCATTGTCCTTGGTTGGTGCAACAGTGTGTCTGGGTCCAGATCCCCTGGCCTTGATGGTCTCCTTGTGGGGCTCCTGAACCCTCTGGGTCCTTCCATGCCCCCATTCTTCCCCAGAGTCCAGCAGCAAGTCTAAGCATCTATTCTGATCTCCCACTGTGTGGAGTCTCTCAGAGGGCATCTATGTTGGGCTAATATCCACTTAAAAGTGAGTGTATACCATGCATGTCTTTTTGGGTCTAGATTACCTCACTGAGGATGATCATTGCTAGTTGCATTCATTTGCCTGCAAATTTGAAGATTTACTTGTTTTTTTTTTTTCAGTAGCTGAGTAGTATTCCATTGTGTAAATGTACCACAGTTTCATTGCTAGTGGGAGTGCAAACGTGTAGAGCCACTTTTGAAATCAATCTGGTGCTTTCTCAGAAAATTGGGAATAGTGCTTCCTCCAGACCCAGCTATACCACTACTAGGCATATATCTGAAAGATGCTCCACAATACAACAAGGACACTTGCTCAACTGTGCTCATAGCAGCTGTATTTGTAATAGCCAGAATCTGGAAACCACCTAGATGTCCCTTAACCAAAGAATGTTCAGACAGTTTTATTTTCTTTCGCTTTAATCAGTTCCTGATCTCTTGAAATTCATTCAAATGTTTATATATAAGACCTCTTTTTTTAAGCTCCTTGAACATGTTTGAAACTGCTCTTTTAAGCTCATGTCCTGAGTTTCATAGCTTATTAAAATTGAGTTTATTGGGGGGGGGGGACCGTTACTATGGAATTGATAGATTAAGGGACTTTTTTTCTAGGCTTTTCTTGTTGCTTGTAGTTTTTGTGGTAGCACCTGGGCATCTGTACTTACGCTATTGGTTTTATCCTTTCATGCTAATTTTCAGCCTATTGTTCAGAGGTCACCCACCAAGCGTAGTGATTTTGGAGAATCTTCTAAAGAAATGGTTCTGAAGGGAGAAGATATTTTCACGGGACCACATGGGCAGTTAGAGAAAAATCTCAAGACATGGCCAGAGGAGTGGGTAGCTTAATAAATCCAGAGAGGTTGAGCCGAAAAAGCAAATCCTAGGTCGTGAAAAGTAGTCTCGCTGGGTTCCGTAGGTCCTGTGGGATGGGTATATGAATCCAGTTTTAGGGACAGCGTGGCCATGGCTATAGTCGTAGGAGTTGGGTCTATCAAAGGGTGCTGCTGGCTGCTTAGAAAAAGCTTCCCACGGTAATATGGGTATGGCAAAATCTGGGTTTATCAGTGGATGCTACAGGCCACGTATTTTCATTGGTTATTTTTTTTTTTAATTCCCTTCCCTTTACTCATGACAATAGACCTGCAAAACAGATTGAGAGAAGAGCTAGGGAACTGGCTCAAGGGAATAGCTTCCTTTAACGAAGCATTTGTGGTTTTAGGAATGTGCGGTGTGTAGCACAGGACAGTTACGTTCTGGGCTGGGTTCAGGGTTGCTTGTTCCCATCTTCCGGTCACTTTGCAAGTTAGTGCATTAGCAATCAGGAGGCAGGCCTGCTGAGGCTTTGCATTGGTTTGTGACTGCACCCCACCGGGAGGATGCTTATCTCCTGTCAGTTGTTTTCCCTCTGGGAAGTTTATCTCTTTGATGCATCATAACTTACTGACCAAATGCCAGCATTTCTCCCAACATATGTGATTCTGTGGCTGCCCTTAGTCCAGTTGCCCCAGAAACCTTATTCTTTAGGATGCAGACTTTTAAACAATTGCTGTGAATATGGTGTAATTGTGGTCACTCTGGAGGAAGCATCGTTTTACTCTTACTTTGAAAGTTTTGGTTTTAATATTGACAAGCTTTGAAGCATAGCTTGGGGTGCGGGAAAGGGTCCTGCAAGCTGCTTCTAAGCTGCCTGTCTTCCCTTCCCAAATAGAATGTTAGGAATGTTAATACTTTACCCTGCCTCTCACCTGCTGCCCATTGGCTGATATATTGAGAAGCATTTGTGAATCACACAGGCTTACACAGTTCACGTTCTCCCACTCACACCCTCATAGTATTTTTTTTTAATTAATACTTCTACAGGAAATTCTGAACATCTTATATGCTAAGTGGATTTTGTACAGATGTTAAGTATCAAGTCAGGAGGAATTGAATATCTTGCATCATTCAAACCCAAGACAGCATTGAGCAGTATGACAAACATAAGCTATCGTCATCCTCTTTTATCTAAAAAGGACAAGTCCCTATTTGATTAGCACTAAGCCATGTGTTGTGTTTGTTAATTTTCAAGGAAATATACCTTTCCTCTTTTATTGACAATATTAAGATGCTTCCATTACACTCCTGTGTTTCTGTCAAGATGTCTATACAGGCACCCGTAAGAAAACATTTCTCTGGCATTTCTTTGTTAGCTGAACTTCCCATAACACTTAGCAAAATTCATACTCTGTCCGTGCTACTCTTAGAGGTGACAGGGCAGAGAGAAAATGGTCCATAGTGTTATTAACTTTAATGCAGGCTTAATCTTGAGGGTTAAGATGAAGAAATGCTTAGAAAAAAAATGAGACACACAAGCATGCATATATGTAGACCTTCCAATAGCCACAGAACGGTAAAATGTACCAACTGCGGCTCCTCAAGGACAAGTATGCAGTGGTCTTCTCATTGGCCATATATATTACTTTGTTGGCTTTCAAAAAATCTGCATATGTTGCTAAGAACTCTTTTACATTTTATTTTCTCTTTTGACTGGTGGGATATGCTCAGGAGATGCCCTGATATGGTAAAATCAGGAGCTACTGGGGTTGTGCAAGGTGATTAATACATACTCTTTTCCCTGGAAATGAGAGCTTCTGATGAGATTCCTGGAGGAAACCACTCAGTGGGTTGATACTTAGCTCAGGGAATATGACCAGAGACAGTAAAAATAAACCCATTTATACAGAAAAGCTTAGCTTCAGAGATATATTCTCCTAAAAAGTCCTTACACCAGAGCCTGTCTAGTGGAGGTCAACCACAGGAAACCACCCTCTGAGATGCTTTCTCCAAGCTCCACTCCCTCAGGCTTTGCTTCTCTGGTTTTCTTTTGTGTTTAAATAGTAGAAACCCTAAAGAGGGAGAATCTTTCAAATGCACATCACCAGAGGCAAGCAAGTGAAGGAAGCCAGTGCTTTAAGACAGCTAGAAATAAGCTCCTTGTCAAGGAAAAGTCCCTCTGGTCACCTGCAGCCAAGGCTTAGCTGTGACCTTCTTGGTTGAAATCTCTGTGCAAGGGCAGAGTGGAACACTTGTCATAAAATAAATCATGCCCGGGGCCTCCCTGGACTGAATACTGTGTATCTTTAACAACAACAAAAAGGCAGAAAGAAGCCAAAGAGAAAAAGAAAGTGCAAACTTTGGCAATTTAAATAAAGGGTTTGGATGACACTGCTCATTCCTAGAATCACTAGACTACATCTAATGAGTGTGGGGTTCCCGGGAGCCTCACAGGCACCTTGCTCTGGGATTTCACTCAAGAACGAACCAAATTTGGGACCTTGCCCGATATGATACACGATCAACAGAACTGTCTGTATATCAGAGGAACTGATTGCTGTTGGTCCAACATAGTTTCCCTTCTGTTGCCACAAAAACACAATTATCACACCAAAGGGACTAAGAGATAGTTTATTCTGGAGCCAAGTGTGGATAACTGTGGTGAAAACACATATTCATGCTCCAGCAGTTTTTAACCTAACAAAGTAAAAGGAATTCATGATTAACACACTGAGTGGGTTTTAGGAGAGCAGGTTAAATATGTACTATAGGTCTCAGATACTACCAGATGATATTTTTAGCCTCTGGATTGGTGGAAGCAAGTTACTGCACTCCAAACAATTTACAAAAGTAGGCACAACAATGTTAGGTCAAAGTGGGAGGAGGAGATTTGGATGGTAGTACAGGCCAGTTGTCTGTGGACCTGCAGAGTGGCAGCCATGCACAACCCCAAAAGCTGTAATCAGTCAGGAGGCCCCTCCCAAGGGAACTTTAGTTCACACTTTGTTTACTTTGCCATAAACGAATGCTATCTGAATGGTTGGTTTTGATGGTACCCATTATGCACAATCCTAAAAATAGGAATGTTTTGTAAATGTCAAATACATACAAATAAAATATGAATGTTCATGGAGAGACAGATGACATAGTCTTTTCAAGAGCTGGCAAAAGAGACCTTTGCTACTGGGTTTTATGAGCATACAAACGTAGATGTGTTATTCTCTTATAGCCATTTACAAGCATATTTTCCAGACAGTTATTCTCTTGATTTTCAGGGGTTCTTTCTGAGGTGGGCAGCTCCTGGCATTCCCCAAATACAGAGCACAGGGACTGGGCTGATAGGCATCAGTGTCAGGCATCTGTTAGGACTCGGGACTCGAATCAAATGTGCTTTCCTTCCTGACTACCAAAGCCTGTCTCTCTTCCCTCATTCCCAGCATCTGTCCCCTCTATCTCTCAGGCTTCCCCTGCCCCTTCTCCCGTCAGATCTTTGTAGCTATCTCATCTCCAGAGGGAAATAACATTTTGGCGCTGCCCTTATCTCTTCTCTATGTTGGTTGAAGGCAGAAGCCCCCTGAGTCTGGCGCTCTCATTGTTACATAGCACTCTTACATCACTTTAAAAAGCTCAAGGACACCCCCAGTGCTTCCTGGAACTCTGTAATAAGCACTTCACAGAAACCACGTAGTGCTCACAGGAACCCGGTTCCAGGGCCACCAGTGGGTACCAGACTCAGACGATGTTCAAGACTAAGTATACATATCGGTGCTCTCCATCATAATTACATCATATTATGTAAAAACACCTCACGTGGTACAGATGCCGTGGGAACCATTGATACATTGTGTTGTGTGGGGAATAATTATGCACAAGCTGAGGACAGGTGCTTTCCTTCCTGAATATTTCCAGTGTGTTGTACAGGGAGCTTACAGTTCACTCTCAGCTATGAGCGTCACCGTTGCTTTGGAATTAACTAGAAACATAAAATAGCATGCGACAACAACTGAGTTTTTTTTTTAAAAAAAATCATTTCGACAAGCTCCCAGGTAACATGAGGCATTACCACGGCTGGGTCTAGAAGAGATATCAGACACAAAACCTTCTATCCAGGAGCGCTCCTGGCCCAGTGTCACAGAGTTGGCTGTGCTTTGGTGGCAGGTTTGACCCTGTGCCAGCTCAGGGCTGAGAGACTGAACCTGTTAGGCCTATATTTGTATTCTCTCCTGGAGAGGCAAAGAGTAATTAGTAGCATAAATTTTTGTTAATTACCAGGGTTAAACACCATGCCGGAAGTTTACTTAATGAGAAGGGAGTTAGACTGTTAATTCCCACTCTTGTTTCTGCCCTCCGGTATCTTTCGTCAACAAGAAGGATTCAAAGTGGCTTCTTGTGTGTGGTGAAGTCTTACTCCACAAAAGTTGGGTTGCGAAGGACATGGAGTTCAACAGCCATCCTTATATGCTAGCTGCCCTCATCCAATGTGCGTGATTTTATTTATAGGAAAGGAATCCGCACAGCAAGGAAGGTGCTCCCCCGTGCATTTACCCTTGAAATGACTGCCAGGTTTGGGTGATATGAATGAGTTATACACATTGACAGATGAAGAGCAAGTAGAAAAGCAAGGGGACGTGAGAGTATTCCTGGCAAAGGATGGCATAGGAAACCACTCTGGGAGGGGCCAGTAGTCACCGACCATCTGACCAAAGGCTCTTGTTTAAGCCTGGTGCTAATAGTAGCAGCATCATTGAGAGGCATCAACTCTGAACCAAATCCTGGTTCAAATTTGAATCAGTATCGACAAAACTATGTTATTTAACCTTTCCATGTGTTATTGTAATAGAAAAAGTGACAGTTCTTAGCACCAGAGCTTTGGGGGCCCACGTACATAGGCATTGCCTCTGAAGCCACTCAGGAAATACTGGAAAATTCCCACCATCTCCCACTTAACTTCTTTTTGCGAACTATGCAGATGCGTTACTTTTAAATCAAAGCCTAATATTCCCATATTAGATAGTATGTATGACAAAGCAATTCTGCTTGGAAAATGACTCTAGAGTCAGACTGCCTTGATCAAATGCCCACTTGGCTCCCTACTGGGCAAATGGAGCTGTCACCCTAACCTGTGTGTCATTTCTTGAGACTCTGAGGCCTATCACTACACTTGAGTTTTCACCCTGAAAGGTTTCTAATAAACACTCAATCCTGTGACACTTTTGATCAGTTATAGTGTGGTCTTGAGCTTTGTGTGACTGCAACTGATACTTGAGATAACCTGCTTAAAAGGAAAAAAAAAGTTTTATTCTGGCTCATACTAGAAATACTTAGTCCACAGTTATTTGGCCTCACAGCTTATGGGCTTGTGACAAGGGAGCACATCATGGTGAGGAAAAGTATGGAAGTGCAGTCCTCTCAGTTGAAGGGTAAGAAACAAAGAGAGGGCGAGTGTAGAAACCAGAATCCCATTATCTCCTACAAAATGACTCTGTCCCCACCCGTCAGTCGCTGGGCTTTACCTTTCTTCTCCTGGGCCCTGTCCTCGGAAGAGCTCCTCACCTATCGCTAACACTCGTTAGTGTTCCAACTTTCAAGACAGGCTGATGGGAGGGACATTTAAGACCCAAACAAAGGTCATTATTTTCTATTATCATGGCTTCTTTCAGTTTTGGGTGTGCCTGTATCAGGGTAGGGGTGTCTAATTGTGATGGCCTAAATTATAAAAATGTTTACCAGTTTTCTGAGCTATAGATTACTAATTCTATACTTCAATGAAGGTATTTCTTAGAAGCCCAAGTACTTTTGACTTCTATGATTTAACTCTCAGTGTGTTAAATAGCTCCCCAGGGTGGCTTTCCTTAGGGGAGCAAAATTGCAACAGTGGCTGGCTCCTGCCTTCATATTCTGGCACAAAATTGCCCATTTATTTATTCATTCATTCATTCATTCATTCATTCATTTATTTTAGTCTCATGTTACCACCAACACTGGCTAATGTCGTCTTCTTTTTCTACTCAGTGTGAGGCAAACTGAAGAGTTTTTCTCATTGACGGACCAACTGCACTGCCTCTTAAAATAAGATATGAGATAGGGTTTGCCTCCAGAAGGAATGAGATCGTGTACAAGAGTGTTTACCAGAAGCTTAGGATCACCTTTCAACACCAGAGACAAGAACTTTAAGGTTCAAAGGTTTAAACATCATAGAGTTACAGCCAGGGAGGGAATCATGAGCAAATTTGTGAGCTGTTTTTGCTTCGAGAGCTCATTATTTAAGATCAGTACTCTGCCACATGATTCATACGCCTGCTTGTTTTGGGGAGGGCACACATCTGTTGAGGAGCCGGAGAGCACTGATTGCAACATTGTATAGATTGTGATTTGAAGAGGGATTCAGAAGCTCATAGCCACGGTGGGTAGTTTTCACAAAGCTGATTGACATGCAAAAATGCCATTGCTTGTGGAGACCTGAGCCAGATACCAGATGGAGGTTGTAGCCATGAGGAATGTCCTTCCTCCCTGTGACAGCCAGGGAAGTCCACTCCCACTCAAGTCCTAATGGTTTTCAAGGTTCCCAGCTCTTCAGTTGACATGTTGAGGACCAAGCCTCTAACATGGAGGATGAACCAGCTCTGACTCTTGTAAGTGGCCATACATCAATGGCAACATAGTTTGTTAGGTGAACAAATATTTGTGGGTTTTTGTTATTGGCAGACAATAACCAATGTCTGTTCTGTTTTAGTGTGTGTGTGTGTGTGTGTGTGTGTGTGTGTGTGTGTGTATGTGTGTGTGTGTGTCTGTGTGTGTCTGTGTGTTTACAATGTCTCACATAGTAGTCCAGACTGTACTTGAACTTAGAATGTAGCCTAACTGTCTCAGGCTTCAGGCAGTTCTTCTGCCCCACCTTCCTGTGTGCTGTGATTACAGTCCTGAATCACATACCCAGCTTTGTCCATTCTTAGACGGTTGCACATTTTGGGGGAGGTCTTCTGTTTGTTTTATTTAAACTTAATGTTATTTTCCAGTTATAGCTGAGAAGAAAATTTAAACTCTGACTGAGGATTAGATTATGTATATCCTTGTTTTTTAATGATCCTCCTGTCCATTCCACTTGAGTCCAGGGACCCAGAGAGTAGGCAGGGCAGGGATTCTAGCAGCAAGCTGTTGTTCTCTTCCAGTTGCTAAACAGGGATTCAAGAGCGTGCCCTCCACAGAGACAAGCTGAGGGGCCAATGGGAAGATGAGACTGGTTTTGTGTGGAGGATTTCGGAGAGAAAATTGTCAGTGCGTAGCTTAGGGAAGATTGGCGGAGTCTCTTGGCATGTAGGCTCAGCACTGATCCATTCACACACACACACACACAAACACACACACACACACACACACACACTATGAACTTCTGCAGCTGTGGGAAGCGATGGGAAATGAAGCTGTAGGGCTTCCTTCCCAGTCTAGAAATAGTCTGGAGATGTTTCTAGAATTTTGGCATCTACAGAAAATGAAGTTTAATGTGATGCATGCCAGGAGTTTGATTCAGTGATCATATTTTCAAAACTTAGGACATGGTGTGATTTTATTAAGGATAGCCAGTATCAAATAAAGATGGAAATTAAAATTTTTTTTTACTTTTTCAGATCCTTTTTTTCAATCATCTATTTCTATAATTCTTTTTTTCCATATAATTTTTTTAATTTTTATTTATTTTTAATATATTTTATTGATTTATTCATATTACATCTGTTGTTATCCCATCCCTTATATTCTCCCATTCCTCCCTCCCTCCCATTTTCCCCTTACTCCCTTCCCCTATGTCTGTGACTGAGGGGGACCTCTTCCCCCTGTATATGCTCATAGGGTATCAGATCTCTTCTTGGTAGTCTGCTATCCTTCCTCTGAGTGCCACCAGGCCTCCCCATCCAGGGGATGTGGTCAAATATGGGGCACCAGAGTGAAGCCTTCTCTAAATGAATAAGGCACGAAGACTTGGGAAGGATAAGGAACGTAGCTGTGCATATTCAAGTATGCCTGACTTGGAACTGTTCTCTTCCTCATTATAATTCACTGTACAATTGGAGATTCTTTACTCAGAAATGGTGCAGATGCAGGAAGAACAGAGTGAGATGAGTCACATCCCCATACCTCTGACGGAATCAAAGGGAGTGTCCAATTTGAGGGGAAATTACAGATTTTCGTATCCTGTGTGTCACTCAAAGAAAATAGATGCATCATTGTACCCGGGTACCCAGGTAGCAGGGATAAGAATTAGCCTGGCCTCAGCCCTTCCTGGGATACACCAATAACAGGAAGCGGGAATACTGGGATACTGGGTACATTAAGGATTCCTGGGAAGATGTGTTGGGCAGTTTCTTGATGTTTATGCTTCTCTTGCCTTGAGTGCATGCCCCATCCTTTCTCATGTTTTCATATACGGAAAAACTAAAACAAAACAAACTGTTGTTTTTGGTTTGGGGTGGGTTTTTTTTTTTCTATTCTCAGTACAGCAGACTACTTCCATGACTGTGGTCTTCTGTATGAGAGAATTCTCAATATATTCTTCATAGATCACACTTAATTTAATTCAAAATGCATACAGTTTACTTGGAGATATTACCGATCCCACAGGTCCAGGGCTCAGTTCTAAAAAAATTTGTCAATCAAAGGGCTCCTGCTCTGACCTCGGTGCTGCAGAGCACAGTTCCATGACCCTTTCAGCTCACAGCCCAGCCCTTTGGAAAACACTCACATTCACTGGTTTGTTGTAGAAGACATCACACACAATACTGCTGAACACCACAGGGTGCTGTGGGGCTCAGAGCTCCCAGGCACTTCCTGTCACTGCTTTCTTATGTTCTGTAGTCTGAGTGCCAGCAGAATCAGTTCTTTAAAGTTCTTATGGATCTACCTTACGTAAGTAGAATCAGTTCCCTAACTACCATTGTAGCCAATTTAACCTTCTTTTTTCCTCTGTTATCTGCGGGGGGGGGGGGGGGGGGGGGGGGGTGATAGGCCTGAAGAGTCTCAACATTCTCATTATGTCACGGGCTTTTGCTGCCCTCCTCCTCATTTTCTTTCCATCCCCCCCTAATGCCCAACCCCACCTCTTTCTTAATAAGTCATTCATGTTGATACTGACACAAATACCATTCTACATCTTCTGCTACATGACGTTGCCCAAACTTCCCAAAACACGAGATTCATGGGATTCAGCATGCCTTTGTCCGTTAGCTCAGGACAGATTTGCGCAATCTAGGACTTTTTCAGTGCCATGACCTTAGAACCTCGTGCCTGATGTTCAGAGGTTTGCAGCCCATCCCAGTGTGGAAAACGTGGCGGTGGGAATAGGAGCTAGAGAGCGGTCAGGCGGAGCAGGGATGCCAGAGCAGCAGCTTGGATGCCCTTGCTAGAGACCAGGGAGGCCAGAGAGGATTCTGGGTTTCCGGTTCCTTGTTCTTCTCTCACTTCCCTGGAAGTTAGATGTAAGGATGTGACTGAAGCTGAGAGAAGGCACCTGGACTCCCTGTGGTTGGGCAAATGAGACGGACTAGCTGATTCCCTCCCTTATTTCTTGCCAGATTTTGTGCCGTAAGTCCTTCAAAAGGCCTAAGACCATCACCTCTGTGGCACCCATGCCTGGGGATGCACTCCTGTAGTGGAGTTTGTTTTCTTCCTGGAAGCTCCCAATAATAAAATAGGATTTTTCTAAAATTTACCATCTGTGGTCTATGAATTTCAGTTTTTTGAATCAGTGAGACAAGAACCCAAAAGCCACCAGCTTAGGGTGGCTTTAGTGGCTGTCCAGTTTTGGAGGCACCAAGCTTCCCCCTTCTCTCCCCTTCAACTAAGCTCATAAAGAGCTGAGAAAGACCCTGTCACTCTGAAACCCACTTCTAAGTTCCCCGTATCAGTGGGAAAGTGTCTCTTATATCAGTAGCAAAAGGCTGAGGCGGCCCAGGAAGCAGAGAGCACAGAGCTTGAGCCAGAAGCAAGTCCAGCCTCCAGAAGCCCACTCCTACTGATCCCCTATTCCCAGCCAGGCCACCTTCTAAAATATCTATACTTTTCAAAGTAGAGTTTCAAGATAGAGACTGTATGTTTAGTACATGAACCTGTGGGGGAGATTACAGATTCAAAACATACCATGCAGCAATTCATCTTTGCCAGGCATATGAGGCACACAGTCAGTCATTAAGCGGCAATTAATGGCAGACAGTGGTTCACCTGAAAAAAAAAGAGAAGTTCCTCCAGGACACCTTTCCTGCTGCGCTGTCTGTGCTCTTGCTACCATCAAGGACTTAAGAGGAAAATTGATGTTACTAAAGATGACACACATAAGTCAATGTCTGGTATTTATATAATGTCACATGTAAATTATTAATTGTCTCTTGACAGGAACAAATGTACAGTAACATTTACTAATTTTGTCTAATTAAAGGAAAAGGCAATTATATACCAAAGCCTCCATTTAATGGAAACCAAATAACAAGACTTCATTTAATCAACTTTTTCTTCTTTTCTTGTCAGAAAGATATTGATAACTCTTAGGTCTATCAGAATTTCTGGGACATTTCCTCCCAAAAGGTATTCATACTTCAGAGTCAGAAAAACACAACTCCTGGTTCACATATCCTTCCAATGCCTGGCACCATGTTGTGCTATGCAGCCCTGAGACAAGTCTTTGTAGTCCCAAATCCATGACCCAGCCACATAATGAGAATCCTCTGTGTATAGTAACTTGGTAGCTTTTCACATGATTGAAGTCACAGTTTTTACAAAAACCTTGATATGGACATGTCATGGCAATGCCAGTGTGGTACAGAAGATTGCTGTAGGATTCATCCTTCACAAGGCACTGTGAGGACTGTCAATCCAAAATGTCCAGCCCCACAGTTCATCAGGTTATATGGTGCCAGAAAAGCTTCCTGCAGTTTGGTGAATTTTTTAGAGATGATCCACTGTAGCATCAATTTGGGGTCAGGCAGAAGATGGGTGATGTAGTGACAGCATTCAAAAATCCAAAAGATTTTAAAATATTTAAAAAATATTTGAAGTTTGAGATACTATTCTTCTATTGCCGTATCATAATCACTTGGGGCGACTGCCCTCTTAGAGTATAAACTAAAGGTTATACTCTGGTAAAAAAAAAAAAATTTTTTTTCAAAATACAATTGTGGACGTGGTTACTTTTTAATGTCATCACCCCAAAAACCATCACTATTAAATGCATTGGTACCTGGAAACCCATGGAGTCCAGGTGGAATGGAGGTATTTGAAGTCCTAGGAAAGCCGGCTCTTGTACCTAACTGTAAGAGCCTCTTCTTTATAAGCCGTAACTATATATTTAACTTGTTTCAATGTGTGCACATGTGCGCCCCCTCTCCCACACACTTAAATGAATGAATGAATAAATAAGTAAGTAAGTAAACAGAAGGTTTTAAAGTACTTCCCTTCCCTTGGGAATTGCTAGGCCCTTTTCTGGTTTTTAGACGGTACTCATATTTATATACATATACATTCACGATGCAAGATAGGATCTGCGTATGAAGGAGAACATGTGGGTTGTTTTCCTTTTGAGTTTAATCTCACTTTTTGTAATATAATAGTGTCCAGGTCCGTACATTTTCTTCAGATTTCATAATTTCGTTTTTCTTACTGCTGAGAAAAGCATCATCCTATGTAGTCTCATTCTTTCCTTGTCCATTCATCTACTGTTGATGGACCTCTAGGGTTGTTCCCTGTCTGTGATATTGTGAATGGAACAGCAGCAGACATGGTAATGCCAGTGTCTCTATTATAGAATATATAGCCCTTTGGGTAGGTGCCGGAGCTGGTGTGGCTGGAGTCAAACAGATTGCTGGGATGGCTTTGCTAGTTTGCCCTCCCACTAGCACTGAGTGAGGGCTTCTTTTCCCTCACACCATCACCAGTACTTCTTGTCAGCTTTCTTGGCGCTGCCCATTCTGCATAGGGTGAGATGGCAGCTCAAAAGAGTTGGACTTGCGTTTTCCTGATAACGTGATACCTGGGATATCAAGCTGGTTTTAAAATATGTATCTGCCCTCTCATTTCTTCTTTAGAGAGCTAACTGCCCATTCATTTTATCAGCCCATCTGTTGATTGGCGATTTTGTTTTTTTGGTGTTTAACTTTCACAGTTCTTTGTGAATTCTGGACACTAGCTCCTGTCTGAGGTACAGTGGGCAAAGGCTGTGTTTCACTTCAACTCATACTGTCCTTCGCTGTGCATGAATAATTTCATGTGGTCCCATATGTTAATTCTTGCACCATTTTCTATGCTGTTGGGGTCTTTTCAGGAAGTTCTTGTATGTACTTGTATGTTAAGTGTATTTCCTATGTTTTTTCTATAGCAGTTCTAGCATTTAAGCTTTTAAATTAAAGTATCTGGTTCACCTGGAAGTAATTTGTGTCCAGGATGAAAGAACAATTTACAGGATTTACAGACAAATATCAAGTTTTCCCAGCATCATTCCTTGAATAGTCTGGAGTTTTGTATTTTTGTTTGCAATATAGGTTTTTTATTTCTGTGTCAAAAATTAGGTGGCCATAGCTGTATGGGCTTATTTTTGGATCCTATATTCTGTGCCATTGTCTTAGCTAGCTAGCTCTTCTTGTGTCAGTAGTATCCTATGTTTGCCACTATAGCTGTTGGGGATAATCTGAGGTCAGGTATTATGATGGTGATGGAGATCTGGGTTGTTTTACTTTAGGATTTTTTTTTTTTTTTTGCCTTACCATGGTCTTTCGTATTTACATATTAATTCTTTGTAATGATTTGGTTAAAACAATTAGAATTAAATTAGAATTTAAATAGGAAGTACATTGATAATGCCAACAACTTTTTGTAATACATCCATTTTCACAATATGAATTTGCTTAATCCAGGAGCAGAGTCTTTTTGTTTGTTTTAAGAGACTTAAAGTTTTTATTGTGTAGTCTTTCACTTATCTTGCTAGCTTTTGCTCTCTGTACTCTATTTTTGAGCTATTATAAAAGTGTTGTTTTCTGCTATTCCCCGTTTTTACGTTGCTCATTATTGGTATCTATGAAAGCTACTCATTTATGCATGTTGGTTTTTATAAGCTGCAACTTAAGGTATTTATTAGATCTAAGAGTTCTCTGAAAGTCTTACAACTATAGAACCATCCCATCTGCAAATATGAATTCTTGGGATTTTTCTTTTCATGTTTTCATCCCTGTTGTCTCTGTCTTGTCTTATTGTAGCTGAGACCCCAGAAACTATAGTGAGTAAGTGTGGTGTATTGAATATCCTTTTCTTGTTTCAAATTTAAGAGGAAATATTTTCATTCTCCCTTTCCACTCTTTTTTTTTTTTTTTTTTCTGACTTGCAAACCTGGTGGTTACAACCAAATCTGTCTTTTCATCTTCACTCCTTCAAGATTTCCCTTCATCATCCAAACCCTAAGCACTGCCTAGAGCTGTTTGCTTTGGGGCATTTTCCAGATATGCTCTGGTACTTTGGAGGGAGAAACCTGGCAGGGATTTACACTCTGCTGCCTACCGCATGTCTGCCAGTAGTTCTTCCAGAGGCTCGAGATTCCTTCATGAGCACGTACAGTAAGCCTCTTGCCTTTGCTTGATGGACATCCCAGTAGTGATGGAAGGAAGTGACCATGTAATGAAAATGAAAATGAATGCATACAGGAGAGTTAGAGTGTGAATGTGCTTTGGAAGAGACAGAGCAAATTGACAAGGGAGTGAGAAGCCAAAGATGTGAAATTAGCAAATTGGGGTGGACTCATTTCTATAGAACTTCCAAAAAATGTTATCCACTTACTCACACTGACATTTATTGTCTAGTGTCTTGTAAGTCCCAACACATACACTGGCATTCCCCCTCTCTCTTACTCTCATGTCCCTGTGTATCCTCTGGTCCCCTGCCCATCCTTTTCATCATCATTGACTTCCTCCGGTTTTCTAGGTACTCTTTCACCTCCAGGCTCTGCCATTGTCCCACTTGGCTTGATGGGCTTTCTCTTGGACACCCAGTTGGTTTCTTCCTCTCCTCTCCTCTCCTCTCCTGCCCTTCACCTCCATGGAAATCTCTGTTCCTACACTCGCACAACCCATAGCTCTCCCTCCCTGCACTGCTGCAGTCTCCGTACTGCCTTTTTAATCTATCCCTATCTAGTCTACTCTTTGGTTATTTAAGATATGAGTAATCGTTACTTTCCTGAAAGGGCAGGGTCATAGTTCCTTGTTGTTGTTTATCTCCTTTCTTAATCATTCTCAGCTGTATCACCTGGCCTGGCAGGAAGTACCCACCACAGTGTAGGATGTGAATGCTGCTATGTGTGTGCTCTGGATAGTTTTATGTCAACTTGACACAAGCTAAAATCCTCTGAGAGGAGAGAACCTCAAATAAGAAGATGCCTCCTTAAGATTAGACTGTGAACTAATCTGTAGGGAATTTCCTTAATTAGTGATTGTTAGGGAAGGCCCAGTCCATTCTGGATGGGACTATCCCTGGGATGGTGGTGGTCCTTGGTTCTATAAGAAAGCAAGCTGAGCAAGCCATGGATGGCAAGCCAATAAGCAGCACCCTTCTGTGGCCTCTGCATCAGCTCCTGCCTCAGGTTTCTTTTCTGTTTGAGTTCCTGTTCTGACTTTCTTCAGTGATGAACAGCAAATGGGAAGTGTAAGCCAATAAATCTCCATTTCCCCCATGTTGCTTTGGCCATGGTGTTTCATCAGGGCAATAATAATCCAAACTAAGTGTGCAACAATTATATCTATAAATAGCATATAAAATGTTTAAGATGAAGGATTTCTAAAAATCAAATAATGCACTAAACTAATAATTTTCTTTATATCATTTATTTGCTTCACATTTTAACTCTGTTATTGAAATACGCTTCATTGATGGGCTTTTAAAGAAGTTCAACCAAGGAAATTAAAAGCAATTGGTTATCACTGTACACATAAGCCACTTGAGAAATCTGTTGATGAACATGAAAGAAAACATCCTCCAAATAAAGACAGTAGATTTAATTAAGTTGTACTGTGTGAGATTTCAATAGAGCCCTACTCCCCACTAGTCCCACAGTGGGATCCATTATCCCCAGCTCAGCAACCACTAATACTCTGATGTGAAGGCGCCCCATACAGGAAAGAATGAGTGAATAGCTCATGAGCAAGACTGCATACCCAGCCCGTGAAAATGCAGCTATCTCTACATCATTAACTCGCAACACATCCTTGCGGCCTCCCCATGTCACCACCTACCCATCTGTCGGGCTTCTAACACAGCAAACAAGTGAGTGAACAAGAGGTTGTGAGAGAATCTTTGAAGTTGCTGCAACCGTCCAAGGATGATCCAGGCCTCCATGCAGGTTTGCAGATGAGCCAGTGACTTCCTGGTCTAAGGCTATCTCCTTGCGCAAATGATTCTGTGTATTTTGCACCCTGACCTGAAGGATGCTGCTACATAACACCAGCCTTCAACACTATTCTACTTAGTTAGAACTTAGCATTTTCCTCTGGCGTTCTCTATCTTGAAATATTTTCCCTTCCCTTAGTGGCATTTCAAACATAAAAAGAAATCGACATTTTAAAATTCAGATGGGCAGGAGTTAGTTTACAGTTAGAGATTTTGAGCACCCTGCTTTTGTGTGATAATATTTGAAATTTATTTCCACAACTTATTGCACATTCATTTCTGGAGTTTTCATTGCAGAAAATTGCCAGAAGGAATGGATTTTGTCTTCTTCAGCTGGCAGAACAATTTTCCACCTGTCGCCCAAATATTTGATGAGAAGGATTATGTTCCTGCCCCTGAAAGTTTATACTCTGGATCCTTCCAAAGTGTGAGGGTCTAATGAAACTCCTATTCTGGTATCAGAGTCCAGCTTTCTGATGTGTCTATGAAACGGGGTGGGAGTTGGGCAGCGAGAGGATTTCCAGTGAGTAGGGCAATTTCTGAAAGACTAGCTTCAGTCACACAAATAAACAGGCACTTGATTCTGACACTACAGCATGGCAAGTGATGCCTTTCATCTGTTATGCTGTGACTGTGTTCTTGTGTTCGACATGACTCTTACAGCCTTGCTCAGGATCTCAATTAATTGTCTGAAATTATTGCTGTTGATTCTATAAATGATACGAAGAAGAAGAAGAAGAAGAAGAAGAAGAAGAAGAAGAAGAAGAAGA
>OU015752.1:37202201-37222944 GCA_907169655.1 Acomys percivali
ATATATATATATATATATATATATATATATATATATATATATATATACAGTTCAGTTAGTTTCCTTTATAGAGAATAATATGATTGTTATCTGGTACACAAGGATGAAATCAAAGGGTAGAAATCCATTCATGCTCCAGCCTGTCAATAAATAAATGCTGATAGAAGAAATGCCAGTCAGAAGAGTATCGTTCTATGATTCAAGAGTAAAGGATGGATGTTTAGAGAGTAGAAATAAAGAAATACGATACTGCTAAAAGGGAGGTGATAGTGAGGGGTGTGTGTGTGTGTGTGTGTGTGTGTGTGCGTGCGCGCACATCTATTCATGAGTGTAGAAGTCAAAGGATAACCACAGTTAATGTCCCCTCTGTGCCTTGCACCTAGACAGGCTCTCTAGTAGACCTGGAACTTTGCCAAACAGAGTGGGCTACTTGCTGTCTCTCCTATCTGTGTCATTGTACTGGGATTATTGACCCGTGCCCCCATGCCTGACGTCAACTTAAGTGGGTTCTGTAGACCAGAACTCAGGTCCTCCCTCTCGCAAGGCCAAGCACATGATGACTGGGACAGTTCCCCCACCCGGGAGGACCAGGCTTTAAATTAGCAACAAGCAGAAACTGTAGATGGGATGAAGGGCATGTTATTTAAAATGGTGAGACACCCCCCCCCCCCCCCCTCAGCTTGAATAACTCCCCACAAAACTTTCCTCCAGGCCCTCAGTTTTAATGGTGAGGGGCCTCTTTGTCCTCTGTCTCTTCCTTTAACATGCTCCCTCTTTGTTGCTTGTGTAGTGTCTATCTTTACCTTGAGAGAGTGTGCAGTAGGTGGACCAAGATGCTGTGTGTGTCACCTAAGTAAAGAACTGTCACTGTTGTTGGACAGGGCCCAGTCCATGCTCAAAAGTGAGCAAATGAAAATGAGTGTGGCACATTTTCTGATCATGTCACAGGAAAGGAACTGCTACCAGAATGAGTTTTAATTTTCACTTCTGTACTATCATATAGGAGTAGGTAAATTCTGTAGTAAGTAATCTTTGCCAAGTGATTTTTTATCATATACATACATACATACATATACATATATATATATGATTGAGATTTCTCATACTACACTATCTTATTTAGCATTTCATTATATATACCTTAATTCTTAAGCACCATGACCTTCTGCCCTTTCATTGCTGCCCTACTGTTCAGAGAGGGGCTGAGACACCAAGCGTATATTTTCCTCATAGTTCTCTAATCATTTTCTTAGCTGTACTTACAGAATTACAGAGTTGTATCAGTGAAACTTTAAAAATCATAGTGCTACTGAAAAACCCACAGAACATGCAATTCTCTTAAATGTAGAAATCAATATTTGTGAGTATAGTCACTGATCTATACCCATCATCCTGGGTAATTTTAGGGTATTTTTATGTTAACCGGAAGGTCATTATTCATCTTCTTCTCTTGCTCAACTTCAGTCCCAGCTGATCACTAACCTATTTTCTCACTGTTTGGCACTACCACCTATTATGGATGTTTTATATAAATGGAATCACACAGTATGTAGCCTTTGGTGAAAGGCTATGTTCAATTAATGTAAATTATGCATTTAAATTTTACCCATGTCATAGCATGCATCAGTATCTTACTTTTATTGCCAAATAATATTCCATGATAGACCACATATTATTTATATTTTAATCAGGTAATCCCCGTGTAATTGGACCTTCAAAACAATTTGATCTGTTTACACTTGCTCTTCATATATACCAGGTGTTTTCTTTTAGCAATATTCAAGGCTTTCCCAGCCTGATTTCATTTCCAACCCTGGGAATTGCTATTTAAAACAAAGCAATAAGTAAAACTGGTTCACTTAAAGGAGAAAAGAGATGTGTTAATTCTTGCTAAGTTAACCTTTTTGTAATAACTATTGATACTGTCCCTTTACTTATCTTTAGCCATCTGTGTCTTTTCCTTTATAACTGGTTTCCAACCTCTTTGTTATTTTGTCTCAGGATTTCTATAATTTTCACTGTGTTTCATGAGAGATTTTTAACATAATAAGGCTATTTGTTGCACAGTATTTTGCTTACAATGTTTTAAGGAAAATAATTTTATTTTTTAACTAACTGTTACATGTCAATTGTTTTCTTCTTTTTCTGGGTTGGGAAGGTTTCTTTGTCATGGACTTGCTTTGTAAACATGCTAGCCTCAAACTCACAGCAATCTGCCTGCCTCTGCCCCTCTGAGTGCTGGTCACTCATTTTCTTAATCACTTGTTCTTTAAGTTAAAAGAAATCCTCCTTTCTTGAGGTTCACTAGATATTTTATTACTGATGTGCTTCCTGTTAAAATGTTTTTACTACTACAGCATTTATTTTAGTATAAAGCAAGACATAGATCTTCATTTTTTTTCTTCAGAAGGGCAATGACTCATTTTAATACCTTTTCCCACTTAATTTATCATGTACTAAATTATACTTTTTATTTGAGTGTCTCTGAAAAATGCTCCAGTTTATAATTAATTTGTATCTGATTTATGATAAAAAATCATCCCATATTAATCATCATAACTTTATCATAGGATGTAGTAATGTATAAGACCTTAACCCTGTTATAGAGCCATTGTGCTTGGGAAGGGTTTATGTATTAATATTTAATCTTTAAAAAACGCTATATTTATAGCCAAGTGTGGTTGCAGATGCTTTTAGTCTCAAAATTGGTAGGTAGAGGCAGCTGGGTCTCTGTGAGTTCAAGGTCATCCTGGTTTACAGAGAGATTTCCAGGCCAACCAAGGCAGCATAGTGAGAACCTGCCTTTCAAAAAAAAAAGTTATATTTGTGGGAATTATTTTCCTATTTACAGGTGCGGAGACTAAGACAAAGAGAGTTAAGGATATCTCTTGAGCAAAGGACCTCATGGTGTTATGTTCCGATTCGAACACGGTGGCTTGATCTCAAATGTTACTGCATCCACTACGCCTTATTTTAGCTTCTGTCACAGAACTTGAATTAGAAATTCTCAGAGATGAACCTTTTTTCTGGTCCTATCAGAGAAAAACTTTGTTTTTCTTTTCTTTTCTTTTTATTTATTGTTCTCTCATACAATACATCCAACCACAGCCTCCCCTTCTCTCTTATCTTCCCAGTCCCTTCCCCACCTCCTCTTCCCCCAGATCCACTGCCTGTCCTTTTCCCTTCAGAAAAGAACAGGCCTCCTAGTGATATCAACTGAACTTAGCATAACAAGACGCTCTAAGACTAGGCATTAACCCTAAATCAAGGCTGGGTGAAGCAGCCCAGTAGGAGGGAAAAGTTCCCTTGAGCAGGCAAAAGGATCACAGACACACCCACCCCTATTGTTAGGGGTCCCACAAAAAAAACCCAATTGAAAGAGCCACAGCATGTGTGCAGAGGACCTAGTGCAGACCCATGCAGGCTCCATGACTGCTTCTTCAAGTCTCCCTGAGCCCCTATGAGCCCTGCTGAGTTGAGTCTATGGGGCTTATTCTCCTGGTGTCTCCAAACCCTCTGGGTCCTATAGTCCATCCTCTTCCTCTTCTGTGGAGTTCCCTGAGCTCTGTAAATGTTTGGCTGTGGGCCTCTGAATCTGCTCCTATCAGCTTCTGGAGGCAGCCTCTCGGATGACCGTTGGGCTAGGTAGGCACTGATCTTGTAAAAGTATAGCAGAATATCAGTGGCCAACCAATGACTGGTCTAGCCTGACACCCACACTAGGAGAGGCAGCCCGTGTTCAAAACTGTCAAGATGGTCAGGACCCGGAAGCTGGATGGCTTCCAGACCTAAGACAGAAACAAACACAAGGAAGACATTTAATTTCAGTTATACAATGTCCTTATTTTGTGCAGCAATTCGTTTTTTGTGTGTCTGGAGATAGATTATCTATTATTAGAACTTGTGTAGGTCCCTGTGCGAATCTTTTCTAGATCCAGAAAGACTACTGTTGCTCAGATTGCCTATTCAGAAACTAATGAGTTTTCGTGGCCTGAGGTGACAGTCATAGCCAGAGCAGGAGGCATTTGCCGCTGTATCAAAGAGCTTATGTCTGTAATTTTGAGTATATCCAGGAGCTAGCTGGAATTTGTATGTGGAGCCCTTTAACAAAAAAACATAGATGCCACCTATTTAGGAGGACCTATCAAGTACCAGGCTTAAGATCGGATCAGAACCGTAAAGTCAAGGGGTTTCTCATTTGAAGTGATATCTGGGGGTGAGGGCGGGGGTGGGCTTGATATCTGTTGTTACTGAAGGATTCCACTGTACGGACCTTCTCTGCCCTCCATGCTCCTCTGTCTTTAGTCTTTCTGTATGCAACTTGGAGAGTGATGGTGCACTTCCCATTGGACTCCTCTAGTGATGGGGAAGCAGAGTAGCTTGATCCTTGCTTGGCTCGGATTCTTCCTCGTGAAATTTACTGGAGATCATTCCATACCCCATGTTTGTAGGAGATAAAAAGATACTAGAATCAGTACAGGGTATTCCATCAGAGGAAAACTGACCTCATTGAGGCTCTCTTTCAGCCCACTGGTGTAGTTAGTATAAAGTAAGAGTGACCGTTTACTATCGGTCTCATTTGTACTGGGCAAAGACAAGAAGGAGAAGAATGTATTGACATTCCTACTGTTACCTTTTTCCATTTTCCATGTTAAAAAATGCAGAGTATTTAGTGGTAACAAAACTCAGATGATCATTTGCCAGCACTGGCTGAGACTCCTCTTGGCAGATAAGTTGACTGAGGAAGTGGAAAGGAACGGGGAAGACAACATCGTTAACATGCCACCCAGATCACAGCCCTATCCAGCATTACTCTGGCATTTTGGCGATTTGGTTGGTTCACGGTTGGTTCCAGTAGATGAGTTTCGATACGATGCTGAGTGGCGAGGCCCTTCTTGGAAGGGAGATCTGGCTCTAGATCTCCCTCGAGAGACAGCAGAACCTGACTTATGGTGGAATTGTGCCATAAACAGACCCTCCAACTCTAGGCTTACTCGCTCGCTTTGGTCCACACTTTTGTTGGCAGTTTTGTGAGTCCGTCACCCCAAGAGTCAGGGACCCTGTAACACGGGGGCAATTTAAAGACCTTGGACAGAAGGAAGCTGCCTCTACAACTCAACTTGGGTCAGCAGAGAATGAGAAGGTGGACCATTTTCACTCCAGAGACAAAGCCCACCTAGCATACAGATGCTGGTCAGCTCTGGGAGATAGAGCTTTCAGAGAACAGCGAGTACATTGCGTGACTGAGCTAGTTACTTGTCGGGTGTTTTTGACTTGCTAAAAGCAACTTGAATGTATTTATAAAGATGTAACTGATTCTGGAGCTCTGCTTTTTACTGAGGACATATTTCATGTTATTGTAAGCACTGAAGAAAATTAAATCAATAAATCCACAGCCTGTAATTTGAAATCCTCAATTTGAAGAAAAAAAATACATTGTCAGGGTTGGAGGAGAAAAATCCTTTCCACGTAGGAAGAATTGTAAACAACCTGTCTTGGCTCAGACCTTGCTGTGCATCCAGGCGACAGCAAGAATTACCTTATTCTGTAAGATCATTAAAGGGCTGTCCTGACACCTCCCTAGGAGCCAAGGCCAGCTGCCTACCCTTTAAAATGGTAGAGTAGAAAGCTATGCAAATGAGGCTGGCGGGCACTCTCCCTGCTGAACTGTCCTCTTCCCTGGAAGTCTGTGCTGGTTGGCAGTCAGGGTGAGTGTCAGGAAGCAGAATGAATTTCTCCTCTCACTGGCACCGATGCGTTCTGTTCTGTGACCACTGGCAAGCCAATTAACCTCCACAAGTGTCACCTCTCCATGTGTAAAAGGTTAATAGTGCAGCTTGTTTGCAAAGTGCCCGGAGCCCTGTGCGAAGGGCACTACCCACATACCCAGCATGGCTGCTTGACTGGAGGGCCTTGCATTTCTTAATTATATATCTGGTTGGATGGGTTATGGATTTTGTTGTGACTGGCTATAGCCCCTTCTCCCTGGTTACAAAAACAACAACTAATAGGTGATCTCACTCTATTACTGTCTTCGCCAGCTCCCAGAGGGCTTAAGGGAATGACAGAGGTTACAGATTAATAATGCATTCTTCAGTGAACAAAAAAAAATTATGTGCATCTCAACTTCATAATGGCTGTGAATGGTAATTTATTAGGCCAAGTATTTCATCAGATGCTGAACAGATAATGCTGGCAAACACTTACGAAATTATGAGGGCTTCCCCCCGCCTTGTCTCCTAGTAGTTTTTCTTCCTTCATATCAACATAAAGTGGTAGGAACCATTTTATTAAGGTGTATTTCAGGTGCATTTATCAGTATTGGAAAAGTGATACTCTGAAGTGTCAGAAAGTGACAAATTTGTGTGTATCTAACTTTTGACACAAAGCTCCCTGTTTTATTGAATTGGGGCCACATGTGAGTAATGCCAGTCCCAGCTCAAAGTGGCATACACATCTCCTGTGCTTCTTTGCAGATTTACGGAAAAACTTTGAACAAGATCCACAAGGCAGGGAGGTTCCTATTGAAGGCATGATCGTGTTGCATTGCCGCCCGCCAGAGGGAGTGCCTGCAGCAGAGGTAAGAAGGCCTGGCCACAACAAGGGGCCAAGCCTGTCCTCAGTGAGAGGACAGAGGCCCATGTGACTGAGAGGGGAGAAAGAACCTAGGCCTGGCATGCTTGCTTTCCCGTCTCCCTTGCAAGACACAATGAACACATCATGAAGGCAAAAGCTGGGGACTATACCTGCCTCTTGTCACTGCTAATTGACCGAGATTCTTGCAAGGCAGTCTGGGATAGAGTATGCCCTTGATTCTGAGGATAGACCTTGCTGTAACACAAGAGCAAGCATGCAGACTATAGTTTATAGATCTATTAAAAAAAAATAATAAATGTGTATCATTTGCCTAAGTTCAGTACTAACTGTTCCAGCCATGGCTTTTCTGTGTGAAGCTGGGAAACTGTAGTTCCTTCAGCAAGAAGTAGAAAGACCTCAAAGGAGAAAAACAGAAACAAAGAAAATGAAAATAAGGATTTGTCATCCATCTTTGCTAAACTATCTGTATGATCTGTAGTGCGAAAGAACAAAGGAAGAGAAGAAAATGAACACAGTACACACACACACACACACACACACACACACACACACACACACACTTGCACATTCAGGAAGAAACCATGCTGGATGGATGCTACTCAGGCTTAAATGGTTCACAGATATGAAGTAAACGGACTTGAAAATTAAAGTGAGCACACCATGCATGATATGAAATAATTAGAAATGAAAATGCTTATTTTTAAATTTTTCCTTACTGTAGAACAAAGAAGATATTAATCTTCTGCCACTTTCTTACATCCTACAAAACTCGTGTGCCGTCTCATACTCAGGGCACTCCATTCATAGGAGACTGTCATCTTGCTTAGGACCCTCATGTGGTCCCAAGGGTCGGCCTGGCTTCTCATCGTTCTCTGCAGCCCCCTTGCCCTCCTTTGGGAATCTGCTTTACAAATGGTCCAGCAGAGACACAAGCAGCCTCTGCACACCCTCCCAACAGGAGGTGGGGCCCAGGTAGGAAGGGGGCAAGTGTCTAGTATTAGCAATCTGCCTCCAGGACGTAGTGCAGGATGCAGGGTATTGAGTTGTCTAGAAGTAGGTTTTGTTTTTTTTTTTTGTTGTTGTTGTTGTTTTGTTTTTTTTACAGGTAAGGGAAAGCTTAATTATTTCCTTGGTACAGCCTTGGCCTTTGAGAGGCAGCAAAACCAATGTTCAGATCAATGACCTAACAGAGGCCTCACAGCTGTATAAAATCTCTTTTCCAAATCTTCGAGAGGTCTCTGATGTCCTTGCGGAAATGTGTGCTTTCTGTGCCTTCCAAGGTCTAGCACAGTGGGTTTTCTGTTGTCACTCCACTGTTCTATACCCACTGCCCTGCAGTCACACCTTCTTCCTGACGCATTCCCAAGTGCACCAGCCAGACTTCAGCCTCAGGTCCTTTGCACATGCTGGATTCAGCAGTGGTAGGCTCTGTCCTTCTCCCTTTAGGGATTACTCAAATTATCACCTGCTTGATGGTGTTTGGCTTTGGACACTTTGAAAAATGTCTCCTCTCCCCTCCACACTTACACTTCTTTTTGTCTTGTTATCTCTTGTCACTCATACTGTATTGGCCTTGCTTGTTTTCTGTTGTTCCGTTGGAATTTAATTTGTAAAAAGAGAGCTTTTGTGTATGATAACTATCTCTGTATCACCAGAAAATGAAATAGTACTCTCAGGGACATTATCAAAAAGAAGGAAGGAAGGTAAAAATGGTGGCAAAGATAGCAAACAAGTGGATTCCTTATATACTGGTGATAGAGAGGAAAATTTAGTCCAGACACTAGGAAAAAACACTAAAGAAGTTGCTCCAAAACAAAATATAGGACTGCTCTGTGACCAGAATTCCACTATGGGGCATATATGATTCCTAAAAGGCAAATGTACCTATTTGTTTACTATGCTAGTCATAGTAGCCATGCTTGTCAGCAGATGAGTAGCAAAAGGCAAGATGGTTTGTGGAATGCAACATCAGTATGATTCAGTCTTTAGAAAGTATGTCATTCCATTCCTAAGACACATATGAGCCTCGACGACATCATGTCGCGCAAATGAATAACTAGTAGGAAGACCAGTTGCCATATGCTCTTGTTTTCCTGTAGAGCCTGAGAACATAAGCTCACTGTACAGTGGTGGTACCAAGAGCTGGTGGGAGGGCCAAAGCAAACAGGATTTCATTTGAGAGGAATAGGTTCAAGGGGTCAGTTTTACAACATGGCTACTTTGGTTAATCACAATAAATGTGTTCTTGAAAGTTGATATAATAGGCCTTCATAGGAACATGATAAACATGTAAGTTAGTGGACATACTAGCTCAGTTTAGCCATCCCATTACAGATATACATTTTAAAATAACATGTTATACACACACACACACACACACACACACACACACACACACACACATACACACATACACACCCCTTTGCTGGATTGTCTTATATCAACTTGACACACACACTAAAGTCATTTGAAAGAAGGAAACCTCAACTAAGACGATGCCTCCATAAGATCTGGCTATAGGGCATTTTCTTAATTAGTGATTGATGAGGGTGGGGCCTATCCATGGTCGTGGTGCCATTCGTGGGCTAGTGGTCTTGGATTCTATAAGAAAGCAGGCTGAGCAAGCCACAGGAAGCAAACCAGTGGGCAGCATCCCTCCATGACCTCTCTATCTGCCCTGACCTGCTTCCTTCAAATACTGACTGAGATATGGAAGTGTAGGCTAAATAAACCTGTTCTCCTGCATTTTGGCACACATACACACACACACACGTGCACGTGCACACACACACACATGGACATAAGTGCACTTGCTTTATTTGTTGATTACAGATAGATTATTCTGGGCTAAAAGGAGCTAGAACTTTGTTTCCTTAGTTCTGTCCTGGAGGTGGCTATGAGGACATTTCTGTTCCATTGTGGGTAGGTAGGCTGCTGCATGGCCCAGGCCGTCGTTTCTGGCAACACTTTGGTGCACGGAGCCATCCCACTTGTCTGTCATGGAATGCCAGTTGAACTACAGATTCTGAGCACCACCAACACTCACAGCTCTTTGACTTTGATTAGTAGCACAGAAAGAAGGTACGGTCTCATAAATCAGTATTTTCCACTGACAGAAGGGAGAATGGGAGAAGAAATATGAAAGCAAAGGGAAAGAAAAGTGACAGTGTGTATCTATCTTCACTGCTGCGGTCTCTCAGGGTGGGCATCTCTGCCAGTGTCTGTTGACTGGTCCTCAGATCAGAGAGTGTACTTGTTGACTACATATAAAAGGATGGCCCTATGGTGGTTAACTCTACAGTTATGTCAGTAACTGCACTAAGTTTGGAAACTGGAAATATTTCACAAGATTGTCATTGCAAAATGTTGTCATAGTTTTTGTCTTAGTCAGTGTTCTATTGCTGTGAAGAGACATCATAACCACAACAACTGTTACGAAAGAAAAACGTCTAATATGGGCTTGCTTAGTTTCCGAGGTTTAATTCCATTGTCATCATGTCAGGGAGTATGGCGGCATGCTGACAGACATGGTACTAGAGAAGTAGCTGAGAGTTCTATAGCCACCAGCATCAGGAAGAAAGAGACTCTGGGCTTGGAATGGGCTTTTTGAAACCTCAAAGCCCACTCCCATAATCACACTTCCTGTACGTAGGCCACACATCCTATTCCTTTCAAATAGTGCCACTCCCTGGTGACCCAGTATTCAAATCTACGAGTCTATGGGAGCCACACAGTTATCTACCCACAGCAGGTCATGTGTTACTCCATACCATCACTTGGATCCTGTCCTGACCCTGCTGCAGGCCATGTGATGTCATCACTGAAGGGAACTGTGCTGTCAGAGACACTGGTGCATCATTTCGATATAGCAGTCACCTCAGTAGACTAGGCAGTCGCCCACTGAGTGTATTGCAAGTCACTTTTGGGACATGACTACATCTTGTTTGCAGAAGACAATACAATGACCTGTCTCTGCAAGGTAGTCTTGGCAATCAACTCATATGTGGTTTGTATAAGAATATAAAGGCATTCGAAGGATGGTTGCTTCCGGCTTGACAAATGGAAATGACCAAATCACTATGAATGTAACATTCATATAACTCATGATTATCTCGTGGTTCTTTCTGCTGTATGCAGTTTGTCTAATTCATGTGTAGTAATATAAATGTATATGTTAAGAAAGGAATATAATAAAATAATATTTTAAAAAGAATATAAAGGCACCACTTATAGGGTACCTTTTAATAAACAGTAAGTTTAAACTGCAGAAAAGATTATGAATTACTGGAAAGATACAGGATGTTCAAAACTGGTATAGCATAACTGGGTCAGATCATTCACATTAATAGGCAAAATTTGACATCAGCCAGGAAGCTCAGAGCTGAGTTGCCCTCTCTGTAATTGTTTTTGTTTATTTTTTTATGTTTTTATGGTTTTTGAGGCCATGTACTTAGCAGGGTCCCTAAGCCTTTTCTCAAGCTTGGGAGAGCCTTGGGACAGTAAGAGCAGATCGGCCTTCTCTGTTCCTGGACATTCTACCTATAACCCTAGACCTACTGTGCATGCTATGTGTGTCTGACACAGTAACCTGGTAGTGAAACAGATAGCAGAGTACAGAGGCTTTGGAGCTGAGGGTCATGGAGCCTGGGGCACCACATGATAGGGGCCTTCCTAATTGCAAGGAGACTGGGTGATGCTATCATAGGCTGTAGGAAGGAATTGAATGCCCATGGTCACCTTGAACAGGCTTGATGGATTTAAAAAAAAAAAAGAATGCATAGAATAATGTCCATACTCATTGCTTTTTTGTTTTGTTTTGTTTTTTGTTTTTGTTTTTGTTTTGTTCATTCTTTTCTGTTCTATTTGGTCTTGCCCTTCACAGAAGGAGTAGTCAGAAAGGGCTCAGGCTTTCTCTAAGGGCCACACTGTAAAGTATGGATTATAAAGTTAATACCCTGGTGTTCATAGATGGACTATGGAAATGGTCTGCCAGACCGAACACTCTCAGCATGGTAAAGCAATGGGAGAGATCATGGCCCTTGACATCCATTGCTCACTCAAGACTCTCACGTTGATGGACTGCTACTACAGCTGGTCACCAGCTACCCTCAACCTCAGCTTCCTCACTGGGAAATGGAAACAACACTTCTTTGTAGGATTGCTGGGAATCAAAGAAGAAAAAAAAAGTTAAATATTTAGTGCACTTTCTAATACTAAATTGATGTCAGGCGTTATTGACTTCTCTGATTCTTCCTCCCTTTAGTTTTATTTTATTATTGATTTATTTTGTATGAGCATGTGTTCATGCATTTATGCAAATGTGCACATGTGTGCATGTGGAGGCCACCCTTGGAATGGTGTTCCTCAAGCTCTGTCTACTTTGTTTTGGATCTAGGGTCTCTCACTGGCCCTGCGCTTGCCTGAATAGGTTGGCTGACTAGCCAGCGCCATAGAGCTCTACCTGTCTCTACCTCCACAAGCTCTGAAATTACAAGTGTGTGCTCCTTCACACCCAGGTTATTTTTTTATTTTATTTTTAATCTTACCTGGGCTCTGTGGATCAAACTCAAGTCTCATACTTGAGTGATAAGTACTCTCCTTACCAACCTACCTCCTCAGTCCTCCTTGGTTGCTTTTAAAAAGTAGCCCTTGGGTCCCAAGAGAGAGAGAGTAGAGTCCTACTGAGGTTGGGGAACTGGATTAAAGCTGCAGTCTCCTGCAATACACTGTTCTGAGTATCAGTGATAGGGAGCCGCTGAAAATTTCCTCATTCCCACAGACTTGACATCTCCCAAGGGAAGGACACTTCGGAAAGCTTCCTGCTTCCTTCTTTTGTTATGCTGCCCATGGAGGAATTAACTGTTTACTGATGAAGGCCGCCTTGATTACTGCACCTCCCCCTGCAATGTATTAGGAATGCCATTGTTAGTAAAACACCTTTCAAAGACTGCTGAATGTAAACGTGAATGTTATCAACAGACTTACTTAGACATGGCTTGAGGGAAATTATTACATACCTTAAAAGAGAAGTGATGATACCTCAAGCTTCCCCAGATTTTAAGATCCTAATTACTGGATGTATTAGAACACATAGGCCACTACAATTACTCTTAACCTTAACCTTGGGAATGTGGTAACTAAAGACAGTAACTCAGTGTTGGACACTTGTTGTTTCGCTAAAACCAATTTGCTCTTTTCAAAACAATTCATTATCCCACACTGCACTTTTTTTTATACTGCCCAATTAAATGAAAAATCTATCTTTCATAAAAGTTAGAAATTATGTCCAATGAAAGTCCGACATTTTAATGGTTTTCTACAGATTAAAATTGTAGAGTTCTCAATAAACCCTGATTTACTGATGCTGGCTATAAAATGGTTATTGCTGTTAATAAAGCCTATAAATCTTAACAGGTTATATTTGCCTTGGACAATAAAACTTGCCATAAAGGCTTAGTGTCTGGGGCTAGCTAATTCTGCTCACATCAAGGTAAACAGACTGCTCCAAATAATCCAGTGTCTTTGGGAATTAAGGCCTGAGAGCTAAGCAAGAGACAGATTCTAAGCCTGAGCCATCACCCTTCAGGAACTGTTGTTGTTTTTTAATCTCACCAAGGAGTCAAAAATGACATTGGAATTAGAAAACTCAAGGTCAAGGGTCTTGTTGCAGCCTTGACATCACTGCAATGTTGAGGAGGAGGTTCTCTTCTTGTGCCCAACACAAAGCTGGGTCAGCCATTAACTGATCACCATGAACATAAGGAACCATGTCTGTCTGATGAAGTCCTCGCGAGCTACGCAGGTGCTAGAACCCAGATGCCGGGCGGTGGTGGCTCACGCCTTTAATCCCAGCACTTGGGAGGCAGAGGCAGGAGGATCACTGTGAGTTTGAGGCCAGCCTGGTCTACAAAGTTAGTCCCGGACAGCCAAGGCTACACAGAGAAACCCTGTCTTGGAAAACAAAACAAAACAAAATAAAAGGCTGATAGAGTAAAAAGGGATTGACTAAAGGAAACTGTTTTCTAACTGCCTTTCTAGAAGTCAAGGGTGGCTTATCAAGTCTTGTTAATCACCATCTCCTTGGATATTTGCCAAGTTTTTGCTAGTGTTTGGGGATTTCATTTTAAGTTTCACTTATCTCAAGTAAAACTCAAGGAAGTGGCTCATGTAGTCACTTTTGTGGTGGCTCTCAATCTGATATTCTTTGAAGGATGAGACGGAGAAGTGACAAGTGGGTGGACTTCTACTTTGGAGAAGGTGGTCTACATTCCCAGTTTGCCATGAAGCTAGAGGAATACATCTCTCCCAAGTCTCCTGGCTGTGACATGTGCCATGCATTCAAACTGTTTGGTGTTGCCAGCTGTACCTTTCCTATGGTACCATTGCTTATAGCTTCTGTCTGTAGCAACCTAGCCTGGCTCTTTATCCCTCTTGAAGTTTCTGGGCAGGACTAACATTCTTAAGTAAAGCCCTTCCCAGAAAAGAGTTGATGAGCATACCAAAGGCCCCAAGCGTTTCACCTTGTGTGCACTGCCTCACTGCTTTAAGGATGTCATCAGAAAGAGGATTTTGGAAAAACACAGTATTTGGGATCAAAGCGTAATTGTTGCTTATCCCTTATTTTGTTATAAAATTGGGGGCTGAGGTACTGAAATGAGGTACTGAGAACTCCAACTGCCCTTCTTTTTATTTCTTCTGCCTCCTGTTGCATGAGCGTGAATATGTGTGCATTACCCGAGGCTTCCCATTGTCCTGATAATTGTGCTCAGATTGGCACCCAGCCGCTTGCAAGTGAGAAGCGCCTTGCTCTTCTCCCA
Organism: Acomys percivali; assembly: GCA_907169655.1. Classification (NCBI taxonomy): domain Eukaryota; kingdom Metazoa; phylum Chordata; class Mammalia; order Rodentia; family Muridae; genus Acomys; species Acomys percivali. The sequence continues at coordinate 37,216,616 of OU015752.1, forward strand.
GTGAGAATATTGTGAATGAAAGATTCATCTGTTACTAACGTGCTCACCAGCATAAAACCCAGAAGAGAACCTATGATATCAGGCTTTTTAAAGTCAGGAGTCGGCAGACAATTGTGTTTAACCTCAATCAAACAGACTCTGAAATGAGGATTTTATTTAAAAAAAAAAAAAAAAGACTCTTAATAATTGACTAGAGAAATGTGAAGTGAGGTGCCCACATTCTGAAGCAGTGAGCCTCAGGTATAAATAATTAATCTAATTTGGTGCAGCCAAAGCACAAGGAATATCTAATAGTCCAGATAAACTTTGCTTGGAGGAGACTGACAATGAGGACCTTTGCAGAAAACTCGCATTTGATTAGAATGTATAATATTGTAATAGAGACCTAGTGGACTTTAAAGGAAAGAGAATGTTAATGTTAAATTGGTTAAATACTGGTAATTAAGAGCCAGGAAATTATTCCTTTGAAAACATTAATTCCTGGGGGAAAAAAATCTGGTGTTCTAAGAGAGAAGGGAACATGGAGACTAATATAAATTATTTAAAAAGTGAATGTCTGCAGCCCAAATACCCTCAGCATTAGACAACTGCTCATGTAGACCTTGTAGGTGCACTGACTTCCACATCTCCAACTCCAAAGCTCCCTTCCCTTGCTGGAGAAAACACCAGACACCTGCATCTTGCTGGTCTGTAGCTATTTTCCCTTTCCTTCCTGTTTTAGATGCCTGGGAAAGGGGAACTTAAACATGGTCATTAGAATGACAGTTTGTCATATGTTGTGAGGATTTTGGGATTTTGGTTTCTTTTAAAAAACACGGAAACATGACAAAAGTATTTTTATCTTAATCCCAGGTGTGGAGAAATGGGGCTGCTTCTTAGCAGCTGACTATGATTTGCCTTGTGTTGTAGCATGAGCGTGGTTTGGCCAGCTGTATATAGTTTCTGTGACTATGTGATGTTTGGAATTGTGGGGACTTTTCAGAGGGTTTATAAATGCTAGGGCTCCTGAGAGGCAGGGCAGGGGGTTGTTGGTAGTTGTTGTTAGATGTTGCTGGACATTGTTGTATATCATTGGATCTTGTTGGATCTTGTTGGTTGGTTGCAGTTTGTTAAGTAGTTGTGTTCAAAGAAGAAACACCCTAATGTGTCATAGTTCCTCAAAGTAATATTGCTTGGGGAAAGGAAATAAAATTCACTGTTTTCAGCAACCCCTCCTACCCACTGAGTAAATAAGGCAAACAGTAGATGTGTGGCCAAGCAGATGAGTCAGTGCCAAATTGTGTGTACAGTAATAAACTTTTAAATTTGAGTAGAACTTTACAGTTTATGTTTTACTTGTAGCAGCTAATTTTATCCTTAAAGCTAGGGATGTACAGAGGTGTTTCTGCTTTGTAGAATAATAAATTTAGTTTGAACAGAAGTAGATTCCTTTATCCAGAATGCCTGAAACAAGAAATGTTTCGTATTTCAAATGCTTTGGATTATTATCATTATTATTATTATTATTATTATTATTATTATTATTATTATTATTATTATTATTATTGAACATCTGTAATGAGATAATGGATATGAGAACCAAGCTAAATATAAAAAATCATTTATGTTTCATATTTATCTTATAGCCAAAATAATTTTGTACATCCTCTTTAATAATTTTTATGTGACTCTTTGCTTGTCATGTCAGTGTTCAAAAACTCCTCTATTTGGATGTCTGGAAAGAGCCCAGTGGTGGAACATTTTCACAGCATGTGAGCCCTGGGTTCAGTCCCCAGTCCACAAGAAAAATGGTTTTTATTTTGGTGCATTTTGAATTCTAGATTTGGAGATTAAGGCTTTTCACTCCGTATGCTCACTGGAAAACTGTAGTGCAGCGCACCTGTATTTCACGTGTACAATACTCTTCCCAACAGCTCTCAGAGGGAGGGATGACAATTTTATAGATAAGAAAACTTACAGGCTTACAAGGTATTAGACAGTTACTCAAGCACGTGGTTACTGAGTTAGCTGGTCTGTAAAGAAGCCTTGTGGTTGGCCTCACATTCCATCCTAGCATAAGGTAGGTAAACAGTTTGTCCTTGCCTGGCTCTAAACCTCATGTCATAGGTACATAGCTAAGATAATGGCACAAGATAAATGCACAAGATAACGGCATCTGGCCCTCCTTATCCACAGTGGCCAGACCCCAGTGGATGCCTGAAGGCATGTGGTTCCAAACCCTGTTTATAATTTATATATTTATTTACAGTTTATGTTTTACTTAACAGTGATATATACCTATATATCACTAAGAGAAATCTTAATTTATAAGTTAGATATAGTAAAAGATTTACAAAAACAACTAATAAATTAAAACAATTTTAATAACATATAGTTAGAGAAAAATTAGATATATCTGGTTTTCATCTCTTTCTCAAAAACAAAAACCCATGTATTTGACAACAGATTTTAGTGACCTCATCATACATTTCTTTTCATTTCCTGTTTAATTAAGAACTTCTTGCCTTCTCACTTAAAGAAAGTATACATTGTGGCTTCTCTCTGGCACATCCAAATTGTCATTACTGCCCTTGTGCCTTAGGCCTGTTATTAAGTAAAATAATGATTAATTTGAACACTAGCTCCACAAGTCTGTGATGGCTCATCGGATAAATGAGATGACAACCAAATGACAAATGGGCAAGTGGCATTTACAGCACAGATACTCTGGTCACAGTGGTTTACTTACTAGTCAGGACACAGTGGAACACCACATCTTCATTAACTCAATTTAAAACTTAGGGGAATATTTGTTTTGGGGGTTTGTCCATTTAATATTTGAGCATGAGTAACTAAAACCATGGAAAGTAAAACACTGTCCAAGGGAGGGTTATTATATATAAATGTGTATGCAGCATTTTAGACAAACTGCATTTCCTCTTATTGGACTGGGGTGCAGCTCAGGGGTAGAGCTTGCCTAGCATGTACCAGAGTCTTCACTTGTCCCCTAATACCACAAAAGAAAAATATTAAATGCCTATAGTCTATTGCTCATATTCAAGATTCAAGGTCTAAGCCCATTGGCAATTATTTCTGCAGTCTGATAGCACTGGAAGGTGCTCGGCATTGGGGATGTAGGGATGGTACGGCAGGGTTAGTTAGTGCCACGGATGGGCACGGAGGCGGCTTTACTAGCAATCTAGACAGTGCACAGGCAACCAGTTAGTACTATGATTGTCTCAAAGCCGCACACACAGAAAACAAATGTCTGTTTTTTAAGTTCTCATAATGTAGGCATGGAACTATTTCTCCAGCCCAGGTCTTCTTGCACAGTTTAGCAGCAATAAACAGTCTTTCTATCTTGAATTATGCAGGTGTAAGAGCAGCCCAGAAGGCCTACACACACGCCTAGCTGCAGATCTGTAACTCAGCAGTAATGTTCCGTGGGTCTGAATCAGGAGCTGCATCCCAGTGCTGCTGAGACAGCAGGGGGTTAGTGTTTGTAAGTGGCACACACATACCCGCCCCCCCCCCAATTCTCTTTGCAAACGCAGGCTGCCTGTGTTTTTTCAGCTCATTAAGATGGAAATAAGCAACCACAACTACATGCCATCAGCAGCTTCTCCTGGCAGTCCCTTGCCTTGGGGGGAGGGGTCCTCAAGTCCTCCTTGCTCTCTACAGATACCTGCAGCCACTGCTTTTTTTTTTTTTCTTTTAGTTAATTGTGGGTGATGATAATGAGCACTAGCCCTGTGGACATTCTTTCCCGTAACTGCCAGTAAAATAGTGTGTGCCCATTTCTCCTTCATGGGTGGTGTAGACCCCTGCAGAGTAAGCACCTGCCTACAGGTGCCATCGAGATGCATCCAGCTGATCTTATTACCGGTTGGCTGTAATTCTAGAACCTGCCGCTGAAGGAATCCTAGGTGGCCTTTCATTATACCACAACCTCTCAAGGCTTTCCCGCTCCCTTCTGTAAAATCTTAAGGAGCCATTGTGATCTGCCCTGGGAGCCACCTAGGTTCAGCAGCGTAGTAAGCACAGCAAGTGAGGGAGTGACTTACTGCAAGTCCCGAGACTTTGCTTTGTACAAGTTGCGGTGGCTTCCACCCCACTGATTGCAGGCATGCCATCCTAGCTGAGCAGCTGCACAGCTCACTTCACACGTAACTCAGATTCACTTGGCTCTATCGGTTAACTTTCCAAGAAAAAAAAACCATCCGACAGACACTCAGAGCCGAACAGCTGATAATCCCCTGCTGTGGTGAATTTTGATTTAAATATAACCCAGTCTCTCTTGGCTCTGGCTTAACTGAATTGGAACTGTTCTTTTCATTGTTGATTCAGTATTGGCTTGCAGATCTGGCTGGCTGTTCCCCCTCTCCCCACCCTGACAGATTCTCAGTGGATATATTTATTAGTTATGTGCAGTATTTCTGAACCTCTGTGGACTGCCTACAGTGACCCTTTATAATAGACACAGTGGTAGGTGAAACCTCTTTTTCTGTCGACCGGATGTTGAGCCGATTGTTGACTTGCTGGCTAGCTGCTTCACTTGAAGTTCACACTCTAGAGGCAGCAATGGTGGGTGTGCCAATGGAACAGGAACCCATCACCACATTGTACCAACACTGACAGCAGCTGCTGAGTGCACTGAACATTACATATCGAGCTAGGTGGCTAGGCTAGTCCCATCCCTCGATAGTACCATCTCTGTGCTATCTGAAATGCCTCAATTACAGTACCTGGGCACATTTATAGGGAACACAGTGTGCCATGGTAGTGAGCTATTATATCTTTGTGTAGAAAAATGTGTGTCTCCCTGTAGAGCTCACATTCTCATGAAGTTGGTCCAAGAATAGGAGTCATGGACTGGTGCTGGCGGTGGGTACTAGGAATAAGAGATAAAGAAGGAAATTAACAGTGCTAATATGGAGAAGAGGCTTCATTATGGGTCTGGATGCTGAACTTGCTTACATAATGTTTCCTTTGATGCCCGGATCTGCCAGAGTGATGCAATCTTCACTAGTGAAGGTCACCATTGCTCACAATTGTTTGAGAACTGCATGCCAGGCTTCTTATTAGGCACTTAATGCGGGGAGTTCTGTTTAGCACTTTTGTCCAACTTACTGTTTTTCATTGTAATAGATTGGTAATTGAGACAGAGGATAAGTAGCTTTGAAGAGGTCCCCCAGGTTGTAGGATCTCTGATTGTTTTTTGGTTTTTTTTTTTTTTACTTCCAATATACCTTTTGGTGAAGTTGGATACTATCGATTGTCACTTCCTCTATGCCAGGAAGTTGCCAAGTAAGGGAAGAGACTTATGCATGCCACCGTGGGATCCTTAGCATCATACAAAACAACATTCCTCCTTGATGCTGGTCTGCTTCCCGTTTGCAGTATCAGACCTTAGATTAATGACTATCCATAGCCAGTTACGTGGTTGGTTCCTACAACTTTACCTTTTATCGCCACAGATATCAATGTATTTAATAAAAGAGTTCTTTGCATCAAAGTATTTGTCAATGAGTGAGATACTTTCTCTGCCCTTAATTGCATTCAAGTATTAAATAAATGAGGTAAATATGGAAATAAGACTCTAACAGGGGGCTGGAGGAATGGCTCAATGGTTAAAGTATCTACTGCTTTTGCAGAGGATCTCAATTCAATTCCTAGCACCCACATTAGGCTGCTCATAAATACCTCTAACTCTAGTTCCGGAGGATCTGACTCTTTTCTTTGGCCTGTGAGGGCATGTACATACACATAGCTACATATAGACATGAACACATACCCATAATTAAAAATAAAATCTTAGAAGAGGAATCTAACAGTGAATGTTAAATGTAAAGATAATAGTAATAAAATAGAGGGGATGTGTCTATTTCTACTGACCAAGACTTCTCCTAATAGCACTCACACGCATGTTTTGGAAGACTGATTATAAGGCCATTGTATGGAGGGTTATTGTAGGCATCACCTTTTTCCAAACCTACTTTATTCAGGGTTCTTTAAATGCTTATACCTCCCTTCCAACCTACCTAACCTAGAAAGGAGAGAAGAGAGATTTATAGGAACAGGAGAAGTAGACCATTTTGAATTCAGTTCCTGGTAGTAATTCCCCTGGTATAGTCGGCAGGATTTCAACAGACCAACAATTCCTCCAAAGTTGCTGTTGGAACCTGGAACAGCAGCTGGAGCCCAGAGCCCCAAAGCGTTCTCTGAAGCAGTCTCTCTAGGAACATCTCAAAGTGGAGCAATTAACAGGGAAACAATACCAAGACCCAAAATGGTCCAACGTCCTGTGTGTGTGTGTGTGTGTGTGTGTGTGTGTGTGTGTGTGTGTGTGT
>OU015752.1:37222954-37248331 GCA_907169655.1 Acomys percivali
TGTGTGTGTGTGTGTGTGTGTGTGTGTGTGTGTGTGTGTGTGTGTGTATGTGTATCCTCTCAGACTGTGTTCTATGATGTTTTTCAGCTGGCAAAAACCAAGCCACCCCACAAAGTAGTTTGACTTCTAAGTGGATAAACATCACCTGCTCTTTCATAAATCTGTTCCCCATCTCATACTTGGGATCAAAACAAAATCATGTTTATATCCCTTACATATCCCACACTTGGGATCAAAACAAAAACATGTTTATATCCACTACAGGTTATATTGAAGGAGAGGCAAAATCACATGAATGTGAAATGACATGACTGGTCAGGAAGTACAATCCTTTTCTAAGTTTCATTTTGAGATGGCTTAAAGAGCTACTAGAGTGTAGGTGTTAGGCAGTAGAAGGACACAGACAGACGATCTGCTGAGAGCTTGGGCAGCCTTCCCAGGTGGTGAAGAGACATTGAGGGATGTGCATCAAAGTAGTGTCTTCCTTGTTGGCCCCTTAGTTTGCTTCAGAGACCAAGAACCTGGAGTTGGAGTAAGTAGCAGGCTGGTAGGAAGATGTAAGCTGATGTAGAGGTCTTAACGCCATTGTTGGAAGTAACAACCAAAAAAAAATTATTTTTAGATAAATTCAAATTTGCATTAAAAGCTCCAGAATACGAATAAAAACAAGTACACTTCTAGGAGGACCCTGACCAGTGCTGCAAACGACAGTTGTCTCTCCCTCTCTAATCACAGCAAGTAGTAAATCTGTCTCTTGAAGCCTTTTACTTAGGTCTGCCGCCCCTGTCCTGTGGAGCGGATGAAAGGCTAGGCAGAGCTGTGGCCACTTTGTACTCGTGACCTAGGGCAGCGTGTCCCAGCCCCGGCTCTGCTGTCCCTGCCTCTGAGCAAACCTGTCTAGACTCCACTTTATCCACTCTGCGCTGCTAATGGGTGTGCTCCTGTTCTCTGCCACAGAACAAACATTGCAGCTGATGAGAGAGAGGGTCACGAATCCTTCTGTCATTCAGTGCCCGTGAACTAGCCCTTCCACTCTGCATTCAGTGTGGGTTCCCAGGACTCTCTGAGAGAGCCTTTGAAGGCGTCCTGTCTCATCTCTGCACTTGCTCCACATCCTGCTCCGCGAACACAGGGTTCCTTCCATTTCCCAGCGCCTTTGATCCCATTAGAGCCATGTGGGAGACTCAGGCTTCTCAGGCTGCCTAGAGTCGTTACATGATGCCACTGAAGCTTGTGCCCAGGGCAGACCGAGGCTGGTGGAGTGCTGGCATTATTGTTTCCATGCAGCAGGGTCCTTTCAGCCATATAATGATGATATCCTCTCAACACTCCTTTGGCATAACAGCATGGCAGAAGCTTTTGTGTCCTATCAGATCACACGGGTGCCTTACTGTATGAAGAGAGTTTCTGCCCATCTCAGGTCTTTAACCCATTGGCTCAGCCACATTGTGCATCCGCTTTATCCTGCATGCGTTGTGTTTGCAAGTTTGTTCTGCCAGGCTCTATCATACCTTTAGGTCCGGCTAACCTTGCTACCTGCATTCAAGGTGCCTGTGCTGCAATTTCTTTCACTTACCTTCATTAAAGCATGGCTTCCTATTGGGACTCTAGGTGAGAGAAGCAAGGGAGAATGGGGAAATAGAAGGATCCAGAGGGTCCTAGAAACCTACAAGAAGAACATTATGATGGGCAGATCTGGGCCCAGGGGTCTTGCTCAAACTATGGTACCAGCCAAAGACAATACATGCAGGAAACTTCGAACCCCTACCCAGATCTAGCCAATGGACAGGACATTCTCCACAGTTGAGTGGAGAGTGGGGTCTGACTTTCACACGAACTCTGGTGCCCCATATTTGACCACGTCCCCTGGATGGGGAGGCCTGGTGGCACTCAGGAAGGAAAGCAGGCTACCAAGAAGAGACTTGATACCCTATGAGCATATACAGGTGGAGGAGGTCCCCCTTAGTCACAGTCATAGGGGAAGGGGGTAAGGGGAAAATGGGAGGGAGGGAGGCATGGGAGGATACAAGACATGGGATAACCATTGAGATGTAATATGAATAAATTAATAAAATATATTTTTTAAAAAATATGGCATTAGCTCTGACTCACTTCTCTGCTTAGCCAGTTTATGCTGTTATTGCTTGGTTTTCATGCCTCAGTTTCCTGCTTTCTGTTATTTTCCCAGCTATTGTAGCCATTATGGAGTCCTGAGGCAAGCAACAACAGATTCTATCAAACATAGTCTCTAGCTACTTTCACACGCATGTCAGTTGGTCCTTGACCTTATTACTGATATATTTTGTGGACAACTTCTTGCCCTGGTCAAGAGCAAGCTGTTCCACAGCATCCTTGGCCTCTAGCTACCCTTTGATGTTATGAAGCCAGCAGTGCCCTAGCCAACCCAAGGATAGCTACCCAAAACTCTGTTCAGGTATCACCAAACATCTATTGTTGAAATTCTGGCAGAGCTGTTGGTTTTCAGGGAGTTTAGAGTTTTATTCTGATACTATACTTATGGGAGTATAACTCATTTGGAGAGTTCTGGCTTAGGATCCATAAAGCCTTGGTTTCAATCTCCAGCCACAAAAAGATAAAAGGAAAAAAAAGGGATTGGAGGGACTGTGTAGGGCTTTAGCTCATTTTGTAGTGTTCTTGCCTCTCACACACAGAGTCGTGGGCTTTACCTACAGCGTCACATGAACCCAGGCATGACAGCACGTGGAGAAGTGGAGGCAAGGTGTACAAGGCTTCACAGCCACTCTCGGCTACACGGCATCACTGAGGTCGTTCTAGGCTACAAGAGACCCTGACTACTAAAAACAAAGCAAAGGAAAGGTGGGATGAGAGGGAATCTGCTGCACAGGGTGTCTGATAGTGTGACTGCTGTGTAGCTTGACTAGAGCTCAACGTTAATCAGTGTTCTGTAATGTATTCCCACCGGTCTGTGGTCACTTGAAGTCAGTAGGTATAATGTCATATCCACCTCTTAAAAGCCTGTCCTTAATTCTTAGCAGAGTATGGGACCCATAATAGATACTCAGGAAAAATACATTGAGGCGATGCATAATGATAAGTTCAAATGAGAATAATTGTGCCGGGGTTTGCCGTTGACCAGAGTTCCATGTATTGCGTAGGAGTAAGCCGTACTGCAATCACATCTGTATGAGAACCGAATGAGGAGGAAGTAAGGAGCACGGTGTCAAGAAAGAATAAGTTCTCCCCAGAGCATGGTCACTGTGTGTGCTGTGTCCCTACACCCTGGTGGCCCACTGGCTTCCACAGGACAAAAACAAACAAGAGAAACCTACCATTGGCTAGATCTGGGTAGGGGTTTAAAGTTTACTGCCTGTATTGTCCTTGGCTGTTGCCTTAGTTTGAGCGGGACCCCTTGGCCCAAATCTGCCTATCATAATGTTCTACTTGTAGGTTTCTAGGACCCACTGGATCCTTCTACTTTGCTATTCTCACATGGTTCTCTCATCTAGAGTCCCAATAGGATGTCCTCCCCTCTGTCCCAGTTTCCTGGTAAGTGAAGGCTTTCTTGGGACATGCCCCTTGGGCTAGTATGCAGATATAAGTGAGAGAGTGGGATATGACTTTTTCACATACTCTGGTGCCTCACATTTGACCATGTCCCCTGGAGGGGGAGACCTGGTGGCACTCAGAGGAAGGACAGCAGGTCATCAAGAAGAGACTTGATACCCTATGAGCATATACAGGGGGAGGTAATCCCTCTCAGGAACAGTCATAGGGGAGGGGAATAAGGGGAAAATGGGAGGGAAGGAAGAATGAGAGGATACAAGGGATTGGATAACCATTGAGATGTAACAAGATTAAATTAATAAAATTTTTTAAAAAAGAGAGAGAGAGAGAAACCTACATTGGACAACCAGGAACTGCAACTCTGTCCTTGAACTGGTGCTTAAAAGTGTTCTGGCACAGAAGGCTTATAGAAGCTGTTACTTATTATAAGCCTCCCCCCCCCCCTCTCTCTTGGTTTTTTGAGACAGTGTTTCTCTGTGTATCCCTGGCTGTTCTGGACTCACTCTGTAAACCAGGCTGGCCTCGAACTCACAGCGATCCACCTGCCTCTGCCTCCCAAGTGCTGGGATTAAAGGTTTGCGCCACCACACCTGGCCCCTAAACCTCCTCTCTTAAAAGCCAGATGAGGTGACATGTTCTGGCTGCCTCAGCTACCTTGGATGCTAGATGGGAGGATTAATTGCGCCCAAGATTTGAGACCAACCTAGGTGTTCTAATTAGGGTTGCTGTTGCTGCGGCGGCGAAACACATCAGGACCAAAAAGCAAGTTGCCGGAGAAAGTGCTTGTTTGGCTTACACTTCTTTATTGTTGTTTAACACTGAAGGAAGCCAGAACAAGAACTCAAACAGTGCATTAACTTATACCGAGGGCATGGAGGGGTGCCGCCCACTGGCTTGCTTCCTCTGGCTTGCTCAGCCTGCTTTCTTATAGAACCCAGGACCATTAGCCCAAGAATGGCCCCACCCACAGTGGGCCATCCTTAATCAATCACTAATTAAGAAAATGCCTTACAGCAGGCTCCTGTTGGAAGCATTGTCTCAGTTGAGGTCCTGTCCTTTCAGATAACTCTAGTTTGTGTGTCAAGTTGCTGTAGGAGTAGCCAACACACTAGGCAACATGGTAAGATTCATCTCTTTAAAAGAGGCAAAGTGTGAACTCAAAAAAAAAAAAAAAAGGTTATATCTGTACTCATTGTTTACACATTGTGTGTATGTTTATATGTATGTGTGTATGTGTATGTATGCATGTATTAGTGTGTATGTATGTATGTCACAATAACAAAGAGAAAGGCAATCAGTTTGAGTGTGGGAGGAAAAAGGGAGGGGTTCAAGGTAGAGTAGGTGGGTTGGTCTAAAGGAAAGAAGGGCAACAGGAAAAATGATGTAATTCTGTTTTAATGGAAAAAAATTAAAGGCATGGAGGGAGATAGAGGGGGGAGGGAGGGAGGGTGGGAGGAAGGGAGGGAGGGGGAGAGAGAAAGAGAGAGGGGGGGATAGGGAGTGATGGGGGGGGAAGGAACATGGAACCAGCCAGGTGCAGTGCAAGTCCCTCCTAGCAGTCCTGTTATCTTAATGCTGTTCTCCCTGAACTGGTGCCCTCATATGAAGAATAAGTTAATGCCGCACAGTGACGTTGTGCATGTAACTAAAATGGGAAATGTCCTTATAACATTTTCTTGGGTCCACGGCACATCAGGTATCTATGGTTAGAAGTAGTAGTAGATAATAAATCCATTAGAGATTTGAGAGAAGAGGCAGTGCGTAGGGATCAAATGGGAAGCCTGGTTCTTGCAAGGCAAGCAAGAGCTCTGTCACATAGCACAGGGAAACAGCTCTGCCCTGGTGCTGTTCTTACCTGGAACCATGTTGAGGCTCCACAGGCTCCCCTCTGAATTCATAATTCCTTCCTCCACAGATGATTTGTGTCCACCTTCATATCTGCTTTTGTTAACCTGGTATAGTTAAGTACATTCCAGGCAGGCAAATGCATTCTTCTCCGGCAATTATGATCTCTCTCAGCTTTGGGGATAGAGCAACTGCTGGGGGGCATGTTTTCTCAGTGACAAATCCATTTACTTTCAAAGCAAAACAGTGAAGAATTCGAACAACTTGATTTTGTCATTGGAAGTGCACCGTACCAGTCAAGGTGGACGATCTAGAATCAATATGACTAATGGATCGCAGGTCCAAAGTGATAGAGTCAGCAAAAAGGATAAATTATCACTTTGCCATGCTTCTCAGATGGTAATTTCTTCTTGCTGTCTGATTCCATAGCCATTGCTGTGTTCCCATGGCGGCCATAAGCCCAATCATAAGCCAAGCCGAGAAGCACTCGGTCAGTACATCGCTCTGTCGGCTCTGACTCATTTTTATGTTTGTTTGTCCCTTATTACTTTCTTTGCCTGAGTAAAATCTCTATTACTTTGGGCGCAGAAACAGAGAATGTGTTCCGAACACCCGAGGCGTACATTTTATTTTATTTTTATTATTTTTTGTGATGACTTCATTATTCCCTTATGCCGGAGTTTTTGCCGAAATTGTTTTTTTCCCCTCTTCTTTCTTCAGCATCCTCTTCTTTTTCTTCTCCATTTACTCACCCAGCTACACATTTGTAAGTTATGTCAGTGCTTATCTTCTTTTTGCCTTCTATGTGGTAAATGGCCCCCAGACTTTTCTGGATTTCACAATCCAGCAAGACGCCTTCTCCTCCCTAAGACAAGGGACTAACCAAATATTACCAACATCTCATTTCTTTCCCAGGAAAGGACATTATGATATAAAACTGCTTTGTTTGACAACCATTACTCATTTAGAATAGAACCACTAATGATGACACACAGTCTCATAATGACAGATTTTAAATAAATTTACATTTATAATGAATTCATTATGTTGTTTCATTGTTTCTATTTCTCTACAAAGCTTCAAAGGTCATTGTAGAGCAAGTATATTATGATAGAAACAGCGAGTTTAAAGGTCCATCATCTTCATGCAGGAGATGCTAGTAGATGAGCAAGGAGTGTTTTCTGGTATCTGTCATGAGGGCAGATGTCTCTTCAATCAATTCCTATGCATATTTCTGACTATCAGGAATATCTTTCATCTTGCTTTGTTTGTCTGTTTGAAACGATATCAGCATGGTGGGTAGAGAAATCACCTCATGTTTCTATTCAAAGTTACAGTAGTGAATGACTCCTCTGAGGTTGTGGAGATAGCCAGAGAATATAGTAGGAAGCCCATTCAAGTGCTCGCCCTCTGTGTGATAACAAGGCTGTGAGTAAAGATGGCTGGCCTTTAAGATGGAAGCCATTCATCATTTAATCACCTCCGATCAGTGTTGAAGATTTGCATTTTCTCTTGCACATTCATCCCCAAAAGGCTTGAAGTCTGGCATCAACAGACAGGAATCCAAACTCTGCTCTTGGAGGCCATTGACTGTGAACCTGGACAAATCCTTCTCTTCTGTCTGAGCTCATCTCCTCACTTACAGACATGAAGGTGATAATGATACGTTGTCTCCAGCTTGTTCTATTATCTTCCTGAAAGGAGGTTTGCACAAATGCACAAATAGCATGCGTTCTCGTGGGATACAAACGCTTGCCTCTCTTTCTCTTTACTTCACTACAACCACATTTTCCAAGGATAATCTAAGTGAACATCACCAAGTCACACACAGTGTCTCTGTAAATTAACAAATTGCTATGGTTTTCTCCTCTCTACAGCAAGCCAGCCATCGTGAGTCGCATCACATAGATGTCGCTGCCTATAAACCACTGTGTTAATTCAGTCCTTAAAAGAGAGGCTTTTTCAATTATGGGGATGTTAATTATTATTTATCACCCCTTAATTATTATAATCTACTCACTGTCTATTCTGAGTGTGGATGTGTGTGTGTGTGTGTGTGTATGCGCGCGCACACACACACACACACACACACACACACGCACACACACACACACACGCACACACACACACGCACACACACTGGTCTGTTTGCTTCCCCAGTAGACTGGGTGAACTCCAGTCTCCAGCCTTTTATCTGCTTGCCAATCTCAACATTTCATTTCAGCCCTGGCAGAGTTTCCTGTTGTGATGGGCTGTGTGGTTGGTTTACTGACAAACATAAACTTCACTTTCTTTTTGACTGTTCTGCAGAGGTTGGTACAGTATTATAAACTATCTTAAAAACTCTATCACTTGAAAAAATCCTAGAAATGTGCCTTATAGGTGCTCTTTTATCAAATGCTTAAAACGGAGTTTGGCACTTTAATGGGCTCCCCTCAATGTTTTGGAGGATATCTACATAAACTCTGTGGTTTATTTACTACTGTAGCTTTTAATGGAAATGTAAAATAATTTCTCTTCTGGGCAGTAGTGACTTCATTGCAAACACATCAACAAAAATGTGAAATTCACATAAAACACCAACTTGCAACTATTGCTGAAGCTGGAGTTGCTGTTTCGTGTTTTAGATGGGCAGTGTATTTACAGCTCTTGTACACATACTGTAAAATGTAATGTGGCAGAATTGCTATGCTCTAATAAAACAATGTGCTGCTTGCTGAGGAAAAGAAGGGGCTGGTGAATTATTGTAGTCATTGTACCTTGTTTCCCGTTATTGAAAATGGAATATGATTATTAAATGCGTGCAGTGTGCATTTTACACACTTAGTTATAGATCTTGGTTTTTATGTGTGCCTAGAATATCAATATTTGCTTTACTTTTAAGGAACATTAGTTACAAATACAATAAGTGCGTTTCATTTTTCATTTAGGACACACTGACTTCAGTGCTCAAGTCAAAGTATGCAATATATGTCTTAGTGATTATTGATCTGAAAACCCATTGAAAGTAAGCAAGGCTGCTTTCGTAATAAGCAAACAGCGGCGGCAGCTGCTCTAGGAAACCTATGAAACTGGAGGGACTAGCAATAAATAAGAGTTTAATTAAATTGCTCCTTGGCAGATAGCAGGGCTGTCTTTCAACTGTGGTTTAGAACCTGTAGGGTCTTTTTCCCTCTTGATGTATGTGTAGCATTCTCGTTAATACTAATGAGAAGTGTATGCAGTAAAGGGGCAGCTGACCTCCTGTTCCATTGTGTCTGTGAAGTACCATGTGGTTTTTCTTTTTTTTTCCCCTCCCTGGGGCTGTTCAGGTTTTTTGTTTTTGTTTTTGTTTTTTATTCAAAGACAGAATCTCAGTGAGTAAGGAAGTTTCAATGCATACATTCTATATTGTTTTCAAAGTATCTTAAAATTCTAGCATAATGTTCATAGTATCTTAGGAACTCGGAAATATTAGCTGTCTATGTTTTGTTTAGGTCTTAGTTTCAAATTGTAATTATAACCAAAAGACTAAAATATAACCTCCCCTTAGACTTAACTCTCTGATTAGCTATGTGCATTATGTGATTATCCTGCCTGGTAAACCATGGAAACCATGCTCCCAGGCAAAAAAAAAAAAAAAAAAAGAATGAAAATGATTAATTAGATTCTGTAAGGTGTTGCGTTTATAGCTGGGCACATGTAGCCTTCAGCTCATTTAGGTTCAAAGCTGTCTGCAAGATAGGAGTGCTTGAAAATGATTAAAGCAGAGCTCGCAAGGTACAATTTCCACTTGCTGTGTTGCTATTACTTTCCCCGGAGCACAGGCTGGGAATATGTATTATCTGGGCCTCCTCAGAGCTTCAGCAAAAGAGCTCTTTCATTATTTCTTTGTACGAGTTCAAACATTTTCTGGGTAACAGTATCCAGCAACCCTCCATATACATGTGCAACCCAAGTCTATCCGTGAAACTGCCTGCTGGTTTGTGCTCGCTTCAGCTTCCTCTAAGACTTGGCTTGTCCGTAGTTGAGAGCAGTGTGTCTGTGTTGTAAAGCTCTGTAATGCTGGTGTGCTGCCGTTAGTGTGGGAAGAAGTTACTACCTAGAAGAGGAAGTGATGCTCCGACTATGCTTTGGCAAACATTCAGTATCCATAACCTAGGATGCGCTAGCCCAGCATCCATAGAGACTGATACTGTTCACACCCATCCACTAAGAAGTAGTTAAAAGGCAGACTTGTTAATCTTGCTACACTAAGCACAGATGCAAACAGAACTGCTACCTGGCTGTTTAAAACTTTGACAGGAACAGGGAGAAGCAGCTTCAGTATTTCCATCATAGGAGCCAAACTCCTGGCATTCCCCTGTGGTACATCTCCACCTTTCAGGACAACCAGTGACCTTCAGAGCAGACTCACATTTTGGACAGCAACGTCCAGACATAATCACCTGACTTAATTAATCCTGTGACTTCTGCTCTAATTTGTTTGATTCAGCACCTTGCGGGGACAGGGAACAGAGCCTGCAGAGTCTGAGCACATTCAAGGCATCTTTACTGTATTAATTTGTCACAATTCTTTTCATAGTAGTCATGTGGTCTTTTGCCATGGTAAATAATTTATACTATATGGGTCTTCTCTGTCTGAGAGTGCAGACATCTTAGCAAAATTCAGCCTTTTGTTTCTATGGAAAATGACCCAAGGTTTTCAAATATTCATCAGAACAGAAGCCTCCAAATGCCATCCTCTCGTGTAAAGTGCCACTGGTGCATTATTTAAAGAAGACTAAAACTCTTACTTCCGTACTTACCTTCATTGTCCACTAGATGTTGTTTCATAGGCTTGAAGATGTCATCGCGCATAGAAACAGTACTTTATATGGCACTTTCAAAAGCTACTTGTGCACTTGAAGGTGCCATTCACTAAGAAAAGAAATCCAGATTTAAATTAGGTTAACAAGGAAAATCATTTGCACTTTAAAATCTGAAAAAAAAAAAAAAGATATGCTTTCTATTCCTTTCTCAGGGACTCTTCTTTTCTTCGCCTTTAAACTTGAACCAGCAAGTCAGCACGTAATTGTCTTTTAAAATATACTCTGATATTGATGTTGTCCGATATTAATTGCATATACAGTCCTTAGAGATAAGATAATCCGAGATAAGTTTTATAGGTTCTAAAAGAAGGGAGGGGGGATAAAGGGAAGCTTGCAATCAGAGAAACTGTGGGGAACTAGCTCCTCGGTGGAGTGATTCAGGATTCCTGCTGTGTAACCCTTTTGAAGGCACTTGTGCTTTTTCATCTCCCATAGTTGTTATATCATCTTTTATCAAGAAACTTATTTTTATTTTACCTTAAAATATTTCATAGATACTCACATATGCAAAAAAAAGGCTTTCTTTGAGTCATTTTCTGATCTAAAATGGACAGAGCCAATGAGTTAAGTTCCTGAGACTTCCTGACAGCAGCTAAGGTCCGAGACTCTCATGCTAAGCTTTATTTAGCTTCATAGGCAAGGCTGTCCTGGTGGAATTGCCTGGGGTCGTGGTCAGTCAGTTTTGTTGTCAAGTTGACACACCTGGGAGGAGGAAAACGCAATTGAAGAATTACCCTCCCCCAGGTGGCCTGGAGGGACATCTCTCTGGATTGCTGATTGATATAGGAGAACTGTGGGTGGTGGTGGCTAGTAGGCATGGGCTGTAGAAGAAAGGGGCCTGACCGTGAGTTTTGGACCAAGCCACTAAGCAGAAGACCTCTGAGGTTTCTACTTCAAACTCCAAGAGTTCCTACATTGGGTGCCCTTCATGATAAATAGTTACCTATACAAAGAAATAAATGCTAAGCCCCTCAGGCTGCCTTTGGTCAGAGAGGTTTATCATAGTAATGAAAAAGCTCGTTAGACTACCTGGCCTAGGTTCTGTTTCAAGAAAATGACTCATTGATATTGATATTCAACTTAGTTTTTTTTTTTGTTTTTGTTGTTGTTTTGGTTTGGGTTTTGTTGTTGGCTTCCCCTGCCCCCCCCCTACATAATTTCTTAGATCTTCACTTGAATTCTGAATAGTTTGATCCTAGAAAAATGATCACCTGGGTAGTTTGCTCTCTGCCATGGACTGAGTTGTCTACGTGAATTGTGTCTGGAGGAGAGAGAGAGAGGTCAAACGGAGTCTTGCTTCACAGCAGATGTGCTCTCCTGCTTTAGTATGCACCCGGCAGGGAGGAAGGAAAACATGTAGGACAGTGACTCTTCTCTTGGAGTGGCGTTCTATTGTTCCTCAACAAGCTTAGAACTGTACCATCTGATCAGTTCTCCCCTCATACCTAGTGATTCCCAGAGGGGACCAGATCTTCACTGATCTAATGAGTCCGACTAGTTAAAGTGCTACGTTAGTTAGACTTTCATTTCAGAGGTATACTTAGAACAAAACTGAGGTACACAGGGTTTGTTTGGGGGCTATAGGTTCAGAAGCTGAGACCCGTGCTGCCTGGCTCCAGTATCCCTGGGTCTCCTGTGGAGCAAGGGTATCATGGCAGAAGAGCATGCTGAGGCAGAGAATTGCTCATTCATTTCACAGCTGCCTGGAAGAAGAATGAGGGCACAGGTCCCAAAACTCCCTCTTTTCCTCCAGCTAGGCTGTACCTCTTGAAGTTTCCGGAACCTTCTTCAGATAGCACTGTAGCAGGGAACCAAGCATTCAACACTTCAGTTGATGGGAGAGACTTCACATTCAAACTGTAATGCAAAGATATCCATTGAGAATGAGAATAATCATGGGAAGGAAAAAAATCTGTCCCAAGATTCCACAGCGCATTCTCACTGTAAATTAGACTTCTTGGTCATAAATGAGGGCTTTAAGGGTTCAAGCTAACCTATGTTGCTGCTTCTGGGTATGAATCATCATCACCTGGAGACGAAAACAGGCTCTAGATACTGGGTTTCTCTCTTCTACATTCAGGAGTCTTAAAAATCATTTGGCCTAGGGCTAGAGAGATGGCTCAGTGGTTCAATGTATGTACTGTTCTTGCAGAGAATCCAAGTTTGCTTATCGCTACTCACAATACATAGCATGCAACTGTTTATAGTAAGTCCAGCTCCAAAGAAACCCAATAAAACACCTTTGGCCTCAGTGGGCCCCTGCATTCCCATACACATACATATGCACACATGAAGATGTGAATATACATAAATAAAAATAAACCTTTAAAAATAACTTTGCCTAGATATACCACTTTTGAAGGTTATATGAGACTAAAAGAGGTCTTTAAAATTTCCCAAAGACACATAGCTCCTCTGACTCCTAGTCACAGGTTCTTTCAGCTTCACCATGCACTATTGAAAGTGTTCCTAAAATACCATTATTATAAAGGTGTTGATTCAGTTATTCACTCTGTTAGATATCAAGTCTTCAAATCTTATTTTTCTTGTCACAGGATATATATATATGAAAAAAGAAAATTTGAGTTTATTGAAGAAGGAAAAAGGCCTAAGGTGTTCATTCCTGTTGCAGGTATCATGAACTGAGCAGGTAAATAAGGAGTGTTTCTGTTTAGACTTTTTAGGAAATATGCTTATTTGCCTCCTGGCAGAACATTCCTTCCCTGTAATTTGAAAACAAGTACTCTGATAATGTATGGGCCTGGTGTGTAGCTACATGTAAGAATTATTGGTCTGGTCCAGATATGGTGGCACATGCCTTTGATTCCATCAGTTGCCAGGCAAATCTCTGAGTTTGAGGCCAGCATTGTCTACAGAACAAGTTGCAGGACATCCAGGGCTACACAGGGAAACCCTGTCTCAAACAAAACAAATCAAAACAAAAAATCAAGCAATAAGGAAAGAAAGAAAGAAAGAAAGAAAGAAAGAAAGAAAGAAAGAAAGAAAGAAAGAAAGAAAGAAAGAAAGAAAGAAATTAAGTCAGGCATGGTGCTGAATGATTTTAATCCTAGCACACAGGGAGTCAGAGGCAGGCAGATCACTGAGTTTGAGGCCAACCTGTCTACAAAGCAAGTCCAGGCAGGCAAGGCTACACAGAAAAACCCTGCCTTGAAAACCTAAAAAACAAAAATTAATTGAAAAAAAGAAAGAAGAAATGGAAGGAAGAAAAAAGGAAAAAAGGAAGGAAGGAAGGAAGGAAGGAAGGAAGAAAGAAAGAAAGAATGAAAGAATTACTGGCAAATATTATAGAGCTAATCTTTATCCCATACCCTACTTCTGCATTCTACAATTACTGACCTTCCTGAAATCCAGTTGTAATGTTACTTTGGCGTGCTTCTTTTATTATTTAATATGATCTTATGTTAGCCAGAAAACCCTGTACATCATTTATCCAAGACCCAAATGAGAAGATGAATTTCTAGCCAGGATCCACGTAGACATTTGCACTCTGAGTGTGTCCTGTATTTCACACTATCCTTCAGGCTTCTGGTAAAAGCTTTGCTGTGTTTTCCATCCCCAGCACAAAGATGGACTGCATTCCCATAGAACAGTCAGAGCCCCCCTACACTTAAGGCCGGTAACCGCAGCCATGACCTAACTATTACATCTGCATGTGTCATGAAACCAGTGTCAGATTTGTAACCTGCTGCCACTGGACTTGGGTTCATGATGGGCAGCAAAGTTTCCATTCTCTCTACATGGTGTGAGCTCAGGCCTCTTTTCAACTCACATTTCCTTGTTGAGGCTGAAGTGCAAAATCCTGCACTATTTAGAAAATGAATCTTCTTAACAAGGCATTGATTCTTTCTCTAACCTGCAGCTGAAATAGCTGCTTTTATTTTGCCCATTACATGGAATGACATAAAAATCTCTTCTTTGTGACCAACCATGATTACCATTGTTATGAAGGCTAAGGAAGGGAGCCTAGGATTCCTGAAGCTCCAGTGTTATTTGACCTCAAATCCATCTGATTGTCCTCCAGTTCAGGTGACCTCTTTCCTAAAAGAATCGAAGAGCATTCAGCCAACAGGTCTCTCCATCCCTTGCTGTTATAGAAACAATCAGAGGTAAGGAGGGAGATGAGATTCTGTCTGGATGATGACATCTCTGAAGGCAAGGCTTGTCTACCATTGCCCTTTCTTGTGCACTGCTGCGAAGTGCCCATGGTCAAGCCAAGGTCAGTCTTTCCCCTTGCTCTGCTTATCCAGGTCCACAAGAGCACTGTGCTTATTATCTCAGTGTGGTCTTCTTGTTGTTTTCGCTTTTGTTTGGTTTTGGTTTTGGCTTTGATTTATCAGGCCAATGGGGCTAAGACAAGGATGAAAGACTTGGCTGATACCTGGGGGGGTCTGTATGAGTTAGCATCTGAAACCATCTCGTTCTGTACTGTTAAAAGTGGATCATTAGGGGCGTGTTTTAGTTACTGTTCTATTGCTGTGAAGAGACACCTTGGAAGCCGTCACCTGCGGGGTGGATGGGAGTGGCTGCTTACAGTTTCAGAGAGCTAATCCATGTTCACCATGGTGGGAAGCTCGTTGGCTGACAGGCAGCCGTGGCACTGGAGCAGTAGCTGAGAACTTATATCTTACCCACGAGGTGAAGGCAGAGTGAAAGAGAGAAACTGGGCCTGGCGTGGGCTTTTGAAAGCCCACCCACAGTGCCACAGCTCCTCAACATGGCCATACCTTCAATCCTCCTTAAGCAGTCCACCAAGTGGGAAGCAAAATTTAAAGAATAGGAGCTTAGCAGATCAATCTCATACATGCTGTCACAGGGCCTCTTTCTTCATCCAAACTACCCTAGCCACCCAACATTTCTACCAACAGCCTGCCCATGACTTATCCCCTGCTTTGACCTCTAGACACGTTACTTAGCTCCTGCCTTATATATAAAAAAAAAAGAGTTGAGATAACTCATGCTTCCAACTTCCCAAATAGTTCCCCTCTATTTATGCAAAGGATTTGTTCTCAAACTCCCTAATCCCTAGTGTCCTAAACCCTATGGATACCCAACTTCTTTATCCAAAATAGTACAGTGTTTGCAAATAATATAGTCACACAGTCCTGTATACGTTAAAGCTCTCTAGAGTTTGAATAACTCCCATAGAATACAATGGCTACATGACTAGCTAAGCTAGTGTTCGCAGGATGACAAGTAAGATGTCTGTACGTGTTTGGTAAGAGTGAAGTTTTGTCTTACATATTTTCAATTCATAATTGGTTGACTCTATATATTCTAGTAGGCCTACCAGTAGAGAGGTCCAACTATAATTTTCTCTCACCTGGTTTGCTTGAGACCACTTTCTTCTCTGCTTCCCCTCAATAGTCAGGAATGACTGTAGACTTTGTGAGATACTTTTAATTAATTTTTACTTTCACTTATCTGTATGTGAATGACAGAAGCTTAGCCCTGACAAGCCATTCGTGCAGGTTTGTGGAAAAGTACACAAACTGGTCAAATCAACAGCACCCCTACAGACCTAGCATTTGATTTGTAGCTGGCATATCTTTGTAGCACTCATGATCTTAGGATTTTGAAATTTCAGTTGTGATAATAGCTGTCCCTACGTGAATGTTAAATTGAAAAGCATGTTGTCAACTCCTAAATTAGATGAAATGTCAGCCATTCTATTTGCATTACACTCCTAAACATTTTCTGGAATCTATAAAATTCCTGTTCCATCAAGACAACTGAATGTGGCAGTCGTTTTCCCAGAAAACTAGGAAGCTTGCACATTTTCAGTTCTGAGGTGAACTGTAAACTATGAAAGGCAATAACATGAAGAGGTGAAGCAAACAAAGGTCACCTAATGGAAACTCTGAAGTAAACACATCTTTTAATGGGAGTAGTAGTGCGGGTGATTTGCAGGCAATGTAGGCTGCCTCTGACTGTCTCTCTAGATAGCTCCAGCTAGAGCTTTGTGAATTCATTTACCAGGCCTCTGGTGACCTAAGTGCATCCATTTGATAGAATTAAGAACATTTAGCAGAATTATCTGGAGTTCCAGGGAACAAAGAGGCAAGTTGTTTAGTTTTGAAAGGTTAAGATTACTGATGCACAAGGAAAAACAGATGATGCTGTGGCACCTATTGATTTTCAAGTGCTTTTTGGGCAGTTATGAGGTAAGTAAGGCACCAATTTGTGTGGCTGTTTTCCTCTCTCGTGTTTTTTTTTTCCTACAAAGTTAAACAAATCGCATACTATACTAACTTCTTAGGAGATTTCACTAATATTTTTCTCTGTATGTTCTTCAGCCCCATCATTTGCATTCTGTTTGGGGAAAACTATCATGAATTCTTTCTTCTCTGGCTTCTACCTCATCTTTTTGGGGGTTTAGTGGCAAAGTGATACCTCTGTTGCTGTCACCGTCCTACCTATGGAAGATGGAATCTGATGATGTTAGAAGCGGTGCACATTTTCTCCTTAACCCATTTCATATTTGTTGCAGCCTTTTCCTGTCATTCGGCCAAGGTCTCTTTCTTCTGCAGGAAACCAGCCCTAGCTCTGAGGAGGTTCTGCTGTTAATAAGAAGTTGAGCAGTAGTTATAATAACTCATTGCTTTGCCTGCTTGGAAAGCATGATAATGCTCCTTAGTTGTAAGAAATCATTTTAACAACACTGACTGGTGGCAGTTCATTGATGAGGCCTCTCTGAAACCTGCTATAAATAGCACATGATGCATGTAGAAAAGGGCTCTTCAGTGTGGCTTTTATTTATTTGTAATTTATACTCTGCCTACCTTCACAAAAAGATTTGAGCTGGCTAACAATAAAAAGACACATATACAATAAGGCTGTTATGTATGTAGAAATTGACGATCAAAAATCATATGGAAAGGAGAAGGGGAGAGAGTTATGTTTGCCATTTGTTCCTTCTCATCAAGGCAATAGAAGGTTATGCTGCAACCAACCTTCTCCTGGGCTCACCAGGGTGTGCTTAGCAGGGTGTATGTATTTCATCCTTCATTAACATCAAGTAATTCAAACCATGGTGGGCACAGGGCAGGGAACTGGGTGTTGAAAGAATCAGAAACTTTGAAAGCTCTCATTTGGGGCGGAAGGTGTAGGATGAAGGCCCTAGGAACAAGCAAAACTGTAGAGTGATTAAAGTTCTCTAATCACTCAGTGTCCTCGTTACCTATTGCCTAATTCTCCATCCCACTTACCTGGGATTATTCAGGAACTATTGATTTGTTCTATACATGTCTGTGAAAGTCAATTTCCTAGAGCGGAAGAAAGAATAGACAGTGTCTAACAATGGGTTTTGTACCTCGCCATAATAGTTTTAGTAACTGAGCATTAGTCACAAAAGCTACAATTAATGTCATCAAATTAAACCAGTATAGGATACTTGGTTTTAATTTAGCCTAGTTTGTCTGGACATCAGCACAGATGGCATTCTGGGTCCAAGCAGTCTTTCTCATGCAGGAGCACTGTGAGTTGTATGGTGTTTGGTAAGTTCTTAGTTATCGACAGGCTCTGTATAAGTAGAGCTGCCCCACCAGTTGTTTTTCCAGATGCTGATGGGCAGACTCCACACCCGTCCGTGGAGGCAGCATTCTTTTCTGGGGAAGCCATTGGTAGAAGTAGAGTATGAGGAAGTCTCATTATGTAGTCTGCCCACAGAGCAGGTGGCACCACTGACCCTTGCTGGCATTCTGTTAAAGTTTGAATCTGAAATTCAAAAGCTCCTGTGTTCATGGCTTGGTTGCCCATTGATGAGATTTGGGAACTAACTGGACCACGAAGACTTTTACCGAATGTATTGATGAATCCACTGGTTGATTTGTCCTTTATGGCATTTTTGGCACATTATGGAGAATGGGGAAGGGGACGATGTAGGGAGAAGTAGGTCACTTGGGGCACATCTTTCAAGAGTGTATCTTTGATGTGTACATTTTGATTTTAAAATACCTTGAAAAGCAACATAGTTTGATAATAACATCTTCCACAAACTTCTGAGATCCTTTCTGCCCACTCAACTTTATTCTCCTCTCCTCTCAAAAGTAATACATAAAATAAAAATGGTCAAAACAAACAAAACAATAAGACAAAAAGAATAACAAAACAAAAAGTGCACATACGCACGCACGAACACAAGCACAGCCATGGAGTCCATTTTCTGTTGTCCATTTATTCCTAGGCTTCGAGCCTTCCTGGAGTATAGTGAATAAACAAGGTGACATTCTATTCATTGGAGGACACTAATTTTCCTATTCCAGCAGGTACCAGTGGCTGATCACATGGGTGTGATAAGGGACTTCATGTCCACTTCACCTTCTCCATCTTGGGATATGTCCATTTGAAATTATGTAGGTCTTGTACATGCTGTCACAGTCTCTGTGAGTTCAGGTGTGTACCAGCCCTGTTATGTCTTACAGAATGGCTTTTTGGTTTGGGGGTTTTGTTTGTTTGGTTGGTTTTTTTTGTTTGTTTGTTTTTTTTAGTTAACCACCACCTCTGCCTCTTATAACCCTTCCATTTTCTCTTTTGCATAGATTCCTAACCCTTGTGGGGAGGAATTTGGGCATGACATCCCATTTAGAGCCCAATGCTCTAAAGCCTCATGCTCTCCTCACGTTGTCTAGTTGTAGGTCTCTGTGTTAATTACCATCGACTGCAGGGAGCTTCTCTGAGGATGACTGAGGAATATAAAGATACGTCTCAGTCATGTTATTGAATGTGGAGAAATAGCACTGATGCCCAACAAGAAACTTCACCCCTACTGACTAGTGTTCATTGTACTGGAAGGTACTTTGCATGCTACCAGAGGAGAACAGTAATCATCAACATCACCCGGCTATGAACCCTGCAGGTAGCCTGCATTACTGACCTACCTGCAAGGTATACTGGTACAATAGTGGCAAAACTGCTGTGGAATGACCAACCACTTTTGATTGGATTTAAGGCCTACTCCATGAGATAGAACCCATATACGACACTGCTAGAGTGGACAAGAATCTGAGACTAGACAGGTCATGGTCTTGAGGGAAAGCATACTACTGTTTTTCTGCTAAAGGAATGTAGCAATAAAATAATTCCTAATGGAATATTGTTATATCCATACATCAGTGTGTCACCTAGCCCCCATCACTGAGTACATCTTTTTAAATATATTTTATCAATTTATTCATATTACATCTCAATTGTTATCTCATCTCTTGTATCCTCCCATTCCTCCCTCCTTCCCATTTTCCTCTTACTCCCCTCTCCTATGACTGTGATTGAGGGGGACCTCCTCCCCCTGTATATGCTCATAGGGTATCAGGTCTCTTGGTAGCTTTTCTATGCTTCCTCTGAGTGCCACCAGGCCTCCCCATCCAGGGGATATGGTCAAATATGGGGCACCAGAGTTCGTGTGAAAGTCAGACCCCACTCTCCACTCAACTGTGAAGAATGTCCTGTCCATTGGCTAGATCTGGGTGGGGGTTCGAAGTTTACTGCACGTATTGTCCTTGGCTAAGAGGAGTGTATCTTGTTCCCTCATCTTTTACTTCACGTACCGGCTGCCTTGAAGTCAGAAGCATTGCTTCACTTCGTGCTTCCCACATCAATGTTATAGCTTTGCCTCAGACCCTCGAGAGCCAGATGACCGTGGACTG
The DNA here is from genome assembly GCA_907169655.1 of Acomys percivali. NCBI lineage: Eukaryota > Metazoa > Chordata > Mammalia > Rodentia > Muridae > Acomys > Acomys percivali. The sequence continues at coordinate 37,242,858 of OU015752.1, forward strand.
AAGGTCTTGAAATCATGAATCAAAATAAATCTTTCTTCCCTTAGTTCATGTTATCATGTATCTCGTTAAGTGACAGAAATGTATTGTTCAGTGCGTGCTGTCATCTCCAATAAGGGACACTATCTGCAGGGCCCCCATCAGTGCTCCAGAGCATGTCCTTCCTGCCTGTGTTGATGGGACCTCTCATATCTTGCCATCCAAAAATGTTGCAGAACCTGGCTGTATTCCTTGTCCCTCAACTGATGAAAGTCACCCTAGTAACACTGAAAAAGACCCAGCAACATTCTTGTATATTGTAACAACAGATAATAAATAAATAAATAAAAGCTAGCCGTACAAGTTCTATTACCTAGTGAAAGCCATCCTTCATGCCTGTCTGAAGTCTGTCCCTCAGGCATCCTGACTTCTGCTGGTAACACTGTTGACCTTCGCCTAATTCAACAAGTGAAGAAGAAATAACTGTGTGGCGAGTGGAATGTCAGCTTGCTTACCTGAGAGCATGTGCGGTATGAAAGTCTGTTCCCCAGAGTCTGTTCCCTTATTTGAACACTTGGTCCACAGTCGGTGCCTCTGTCTGGGGAGGTTGGGGATCCTGGGACTTAGAGTCTTGCAAGATGCTGTAAGTCACTGGGAGATGCGGAGTCCATAACCTCACTCCACTCCCATTTCACCTTCTCTGCTTCCTGCATTTGGATAAAAGTGTAATCTTTCAATTCCTTGTTTGGGCTGCCTGATATGTAGCTTCCTACTATAAGCAAAAAATAAATTATTTATTATATCAGTCAATTTTGGTTATGATATTTTGTCACAGCAACAGAAAGTAACTACACAGCACAGTGCAATTCACTGTTATTTGTTCTCCATGCTCAGGTTCAACTAAGTGTTCATCTTCTATAGTGGCTCCTAATCATTAGCACACATAGTTTACATATTCACATATTCATTCCAGAAGCCAGTTGGTGACACTGAATTATCTTCTGTCAATTTTATGATCACATACTTTCTTTGAAATTAGGTTCTCTCTGAAGTAAGATGATTATTGTGTTACCAATTAAAAAAATGTATTTCTTTTTTAAATTTTTTATTATGTTTCTTTTTTAACATATACATTCATATTATTACACATGGGTAAAATAAACTACATACAGCAGGAAGAATTATGAGACAATCAGGAATTATATAAATGTTACATTTATAGTGATTTAGCTATTTGTATTTAGCAAACTTGAAGTAAACATCTTTCCTATCTTGTTGGGTCTAAAATTCTGAATGGAGATTAATATCTATCATATCTCATCTCTATTAGCTTAAAACATCTATCTTGATCTAAAAACATATTAACCTCTAACCTACTAAGCTTAATTGAGAGACTAAACTATCTGGTCTTCAGAGACTAAGAAGGGCTAAAACTTAAATACTTGAGTGAACCTGGAGTGCAGGTTAGCAGCTTCTAAAATGAAAAAAATGACTGAGACAGTTTACTGCCTGAACAGTCACCCAACAATCTCTATAACATTGGAGCATCATCTTCAGCCTTCTGGCCCAATATATCTGACAGACATATTTGCGAGGCAGGAACTATTGAGGACTTGCTTACTCTATCTTGGCAGAGTTTGGCCATCAACTCTGTCTGCATCTAAACCTGCCCGTTTCTGTCAGTGGCTGAAATGAAGACATTTTGCCCAGTGGCTGGTTTGCCACATCTGAAGCCAACTCTATAAGAAGGTTCTTTGATGTTTACCATCTTCTTTGAAGCAGGCTGGGTGTTCCCAGGAGTTAACTTGTCTTGTTGTCAAGAATCTTTAGATTAATAAAAACATCTTTAAATGCCATATTCTCTAGGTCTCTGAGGTTTTTGAAGACCTTACTTAACTATTTTATCTCATATATCTATAGAATCATATCTATCTATTAGACCTAGAATATTTCTTAAGCTGAAGAGATAAGTCAGTTAAGAGCTTACACTGCTTTGTAGAGGACCTGAGTTGGTTCACAGTACCCATGTAGGGCATCTCACGGTGGCCTATAGCTCCAGCTCCCAAGGTTCTGTCACTCTCTTCCTGACTCTGTGGCTATGTAAACTCACAGGTGCATGGGCCCACACCACACACACATATATATGCATGTAGTTTAAAAATAAAAATAAATCTTTAGGCAATTAGAGTTCTAATATCAAAGAAGCTACACATGTGGAATATAAAGAATATAGTGTCCTAAATATGACTGAAGCAAGATTGATACCAGAAAACATAATAATCTGGAAGGGGTAAAGCTCACGAGGCCTCAGCCCTAGATAGAGAACTTTAAGCAACTAAGGAATGTTGAGATCAGGAGAAATAGTCTTCCCCAGAAAGGAGCACACCAGTGGTTGTCCAATACCAAATAGTCAACTTTAAATTCATAAATATACAAATAGCATTATACAGACTGAGCAATTTATACTTAAATATTTAAGGATGTATGTATGCACTATATATATGTATATACAGACACACATGTTGTACATACACACACACATACATACACATAGGGGATAGTAAACAATTCAAGAAAAAGAGACCATGGATTTTAAAAAGAACAAGAGGTGGGAGGGCAACATGGATTTAGAGGGAAGAAAGGGAGAAAAATACTGTACTAATAATCTCTCAAAAAGAAACTGTAATAAAATAATAATTTTCCTGCTGGAGATATATTCAGTGGCAGATCACTTGCCTATCATGTGCAAGTAAGGGCCTAAGTTAGATCCCCAACACTGAAAAATATTAACAATAATAGTCATAATAATAGTAATCTTCTTTGGGTGTCATATAGAAGCTAAAGTTCCCGGGTACACAGAATAAATTGGCGTATATGTACTTTTACTTAAAAGTTTCCAATGTAACTGTGGAGTATCTCTTTAGTCTTTATTATACCTCTGTCATACTGAGAGGGAGCCAGTGGTAATGAGCCCATCTTAGGGGAGGCCAGGAGTTATGGCCTCTCTAATTGCTGTCGGGGTAGTCTAGGATTGGACAGTGTCAGTATATTAAACTCTGATGATGGAATAAACACACAGAGAAGGAAACATGAACAAGAGAAGCTAGCCTACTCTATTGGCACTGGCATCTCCTGATGTTAATTGGAATCTTTTCACATTTAAATCAAAGGGGAAATGCTGTGCTCCATTTCCAAGGAGAGGGCTTCTTCATGCTTGCCTGGTAATGAGGATGCTTTCGAGAGATGCTCAGCCTTTGATAGTATTCAAGAGCTGCTTTTTGAACTTGATTTTTGCTGACCCTGCTTTATAATCTCCCTCACCAGCCAATGGGTGGCACAAGAGACTGGCTCATCCTATTGAGCTTCTGGTTCCAGACCAGTTGCCACTCCCAGTCCTCACTACAGGGCCGCAGTCTCCTGAAAGGCTGTGTATGTGCCAAGAAGAGCAGAGAGGAAAACAATGGATTAAAACAATGAATGAAAGGATGTATTTTTAATCCCAAGAGCAACATATGTCTCAATTAGTTCATTTTTCATCTCCATGAAAACACATGTTACTTATATTTGTTTCTTCATCCTCAGCCAAGAAAGAAGACATTTTTCCGACATTTCTATTTTTTTTTTTTTTTTTTTTTTTTTTTTTTTGCAGAACACCATTCTCATAGCAGTGAATCATAATATAGAGTAGCTTAAATGCAGTGCCCTCACTGAGATGGTAATGGAATCAACTCGAATTGATGTAGTGCATGATGTGAAATCTTGTTAGGCCAGAAATCATTACTTGAATAAGAATCCAATTCCTATTAGAGCAGCTTGCACTTTGAGGTTCATTTCAGCAACTGGAGAAACCTTCCCTATCTTTGTTAATCTTACATGTGTGGTTGGTTGTTGTCTAGTAAGGTAAGGAATATAATTTCATGCCGAGACAAGCCTTAGTCACAGAGTCAATATGAGGTACAGAGGGCTGGGGAGATGGATCAGTGGGTTAAGTGCACGCAGTACAATCCAGAGGGCATGAGTCCCCAGCACCCACGTAAAAAGCCTGGGCTGACGGCTCGTGTCTGTAACGCCATTCCTAAGCAGTCAGAAGGATCCACAGAGGCTATTGGCCAACCAGTGTAGCCCCATCAATGACCCTCGGGTTCAGTGGGAGACTCAGTCTCAAAAACTAAGGTGAAAAACCACTGAAGAAGACACCGGATATGGATTCAAGCCTCTACATGTACTTATGCGTACATACACTCACATAAAAACGTGCATCTTTATTCCACAGCATACACAAGTAGGTAAAAATTGAAATGGACACTTAATTAATATTAAAATGTAGTTAAGACTCCAGCAAAAGTAAGTTGAGATCAAGATCACTTATGCTATCTATGGTTCATTTCTCTTGTCTTCAACTCAGTAAGTAAGGTTCCTGGAAGCCTGTTTCGGAAGTGCTGTAGATGCAGTGATACATGTATCCTTCCCACTTTGAACTGCCCAACGCAAACGTCAAATGTGATGGAAAATATAAGAGTTTCAAACACACATGGATTCAGTACAAGGAAGAAGTGCTATTTACACCATGCTATTTACAGAGACCTAAAGAACAGGTAGTCCTGATGGTAACAGGTGAGCAATGAGATCCAAAAGAGGAATGTCACAGAAACAAGTAAACTAATAGGCTGTCTAACACACTTGCTTATATAGATACCCTGGCACTTGTTTTGGGGATCTGGGAGAAACATTAACTCAATACAAAGTGAACACAAGTATTAACTGTGAGAAAACTTAAAAAGTTAGGAAGGTACAAACGTGATCATAACAAAACTAACTACTCTAAATGTGAATAAGATCAGGTAGTAATAACACTGTAAACTTCAAATATTAATTAAATGTGAAATATGTCAGTGTGGTGGTAATATGGAAGGTGTTTCTGAGGGAAATATGCTAACTTTTTATTTTTCACCAGAGGAATAGAAAATTAATAAAAATCTAATAGCCACAAAATACATTATTTTAGAATATTAATATAAACTGTGAAAGAGAAAACTCAAAGGGACAATACAGAATGGCAGACTATTTTTATCATTACAAGTCATATTTTTATATGCTTAATTTTATTAAAGTTAAAATAATTGCTTTTATTATAATCTTTTATATTCACATTTCATATACATAGACATAGTAATATGTGGCTGAGGCAATAGGACAGCGTTCAAGGCTCTCCTGGCCAGAGACCTTGTCTTAGAAAACAATTCAGTGTATTTTAATTTTCTAAATTTTATAATAGGCATGGTTCATTTATTTATTTAAGAAACATTTAGTATAATTCCCATGAGTCTTCATAAAATTAACAAAGTGAAAATAGTGATTTTTACCAATGATGAAAGCTCAGTTTGGGAACTTGGGGAATCGGTCAGTTGTCAAAGTACTTACCTAGCATTCATGAGGCCCTGGATTCAGACACACACACACACACACACACACACACACACACACACACACACACACAC
>OU015752.1:37255040-37269792 GCA_907169655.1 Acomys percivali
AGAGAGAGAGAGAGAGAGAGAGAGAGAGAGAGAGAGAGAGAGAGAGATCATATGTAGTTGTGTGTTGTGGAATCTGCAGCATTATCCAAGTGTTGCATATATTTCTTACTTGAAACCACTCTTCTTAATGTTTAATCTTCATGGTGGGGAGTAGGAGGTGTTCAAGGGAAAGTTTATTGGCTCATGGCATTAGTTTTCTATGATTATTGTCTAGATTCTAATCTTTGAAATTAATGCTCTAGGGACTGATGGCATCTTAGCAGATAATATAAAAATACAATCACCCACATTCTTATCTACGCTTGCTCTTTGAACACTTTATCTATTGCCAACGTGCAATCACTTCCTGGTTAATTATAAATGAAGACAAATTTATAGACAATGGTTTTGGACTCTATCTTTTGATCTAAATCCATGGAGTCTGCTCATAGACCTTGCTGACAGCAAGCCTAGGCATTTTCAGCACCTTTACTTTCCAAGTCAGCAATTAAAATAACATAGTATTCCATATATTTGTGTGGTTTGATGCTCATTCCTTAGACTATAGTCAATGGAAGCAGAACATTAGCAGAAAGCCACATTGACAGATTTCTGTATTGTGCCTCACTAGTACGGGAACCATGTACCCTGGACTGCTGAGTCTTCAAACAGCAATCACAGCAGAGCATTTGCAGGAAGGGAAGAATACATGCATGTTCCTACTAAAACAGCAAGAAATGCACTTATTTACATAGTACTATCTCCCTTTATGAATTTTAACCCATGGTTTGGGTACAAGGTGATCGTATAATTATGTGGCCTACCTTTTCATCCAGAATGTTGTACCCTTCCATAATATTCGTACATTGTTGACATCATTAGTAAGTTGGACAAGTGTACCAGCTCTCACAATTTCCTATCAGACCCAGATGCTCAAAAAAATTAAAAAAAAAATAAAGGAATATCCTCAACTGCTTCCACAGCCAATAGTGAGACAAGTGAACATGTGAACTCCTGGTAATATCCAAGTTGGGATCTGATAATGCAGTCATGTCATTGACAAATGGAGTTTATTATGCTTTTGGTGTGGTGTTGTAGCAAGGAAGTGTATTGAGCAAGTTAAATATCCACTCTACAGCCTACAGATTATAATCTTAAATGCAGAACACTGACTTATCCATCCATAAAAATTATAAGCAGCTGCTCAGGGCCTACTGAGGCAATACAACACCAAGAACAAAAGCAATCAGAAGGAGATGGGATTGCATTTCTGTCGCGCACTAAGATTTAGCGTGTCTTTGTGCTTAGGTTCTGAGTGAAAGAGCTTTGTCACATTGCCATAATCACATTTGTAAATCAGATCTCAACAATTGTTAGATGAAGGTATTTCTAAAATGGGGGCTACTCTCTCAAAATAATGTGTAAGGGAATTACTGGACCGAGTGACAAGGGATATCGTAAATCTTCAACTCAGACCATGAGAGCCAAAAGGAAAGAAAGCAACATTTAACCCATATCTTAAAAAAAAAATCACTCCACAGCACCAGGAACTTGGTGTAGACAGTGATAGCTATTATAGCCCGAGGAACTTAGTGTAGACAGTGAGGGTTAAGTCTCTGGCTTCTATTACCTACTACCTCTACCTTAGTGTATGTCATCTCCACATCTTCAACCGAATATGGCCGTGGGTTTTGTTGTTGTTTTTCTTTATGGAGCTCTGGTTAGCCATATGAAGCACTCCTAATAAGACATACACCTGGCAGAATGTTGACACAGGGTAAAGAATATCTACCTTTTCTATAGAGGTCTAAGCCAGCAGTCACTTGAAAGCTACAGTTTGCCTTGCTAATACTGAGAAGCCTCTTGGCCAACTATCATGATTTTCAGTGAGAACAAGATACTATGTTAAAAAATATCCACATTTTTATTTGTTCCATTAAATGCCTTCAACGCCTAATATTGTCAAGTCTAATAATAAATGTGTGATTGTGTGACAAACTCTGTTCATGTAATGTCCTTTGCATGTTTATCAAAAAATGTGAGATATTCGTGTGGTCTGTACCCAGACTCCTCCATCCATTCTGTTACATGACAGAACTGAGAAGTATGAGTTCAAGGACATGGCCCTAGATGAGGAGTGAAGATAAGCAGCATTCTACTCTCCAGTATCTAAACATAGTCAACTCTGGTTGGCAGTGAAAACAAATGCATGCACCTACATATATGTCTGAACATGGAGAGAGAGAGAGAGAGAGAGAGAGAGAGAGAGAGAGAGAGAGAGAGAGAGAGAGGTGGTGGACGATGTGACAACAGAGGGAGACAGAGAGATAGAGAGAAAGATGGTATACTAAGCCTAAGATTGTTCAGGTATCTTATATAACGTGCTATATACATCTTCCATGTGATATATAATATAAATATATATATATATATATTAGTGAGATAATTATAATAGCTACTATAGTATAAATGCTGCATATATACTTATACAGGATTCCTTCCAAATGAAGGGCAAAATGATCAGTGTACATACTCGGTATATATGCATTTATTAGAGTAGTTTATAGCACTTTATTGTGCATTTTATAAAGAACCAGTAGATCAGACTTTGACACACCCAGTGTATAGAGATGATAAAATGTTTCAGAATGTAAAAATCTTACCCTGGAGAGATCATTACATATTTTACATATTTATCCACTTAACATGCTGTTCCCTATGAATATGTGCAATACTTGTATCATCATTAAAATGTAAAAATAATCATTCTCAAAGAGAAAATACAAATAAACATAATGAGTCAATAATGGAAAGTAATGAAAACCAAAACAGCCATGATATTATGTTTTCTAGTAGTGATGGATGAACTCATAATGTTCACAGATAGCAATGATAAAATGTGGCTGAGACATTATATATAGTTACATAGAAACACTCCTATAGAGGTATCGAGAGATTGTTCAGTGGTTTAGAGCATTTGCTACTCTTTCAGAGGACCCAGGTACAATTTCTATACTTAATGGTGTTCACAATCATCTGTAACACCAGTTCCATAGGAATCAGTGCTCTCTCCTGGCCTCAGCAGGTACCAGGCATGCATGTGGAACACAAACATAGATGCAGACAAAATACCCATACTCATAAAATACAATTTTTTTAAATTTCAGAAACTTACCTAAATACACAACAAAAATGGGATATGTGTATATAAGACCTGAATTAGAAGTTAAATTCTGCCTTCTACTGAAGAGACAGTTATTAGAGGTTTAGCCCAGTCCTAGAATCCCTTTAAGAAATAAAACTCTTCAAAGGCATATGATAGAACCCAGTATCTTTAACATTTATATTTTGAATAAACAACTTTATATTCAAGAGATGTGTGAAGTGACAGATGAATATAGTTTATACAAGTATTGAAATTACCTAACCACTCCTCCAAAATATCCCAGATATTTTAAGATAGTGAGTAAGTATAGAAAGCAGTATAAAAAATATTTTTTCAAAGATATACAATATACAGTGATCTAGATCCAGGATATAGAACACACGTGTACAGAAGACAGGATGTATAAGCTGGCTAAGTCAACAGCAAGCCTGGCGTTTTCTAGAAGACACTACTTAATATCAGCTATCTTGGTCCTCTGGCTTTATAATTTTTCTTCCCTTTCTACCATGAATAGCTGCTACCATGCTATAGCAGAGTCCCTGATGCTAAGCAGGCTTTTACTCCAATTACACAGCTGTCCTTTATTCCCAAAATAATAGTGCTGTTGTTGCACCATTGTACTGTCTTGCCTGGATAATTATTATTGTGACTCATATGCCTTACAACAAGGTAGGAATGTTGATTGCTGTTATTCCTTGGAAGCTTGCAAAGCAACTTTGAATTACTGAGAAAGCTGCTCTTCAGAGAAGAGGTTTCCAGGTCAGCTCTAACTTGATTCCTCCAAGTCTTGCATCCGAAGTTAGTGTTATCTCCAGCAATCGGGGTTGAGCTTTAAGTTCTAGAAGGAAACTAAAGGCAATGGCAATAGCCTGTACTGTTTTGAGAGTCTCTTATATTTCCTGCCCCCACGAACAGCCCAAAGGGATGTTTCCCATACCTGGCTGTGAGTTTTAGTAGGTAGTCCACGGTTCTTGGGGGAGTAGTATCATCTCACATTATGTAACTTCACTTAACCCATCTACATAGTAATACATACATAATACAAACATACATAATACATATACACATTAAAACAAACTTATATGATAATATTTCTCTATGATGGTTCCAAACATCCTTTGGGTTATCATTTTCTTCCTTTCTTATTCTCCTCTGTATTACCTTCTCTCTTCCCTTCCCAGTTAGAACCCCCCCCCAATTTTTCCCTTTCTAACTTCATAATACCTGTGTCATATTACACTCCTCCCTGGCTCTCCTTCCTGCTCTTCCTTCTCCATCATGGTTACTGCATACTCTCTTGGCTTCTGTGGTTACTTCAAATTTAAAGCCTCTGAGTTGAGATATATAAATAAGAAATACCATGTAGTATTTGTCTTTCTGGGTCAGGGTTACTTTACTAAATATAAGTTTCCAGTACTATCCATTTACCTGCAAATTTTATGATTTCATTTTTCTTTATAAACAAATAATATACCATTATTTCTATGTACCACATTTTCATGGTCCATTCATCAGTTGAAGGACAGCAATACCTCTTTGAAGACAATCTATAATATGAAATAGACCCCTAAACTTTCACCAGAAAACTTCTACAAATGATCAACACATATCAAAGTGGCAGAAGAGGAAATCAACTTCGAAAACTCAGTACTTCTATACATATCAAAGCCAGCTGTTCTCAGAAAGAGATTGTGGAAATACTCTAATTATCAATAGCCTCAAAAGCAAAGGAAGAGCTAGGAATAAGCCTAACCAAGTGAAGAAAAACCTACAGTAACTACTTTAATCTCTGAAGAAAGAAATTGAATGCATTAGAAGATGACCTCCCATGCTCATGGATTGATAGAACCGATGTTGTGAAATGACCATCCCTCCAAAAGCAATTTACATATTCAATTCACTCCCAATAAAGATCCCATGACATTCCTCAGAGAAATAAAAAACAATCATATAATTCATATGGAAGCACAAAGGAATCCTGCATAAGCAAAATAATCCTGAGCAAAAAGTTGCTTTTTCATTTTGTTTTGTTTTTTGCCATGCTGTATGGTTTATATACCAACTTTCAATACAGCATGAAAGTGGCACAAAAACAGACGTGCAGACCAAGTGGACAAAGTAGAAGACCTAGTCATGAGTGCGTTTAACTACAGTCATCTGATATGTGATAAAAAAAAAAAAAAAAAAATTCCGAGACCTCGCACTGGAGTAAAGATAGCATCTTCAACAGGTGGTTTTTCTGCATGTAGAATAATGAAATCAGAACTGTGTCCATGACCCTGTACAAATATTAATCCCAAACTGATCAAAGGCTTAGCATGGAACCTGACATGCTGAAACCTTCATGAGAAAACAAAGACAGTGTTCTATAGAGTGTAAGTGTAGGGAAAGACTTTCATGTCAGAATGAAAGCCAGTGGTTGACAAATGAATCTTCATAAAATTAACAAGCTTCTGTGTAGCAAAGTAAATGATCAGCCAAGTAGAGGAATCCTACAAAGATGGAGAGAATCTTTGCCAGCTGTACACCTGACAGAGGATTAATATCCAGAATATACAGTGAACAAACAACCCAATTTAAAAATTGATCTATGGATCTGAACAAAGAGCCTCAAAAGTGGCAATAAAAATACCTAAGAAACATCTCAAAAACTGTTAAACATCCATAGAAATTACGAAAATGCAAATTAAAACACCATTGAGATTTGCTTTTAGCCCAGACAAAATGGCAACGGTCAACAGACAACTTACAGTAAATGCTGGTGAGGATGTGGGGAAAGGGGAGCCCTCGTTAGCTCTTGGTGGGGGTGTAAAAGGATATGAGAGTGGAGAATTCTGAAAGGCTAAAAAATTAACCATATGAATACATCTATCCATCTGACTCCTTAACAGACATACACACATACACACACACACACACACACACACACACACACACACACACTTCTTTTTTCAAAGAACTTCATATACTGCTGTAGAGATAATTGTCTAGCAATGTTCATTGCCACCCTATCTTCAATAGCTCCTTATCTCCTCTTATACTACAGATAACTCATCCTAGACACTGTGTTATTCAGTTTGACTTCTAAGGGATTTTTATATAAGTGAAACTATTCTTCCTTATGTATTGCATTTTCTCTACAACTATGTATGTTGGAGATGCAGGCAAGTTGATGTGCATCATATTAATTGGTTGTGCTCCCTGCTGCTGTGCTCCCTCCTTGCCAACAATATGCCTCTCGCCTCTCACTGTATTCATTCTTTTTTTTTTTTTTTTTTTTTTTAGTAATCTTGGCTGGGTTCAGTCCCTAGCATTTGAGGATACTTTAATTTGTGTCCAGACTTAGGACATATTCACACAATGGCAAGTTCATTTCTTGTACATGTTTCCTTATATAGAACATAGTGATTTTCCTAGAGCACATTAACAAAGATGCCTGAGATGCCAGGCCGTGCACATATCCATATTTTCTGTGATACATCAAATTGTGTTAGAAATTGGAAGTTTACTGTAACAGATCTGCAGCCGAGCAAAGGGGTTAAGTGATATTTTTTGCAAGTAAAATATACCTAAGTTTGAAGAGGCAACAGGGTCACAAAGGCTTGCTAAAACATTAAACCACTCACCCACCTCTCAGGGTCAACTTTTAAAAAATAATTCTTAGCAAAAGAGAGGAAAGGTATTTCCATCTGTGCTGTCTTGATTCTCTGTATTAACACAGTTGCTAACTGTACCATTCAGGGAAAATGAAGATTTTCTCTCTCCCTCGGTGTCTCATTCTGTGACTATACCCAGCTGTCAGACTCTCAACTCCGTGGAATACGCTCTGGTGTAATGATTATTGGAATTCATATGGCAATATAAATGCTATTTCCGGATGGAGAACTGTACCAAGATAACTCCCAATTATAACAGAGCATTTTGTTCCCCCTTGGGAGCAATTATTAGATTTAGATTGTATTTTTTGCTAATTTCCTATCTGGTTGTCATTCATGGAAATTCAGCAGATTTTCAGAGTGTGTAAATCTTCGTTTTTTATGGATGCCTGTATGGTGTGGGCTGTCCTCTTTAATCTTCTCATGCTCTGACCTGGACTGACACCTCTCCAGGCTGTAGTCTTAAAAACTCTACCACTTATGATCTGAATTTCTCTCTCTCTCTCTCGCTCTCTGTTTTTTATGAATGTATTATTGGTTTTGGTGTTCTTTCCTGTCGTTTTATTTATCCACTTGAGACCTATTGATACCTTCCTAAATCTAAAGTAAAGTAATAATTATAGTAAATTTCATTACTTGTTTATTGTTACTGCCCCAATAGTTTATGTATTCTGCGTCAGACCTCAGACTGGGGTTAAATGGGACTAACCCTTCTCAGAGTACAGACTACAAGAATCAGCAGGAAGGTTTGTGATAGTGCAGACTGCTATAATGTGGTCATTTTGCCTGTTGTATTATACCCCAAGAAGGTGTTGCTTATTGCTGCCACATACTAGGATGGACTATGTTAGGCCCTCACACTCTCCTTCCTTTTGGCTCTCACCACTTTGTCTTGTAGGAGATTTTTTTTCTGCCTTAGTTATACTCTACCTCACCGCTACTCTTTATATTTCTTCATCTCTCAAACTTGCAAATTTGTTTTTTGTATTTTGAGTTTTATTGTTTTATATTTTAGCCATTATGCTTTTGCTTATAGATGTTATGAAGGCTTACACTTTTTGGTGAGTCCCTATAGGTCAATTTCAAAGCATTAGACTGTATAGTCTGAGCTACTCTTTTTTTTTTAAATTTATTTAATTTATTCAGGTTACATCTCAATTGTTTTCTCCACACTTGTATCCTCCCATTCTTCTCTCCCTTCCACTTTCACCATATTCCTTTCCCTTAGGCCTGTGACAGAAGGGGTCCTCCTCCCCCACCATATGGTCACAGGCAATCAAGTCTCATCTTGGTAGCCTGCTTATCCCCAGGCCTCCCCACCAAGGTGAAGCGGTCAAATATGGGACACCAGAGTTCATGCCAGAGTCAGTCTCCACTCTCCACACAACTGTGGAGAATTCCTGTCATTGGCTAGATATGAGCAGGGGTTCAGTGTTTACTGCATGCATTGTCCTTGGTTGGTGCAGTAGTTTGAGCAGACCCTACTGGGTCCAGATCCACCCATCATGATGTTCTTCTTATAGGTTTCTAGGACCCTCTGGATCCTTCTATTTCCTCATTATCCCATACTTCTCTCACCTAGAGTCCCAGTAGGAAGTCCTCAAACCTTTCCCAATCTCATGGTAAGTGAAGACTTTCATGGGACATCCCTTTTGGGCTAGTGTCCATTTATAAGTGAGTATATGGGCTAGTCTTGGACATACTACATAGCCCAGGCTAGCCTTCAGGTCTCCGTCTGCCTGCTCCAGCTTCTCTAGTGCTACACGTATAGAGGTGCATTGCCATGTTACAATTCCATGCATTCTTAATTTGAAGCAATGAAATGACTTTATATTCTGTTCCAGTTCATTATGTCATCCATGTTGAAATTCAGATCCTTTGTCCTCCATTCATGAGAACATTTGAAGCATTTGCTTCTTTCTAGACATGACGGGTTTCTTCTTTATGTAGCAAGCTCATGTTCATTGAAATCCATCTGCAGGAAATCTTTGTAGTCAATTATGATATTTAATAGTGATTATTGACAAGATGGAGAGCTACTTAGGAGACAAACCTTGAGGCAGGTCTTTGGGCAGGGGAGCTGTCTATATTGGGTTGATTGAATTGGAAAGACCTGCTCTAAATGTGAGGCAGAATCATTCCATAGGATGGAGCCCTGTAGTGCTTAAGAAGGAGAAAGACAGTGAGCATTGCACATTCGCTTCTGGGTTTTTTGGGGTTTTTTTGTTTTTGTTTTTGTTTTTCTGCAGATGCCATAAGCTCATACTGCCAGGCCTCCACCTCCATGGTGGTCAACACCTTCAAACTACAGGCCAAAATAAGCCCACTTTTTCTCTCTATATGTAGTCACAATGGTGGGAAAAGATGTGAATGTACCTGTGTTTCTAGAGTCATTTTCTCTAGAACTAACTTGTAAATGACTTTTGCTAGGTATTCCAATAATCTCCCTTTTCTCTGAGTTTTCCTACTGTATGAGTTCTTGTAGACATCAAGAAATGGGCATTGAGTAGGATAATTTCATATAGACTTCTGATTTTTCCCCTTTTCCTCTTAATGCCAACTTTAAGTAAAACTGGGGTTTGATTTTGTTGATTCCTCTTTCACTACTGAGTATATGTTCTGGCATTTGTTGGTACTAGCTCCTTGCAAGGTGCCTGAGCTTATCTTGCACTGAACTTTGGGGAAAGGTTTTATCCTCTCTTTTATGTTCGTGACCCATTCCCTTGAGGACTGGAGGATATTGAGTGTCAAGTGCTGGCTCTTAAGGTCACTTACTGAGATGCCAGACCTCTTTTTTTTTTTTTTTTTTTCCTCATTGCCCTAGACAGTTCATAAAATGTTTCATGATTCCAGTGAGTGGTCAGCTTCAGATAGATGCCTCTCATACACACCATTTCTCTGCATTTATTTATGAATTTGAATAATTTATTCAGGTTCCATCCTAATTGTTATCTCTTCATTGTATCTTCCCTTCCCTCTTCCCCTCTTTTGCCCTGCTCCTCCTCTTCCCCTACTACATGATCACAGCTTATCACGTCTCATCCTGATAGCCTGCTTCCGCTTCCTCTGTGTGCCACCAGGCCTACACACCAAAGTGAAGTGATCAAATTGGAGGCACCAGAGTTCATGTCGGAGGCAGTTCCCTGCCCTCCCGCCAACTGTGGAGAATGAGCTGTCCATTGGCTATATCTGAACAGGGCATCTAGGTTTACTATATGCATTGACCTTGGTTGCTACTGCACTTTGTGCAGGCCCACCCTGGTCTAGATTCGCCATCCTTGACAGTCTTCTCAGACATCTTATTGCATGGCTTCATTAGCAACCTTGCCATGCTTCCGAAGTATTTAGTTACTCTCTGAGCATCTACTCCATCATGTATCTACAACTGACGCTCCCATGTATTACTTTTCTATTTACCTTTCTTGTACTTAGAATTTGGTATCTCTTTCCGTAATGTGAGTAGTTAACTAGTTTATATGTCAGCCCAGAAATTACAAATCAGCTGTATGATTTCAAGTGATCCATGCCACTCCTCCACCACAGTTTTCTTGCATGGGAAAAAAAAAAAAAAAAGACATTGGGCTTGACAGATTCCTGCCATTTGTAAACTCCTATGACCCGAGAGCTGTGAAGGTAGAGCATGTACCAAGAGATTCAGTGGACATGTTCAGACACGTGCTCATGAAAGTAAACCATTCAATATTTTCTCTTTCTAAATAGGATAGCAATAATATTAAAGAACTAATTTGTCCCAGCCTGTTTTGGAGAGGACATTTTTTGAGTTTATTATATTATAACTTGTTTTACATGGGTTCTAAAAATGTTCAAGGAATATTCCTTTCTACAATTAAGTTTTTCAGAATCATCTGGCTCTTGCAAATTATTATATGGACAGTAGCCAAAACATTTTATCATTTTCTCTTTTCGAGATGACATTTCCCTGTTATATAAAACAAGCATTCATACACATTGTCCCCTCAGTTGATGACACTGGGTAAATGCCCATTTCTTTAGAGTATTAGAGTATTTAGGTGAGGATATTTTAAACTAGAAGATGGAGAGGTGATATGGAAATGGCTCAATAATTAGCAAAGCATACTGCTCTTGCAGAGGACCTGAGTTCAGTTCCTAGCATCCATGATGGGTGCCTGACAACTGTGCATAACTCCAGCTCCAGGAGATGCAATGCCTCTGGCTCCCCCAGGCACCTGCACACATGTACACAAACTCACACTCATAGGCACACTCTAAATTTGTTATGTAATCATATATAAATATACCTTTTTATAATAGTGGATAGGGGGTGTCAAGTGCTAGTTTTTTAAGTGGATAAGAAAAAAATGCCAATGGCCAAATGATAACAAACAGCTGTAAAAGTTTACATTTGGGTTCCCCATTTTACTAGATGTAACTTTATATTCAAAATTGGAAGAAGAGACTTGATGATACCCTATGAGCATATACAGGGGGAGGAGGTTCCCCTCAGTCACAGTCATAGGGGAGGGGAGTAAGGGGAAAATGGGAGGGAGGGAGGGAGGAATGGGAGGATACAATGGATGGGATAACCATTTAGATGTAATATGAATAAATTAATAAAATAAATTTAAATAAAATATTCAAAACAAAACAAAATTGGGACAGTGTATACGTCAATCACATATTTATATGAAATAGTCTCTGAGTTTGCACTTGGCAATACTCAGGCTGGGAACAACTGGTATTCAACCTTGTTGTTGTTGTTATTCAGCAAAGAGAACATGTTACAGCTTTCAGCTACTTTTGTATGACCCAGGCATCAGCTTCCTCCTCCACAGTCACTGACTTCTTCTTCCTTTGAGGAGAAACGGCCTGGATCACATCCATGCCTCAGCCATCTGTCGCTCAGCTGAGTGGTGCTGACTTGTGCTTCTCTCTGTGCAGAGCTGAATGGCTTTGCTCTTGGCCTTTTGTGACTGCTGCAATGAGGGAGACTTCTTATGTTTGGCAAGACACGCTTCATGCCATCCTCCTCATCTGTATTTCTCCAGTATGACTGTTACTGGGAAACTTAGGTCCCCCTTTCAGGCTCTTAGTCTTATAGATATAAGTATAGGTATAGGTATAGATATAGGTATAACAATAACAACAACAAAAACTACAACAATAAATAATGAACTCAGAAACTCCAGAACAAAGTTATTGGAGTTTGAGGGAAATATTATAGGGCAGGCAAACTAGTGATCTCAGCAGCTGCCTGGAGGAAAGAGATGGGCAAGAGGAAGAGGAAGAGGCATTTTTTTTTCTGAGTTGGAAGTCAAGGAGACAGGCAGCCTCATCAATAGCAAATCTGTGAGCAGTTGCTGAGGAGTGGGGTCTTCATGGGGTTGGGGGGAAGGAAGGAGATAAGGAGATA
Source organism: Acomys percivali (assembly GCA_907169655.1). Lineage (NCBI taxonomy): Eukaryota > Metazoa > Chordata > Mammalia > Rodentia > Muridae > Acomys > Acomys percivali. The sequence goes on from OU015752.1 coordinate 37,267,234, forward strand.
TAAAGAGGGAAAAAGGAAGGCTTAGTAATATAGATCTGTGAGAAACCATATTGACAGATAGGGTGGGGTGTGGCGTCTCATTTGAGCTGTTTCCCTTTCCATCCCACAATCAGCTTCTACTGCTGCTTGCAGGAACATCCAGGGTGAGCACTTGAGAAACAAACTTCTCAGGAAACAGCTTCAGTGAGACAATTCATTTAATTGGGAGTAACAAGGGAGATTTAAACCTTTGGGTGTGTTGGGGGGAATAGGGACTGTGGGAGTGTATGTACACTGGCCAGGGCCAGGATGCTAAGGATGCCTCGCTTGCATAAGAATCTACAGATGCTGTTGGATATTACCTTATAAGGGAAAGGAAAGTTCAACCTGGCTTCCAGGCTATATGACCTCCTCAAGGATGGCAAGGGTGTGGGCACAGGGCCATGTGCACAGGAACATGCTGGCCAGGGGCAAGGAGGGAGTGGTCCTGCTCCTGCTGATCTTAGGGTGAGATTTCTGGGCTTTGGGCATGTTTGGACTCTACTCTTGCTCCAGACTGGCTGCCCTAGTTCCACAAATCTCTGGCCCCACAATGGGGTATATAAATACATCATCATTTTAAAGACATCATTGCTCCTCTTATGTTGTAGGAATATTGGGGTGCCTTTAAGAATGGTAGTTTAACTTGAGGAGCTGGAAACGTAACAGCACAAAAGCCACCCTGAGCCAATGTCAGATTATGATCTTGAGAGTTCAGGTACCACAGAAAGTTTTAGAGAGAAATTCATTATAGATTCATAAGTGAGAGTTAGGAGGGAAAGAGAGAGCAAAACTCCTGTGTAACAAGAGGGATCCCTGGAAATTGGGTACCCACGAGCTGCTAATCTGGGACTCTTTAAAAGGATTTATGGCAGAAACTGGGCAGGGTATAAGAAGAGGGATGGGCAGATCTGGGCCCAGGGGTCCCGCTCAAACTATGGCACCAGCCAAGGACAATACAGGCCGTAAACTTCAAACCCCTACCCAGATCTAGCCAATGGACAGGACATTCTCCACACTTGAGTGGAGAGTGGAGACTGACTTTCACACGTGCTCTGGTACCTCATATTTGACCATGTCCCCGGGATGGGGAGACCTAGTGGCACTCAGGGGAAGGACAGCAGGTTACCAAGAAGAGACTTGATACCCTATGAGCATATACAGGGGGAGGAAGTCCCCCTCAGTCACAGTCATAGGGGAAGGGAGTAAGAGGAAAATAGGAGGGAGGGAGGAATGAGAGGATATAAGGGAGGGGATAACCATTGAGCTGTAATAAGAATAAATTAATAAAATAAAATTTTAAAAAAAGAAAGAAAAGAAGAGGGATGGGCTGGCAGTCAGTCCAGTTGCTCCTACCTGGTGTCTGTGTGCTTCTTCTCAGTCTTGCAGGCACATGCAGCCTTTAGGTAGAAGGGCTCGTTTAGAAAATAATAAAGAAACAGAAACAAGAGCTCCCTTCTGACATTTCTTGCTTCCAGTACATTCTGAAAACTGCTATTTTGTGGTCCCGGACCTACTTGAACAGTTTCTAGCTCCTCTCCTCATCGTTATCTTATGAATATATCTTCAGGTGACTCGGCTGTCCAGATGATTGACAGCCTTACTGGAAGTAATGCTTTAAGGAGTGGATGATAGGATCTTTGTGATCTTTCTTATAAGCCTTTGGACAGTTTAAAATGTCCCGTTTCCACCACCTGAAGTCTCATTTTTTTTTTCAATCGAAAATTATCACTCATGTAACAGTATAGGTTAAAATGAATTTTAAAACCAAAATGTAAGACCTAGGAGAGATAGATCAGTTGCTAATGTGTTTCTTTAACATACAAGCAGGAAGACCTGAGTTTGAGCCCTAGAACCCATGTAAAACACAGTAGTTTGGAGTGGTGGCATTGTTTGTACTACCAGTGTGCTGGGGAGGTAGACATAGGCACACCACTGGGACTTGGTAAGCTTCAGGCAAGTGAGAAACCGTATCTCAAGGAAAGAAATGGTGGACAGAACCCAAGGGACCACATCCAAGTTTGTCCTCTGGCCACTACATACGTGCATGCACACCTGCCAGCTGTGCTGGCGAGCTCTGGGTTTAATTAAGTGGCTTTGCCCCAAAAGAGCATAGACATTTGATGCAACAGGTCTTATACATATAAAACCTTACAGAGACTATGGCAGCATATACACGTACATGGGGCCTGCACTGATTCAAGCCTGACAGAGCCAAGAAGGAGACATGGGCACGAGCTCCCATTCCTAAGCAAGACACTGTCTGCAACTGATAACAGTTTGCAAAGGAAAAATCAATTTTCTCCAGTGGAGTCTCACTGGGTATATAATGCCACACTTAAGGGCACACTTAGTGACTGCATGCCCGGCAGTAGATGTCTAACATGAAATGAACTCAGTGGTCTTTTTGAAGATTTTTTTTGTCTCATATTGGGCATTTTTTTTACTGGTCTTTTGCATGTGTATTTCCTAACTTAGTGAGTTTATGTGTGTGTGTGTGTGTGTGTGTGTGTGTGTGTGTGTGTGTGTGTGTGTGTGTGT
>OU015752.1:37269802-37291665 GCA_907169655.1 Acomys percivali
TGTGTGTGTGTGTGTGTGTGTGTGTGTGTGTGTGTGTGTGTGTGTGTTTCTTGTGGGGTTGTTGTTGTTATTTCTGGGTTGTTAGTCTTGTTTGCTTATTTTCTAAAAATAGAGAGAAAAAGCATGGAGTTGTGTGAGGAGGAAGGTGGTGGGATCTGGAAGGCGACAAGGGAGGTGAAACAGTGCTCGGGATATATTGTGTGAAAAAATATATTTTTTTAATTAAAAAAAGGGAGAGAGAAAGAAGCCTTTTTGGAATGAATTGACTTAATACAACTACACTTACTACCAACCAAAGGGCTAGTGTCACTAGAAGCACCTGAGGCCCACAGCTGAGATTTTTCTGCTTTGGTGGAACTGTCTTAAAATTTCCACCGATGCATTTAAAAAGCAATGACTTATGACTTTCTTTGTTCTCTTAATTAAAAATATCATGAAACTGCTTGCATACTGGATCATAGATGTTGAGTACCCTAAAGCAATATTCCGGGGCCATGGTCATACATATTTGACATCAGGATAAACTCACTCTTATCCCCTTCAAAAATTAAAAAGAAGAGAGAGAGCAGAGGAAGAGTTAGTGAGGAGGATTCCAAACATCAAGCTAAGGTCTCCACAGCAGTGCACAGCTCAGCACAAATATGTGCCCCCATATATTCATGTATGTGCGTATACACGCACGCACGCACATCTAGCCATACGAGTAGAAGAAGATATCTACCAAGTGTGAGATCTGAAATAGTGAGGTTTTAATCTTTAGAGAACTGTTATATGAGTTGCACACATCTTTTAGAACCATCTAATAAAACAGAAATCCATGTAATACTTTAAAAAGACACAGAGAAAAACGAAAGGTTTTTTTTTTAAAAAAGTGTTGTATAAGGCATGACTATATTTATTTTACACAAGAAAACATCACAGAATTACATGTGAGCTAATAAGTGTGTCTGATATATTTCTAATCTTTCATAAACCTCACACTACCTTGGATTCATTTCATGTCTTCCAGTTGAAAAGTTTTTTGCATGGCTGCAATATTAATGATCCTCTGAGTGTCGAAATGTAAAATGGATAAACACCTAATGTTAGATAGTATTTTAGAATGTTAGAATGTATTTTAAATATTTAAAGATGTATATTATATGAGTAAATAGACATTTGTTGAGTAATGCCTTTTCACTGTATATTTCCCTGTGTGTATAGAGAGACCCTCTTTTATTTTTACTAATATTATAGCCTTTTCTCCCCTAAAGCATTGCACTTTCTTTAAAGCCAAGGGATCTCTCTACTGTTCCTTCTTATCCTATTTAAAGCCAGAAAAGTACAAGCCGTGTAAGTACTCCATAAGTAGATAGCCTATGAATATCCAAATGTTGCCTTATGTTAGGTAGCTGGAAGGGAAGAAAGAAGGAAGAGAAGAAAAGGAAGGGAGGGAGAAAGGGACAGAGGGAGGGAGGGAATCAAGGCGAGAGAGAAGAAACAGGGAATGTGATTCGATAGGTAAAAGAGTCAGGAAGTGATCTTTGCGAGTAGTTCAGGACTTATATGCATTTGAGATGTCTGACTGCATATGGCAGTAGAAGTCAGCACAGTAATCCACACGGAAAGAGTGCTTGGAAAAACCATCAATGAGAAGGAACATGAATAGCAGGGTAGCACTTCCGAACAACTGACATGATGTGGTGCTATGCATTTTTACCACACTTTGTCACTAGTTTTTTTTCTTTTTCTTTGTTTTTGTTTTTTTTTTTTTCTTTCTTTTAATTCTTGGGCCTCTGGACCAGAAGTAGAAGCTGATTTATGAGTTAAGAGTTGATGCAGAGTGTCATACTTCTATAATGAGATTATATATTAAATCTAATGAAGGGAAAATATGCCTACCCAAACCAAATGACAGCACTATGATTAAATGACTCAAGATTCCCTCGATAGATTTGTTCTGACAATGCAGCAGGTAGAGAGACCACCTCCTTCCTTAGATATGTGATCAGTTCTCTGAAGTGAAGATTGATGCCGGTCACAGTTTTGATGACACAACAGTCTGCTTACGGCAAACTTGAACAAGGTAGACCCAGGGCTGCCAGTGATGCCTTATGGGTGTGGTATAGTTTCAGATCCATCTCTGTTGCTATTTATGCTGGCTACTGACTACTGCCTTGTAGCAACACAGCTTTTCTGTTTTCCTTCTTCAACTTGAATCTTCAGCGTCTTGGTGGCAGTACATGTGCATGCCCTCATGGCCTCAGAAGCAGGATTGTGTGCCCCGTCTTGAGAGTGATAGGAGTGAAGCCGAATTTTTGTCTCCATATCAAGTATATAACCGTGAATGACTTCTGAATGACACTGCCACATGTCTGAGAGTCAATGCTAATGTTATTTTGGTAAAACTATGTTTGTCTCTCATAGTCTCTCCCATAACCGAGCTGTCACACAAATAGTTGAGATTCTTTTATATTTGTTTAACAATACACTTCACAACACAATAACTGAGCAGTTATTACTCTATTCTTAACCCTCTAAGCTACTCTGATTTCCTCCCAGCAAACATCTCAGAGACACTTGCACTTTGTAGCTTTCCTTGCTCTGTCTCCTCTCCTGTGGCTCATCTCCTGGCTGAATCCCTACTTTCTCCTCTAACTTCTACCTTGGCTGGCAGGAAGTCCAGCCCTATTCGCTCCCCTGCTCATCATTTGAGATTTGGCTTTAAGCTGCTTTTTTGGCCTATCAGGGAACAATTGGGGACCAATGTTTATACAACATTGAGACAGGAGATTCTCAGAACAAGGATTACAGCCAGATATGGGGGCACACAGAAATCGGCATTTAAATTACACAATATCTTTATGCCTGAAAGTCAGTGTTGAGAGAGCCCTGATACACCCAAGCTACCCTCTGACCCTCCACTAGCACCAACCATTCTTAGAAGGGAAAAGAAGAAACAGCCATTCGCTCTTAGCCCAAAAGTAAAGAACTAGCAGGAATAAAAAAATCTACTTATAGGAAATGAATGAATTCCCAACCTTTACATACCCTTCATTTGCCCAGTTTTACCTGAAATCCCACTATCATGATTTGGATTCAGTCTCTTTCCTCCTTCAATTAAAATGCAAATATCTAGGGGCCGATTTCAGATGTATGTTCTCCAAATAATTATTTTTAGTTCTGATTCTTGTTGGCAGGGCATGATAGACACTGATCAAGGAGTATGGACGGAATGGAGCAAGGGTGGGCAGATAGATTTAGGAGGAAAGATGCTGTCTGTTATGGTCTGCCTAGAGCTGGTCCTGTGACGGGCAGGAAAGCTGTAGGTGTAGTTTTCTTTCAGTAGCTCCTTCTACTGGCTCTTCTTCACTTCTCTCCTGCTTTCTTCTTTAATATTCATACATTAGCGGCGTGCGATCTGTAACAGGGACCACAGTATTTAGAGTTGCCACATGCAGATTCTTATAAGAGCAACTCCATTAAAGATCATTTTCTCCTGGTGCAGCCTATGCTCTGATGGTGTTTATCACCCAGCATTTAGCTGCTGATCCCTGTAATGTATGCAGAATCAAAGATCCCCCTTCATCATTCTGATTCTGCTGGGAGTTAGTTTACATTGTAAAACAGAGGAGGTGGAAAGGAAGGGAGCCAGAGGGGAGCAAAGCTGTACACATATTGTGATCCATCTAGATAGAATAGTACCAAGGGACTAGTCAGCCAGGGGGAGGTATGGGAATAGATGGATTTCCTCCCCTGGGGCCATCTGTATACAGCAAACTGTAGCTAATAGCAAACAACTCCTTAATGCCCAACTTTGCTTGGATTCTAATTTTTCTTCTTCAATGAACTGAGGAAAGAGCAACCCACCATTCTCCTGTCCTGAGGTGTTTATTTAGGACAATTTGATCATAATTTGAGAGTCCTCAGCGAATAAGAACATTAAAAGCTAACTTGTAAAGCCAGCTGTGTTGGCACATGTCTGTAATCTTGGTGCACAGGAGGCAAAGATAGGAACACAGTTCAAGGCTACCTAGGCTACATAATAAGACCTTATTTCAAAATACAAACATAAAGGGGAACCGACATAAATTCTGCCATTCATTTCTGCCTAACTACGAGGCAGCACTGTCCACCCTGTGTTGCTTCAACAACAACACCACCAAAAAAAATGTTTCTAGACTTTGTTGATATTGAGGGACTTTTGTGGAGGTACTAGGACAGAGTGTCCACTGCCCATTTCCAATGACTGAACTAAAGAAACCTCATGTGGGGAGACAGGAAACCCCAGGCTGCTTCTGAGCCCAGTCCTGGGGTGGCAGAGTCAGCTGGAGAATTTCACATACTTGTGATCTCATCATGGCTTAGTTTTCTCAGGAGAGATGTCTGTGTTTGTCATATTTGGGGAAAGACAAGAAATATGTGGGTGTGGAGATGGCGTGTCTATGTATGGTCATGTGTATTTGAGCACAGGTGTTACTGGCTCCATGGACTTGGAGTTAGAGGAGGTTAGGAGCCCCCTCTTCCCGATCCACTGTGGGTGCCAGGAACCAAATGCTGGTCCTCTGTAAGAGCTGTATGTGTTTTTAAGTCCCAAGTCATCTCTCAAGCCCTATGAAATGATGTTTTACATTTATTTTATTATTTTAAGTGTATGGAGGTTTTGCCTGTAGGTATGTCTATACACCACATGGCCACCAAAGCCAAAAGAGGGTGTTAGATCTCCTTAAAGCAGCATTATTGATGATTGTGAGCTGCAAGGTGGGTACAGAAAATCAAATCTGCATCCTCTGGAAGAATAGTCAATGCTCTTAACAACTGAGCTAGCCCACCCTTTAAAATGCTGTAGTCATTTTGTTTCAGCTATTACTTTATTTTGTTATTTCATTTTAATGGTATTTTCTTTTGTTACATAACAAACTGTAAAATAAACATATAAAAAATTGAAACCCAGTGTTGCTGTAGTATCTGTGTGTATCGTGGCTAGCTTTCCTCCATGCCTGACCTTGCTGTGTGCTGCTCAGGTTCTTCACTCTCTTCTGTATTGACCTTAGTGTCAAATCCCTGGGTCAGTCCCCCTCAGGGCTTGGGATAGATGGGACACCCTGGAGGCATCAAACTGCTATGCATGGTAAAGACATAAGCCCCTCCCACCTCCACCAGCCAAGAGACCAGCTGTGTAACTGGATCTTACAGTATTTTTTTTCCACTTCCCTGCAACCATCAGTCATAGATGAAGCAAGTATCATTTAATAAACAAATAACTAAAAATGTGTCTACTAGGTTGATTTCTAATTTCTCACTCTGCAGGTTTCTTGTCTGGCGTCCGTTAGAGAAAACTGCAGCTCTCCTAGCCCACATTCCACATTTTCTTACACAGTAGTGCTTCCCCGCACCCCCTCCAGGTCTGAGCTTCCCTGCAGCCATGCCAGCTCTTCCAGCCCCGGATCTAGCACCATTATGCCAACGTTATATCCTCATAGTCTCAGATGGTAGATTCTGTTTCCGAGGCTGATTGATCTCTTGAGTGCATGTCAAATCCAGTATTTCTCCTGTGTGAAATATATAGGACATGCGCTTCCTTGTACCTCTTGGGTTTCTTCATGTCAAAGGTGCAGAGAACATAATCTTACACAAACCATACATGGTCTTTTTAGAAGATTTCATGGTGAAATCTGGTCCTCTACAAGACGTGAGTCTGGCAGCTCTTCTGTAGTTATTCTTACAGTCCAGTCTGGAGTGGTACAGGCAAGACCTCGTGGCTTTGTGACTCTGCAGCAATTCCTAAGGCAGATAATGCTCTCTGGTGATCCTGCATTTTTGCCAGTGTTGGTCCAGATTGCAGGCATATGGATTAGAAAGTGCACAAGCACACTCAGCCTATGATTTGGAGGAAAAAAAAAAGAGCTTTAAGAGGTGAGTCTTGTTTTAAAGCAAAACAGACACTTAATTGAAAACTGAAAGCACAGTGCATTGCAGCCCCTGGTCATAAGGGAGGGAGAAAGATGCAGAACTCAGAGCAGGTAGCACCAGGCCTCGCTAAGTACACTCATCACACTTCCACTAATGCTTCAGCTCAAAAGAGTCCAGGATAAAAATAACAGCTCTAAAATGGTAAAGAAACTATAAATGGTCAATCTGCGGTTGCAAGCTTGCTCGAGAGGCAAGGCTCTTTTTCCATGCATTCCTTTAGGAATCATTAGGGAAACTGCTTAGGAGCAGCAGCATGTACAAATTCACTAAGAGTAGATGCAAGTGGGGGCTTCTGCTCAATGCCAGAGACATCACTCAAGGCAGAGAGCAACTGACACCTTCTCCATCCTAGACAGCCCAATGCCAGGTGGAAAATCATTATCTGATCTTTTAGCACTTCCTGGCCAAGCATTCTCTCTGACCTTATTTCCATTAGTAGGACTCTGAAAACAGATCCAATCAGCTCACATTTCTGCAGTGGTAGGTACTAGACCAATTGGCACATTGATTGCAGTGACTACATGGTCCATTTGATGGTCTAAGCCTTTTGTCCTCGAGGTAATTCGAGTATAACTGGCAAGCTAAAACTCTACTGGGAAACAAAAAAAAAAAAAAAAAAAAAAAGGCATCCCTTCTTGTTGTTCCCATCTGTAAGTATGGGACACCCTGATGCTGGGGGTAATGCTGATGAGGGAGGGGTGCAGATGCTATAGCAGACTCCTGTAAAGGTCAGGGAGAGAGGACCAAGACAAAAAGAGAACGGTCTTAATTGGAAAGGGAGAACAAATCCAGTCTTAATTATTCTACAACACGAAGCCCTTATTATTATTTCAGGTACCAGGCACTCATTCAAAGGAATAAAAGAAGCCTCACGTGGTCATCTATTTCGATGTACCCTATTTACAGCCGAAAATGCAGGTGAAGGTGGTTAGTTTGAAAACACAGAGCGGAATGCCACCTGGTAATTTCTGTTTCTTTAAGGAGACTATAGCTTTTAAGTGGAAAAGAATAGGCCATAAGCAAATGTGTAGTGAGCACCAGCGGCCAGCATGTTGACCTTCTTCATATGAAACCAACTCCGGTGTTATCTCCCATCTGGAGAGGATTGATTGCCGAGTCCAGGGTGCTGACATTCCTGATGAGATGCTTCTGACGTCTGTGCACTCTGCTTATTGACCACAATGGAAAATCAGATATAGTTAAAGGGCAGAATAGCCTCATCTTAACTCAAAAACTACAAAGTTATTTTATAGTTTGACCTATCGGATGGTTGCCTGTCACCTGAAATATATAAACAAGAACTGTTTTCATGGACAACTTCTATAATTCTAATATATGTGTTTTATTCTCAAACCGAGAGTTCCACTCACTATGAATTCTCCCCAAAATCTAAATTAAAAGGGAAGGAGGGGCGGTGGAGTAGAGGCTGTTGAGAAATCTAATTTTCAGGGACTTTTTTTTTTTTAAAGAAAGGAAATCAGGAAGGCAATTTAGTTTATTTTTTAAATATTCCCAGTAGTGCTGTGAAGCTTGAACAGCAGCTCTGAGATAGTTCATAAAAAGCAAACTGCAAAGAGAAGGGGGGTAAACTGGATGAAAACAAATAGGAAACCATCCAGCTTAATTGACCAGGCTGATTAAAGTGAGAAATGGAAACACCTTCCTGGGGTAAAAACAGGTTGCATATGCAAAGTCACCTCTTTGTTGGCCCCTCTTGGAAATTTTGTAACCCATAGAATAACTTATATTATTTAAACAATAAAACCAGAAATGAAAGGCTCCGCCCTGTTAATGATATTGCATGGTCGCCTGAAGTGTGGATGACTTGTCAATGCAATAGAGGTTCATTACATTTCCCTCCGTGGAATTCCCACTGTTCTGACATAGACTCATTGTGTCTGATTGATTTTGCAAAACTCAAACAGCCATGCAAGGATAGCTGTGAATATAAAATGCAGCTTGGGACAGTCCCTTAGCCTCCTAGTCATCTACTAGTAGATTGTTTTCTAGTTTATATATTAGTTTAAGAAACAAAAGCATAAGCAATATAAGATAATTTGTTTACTATTTTTAAAGGCTAGGAATAATAGAAATGTTTTTTCCAGACTTGGGACTATGTATTTGTTTGTGTAATGAAAGTGGCCTTTTATCTGCTTATAAACATCATACAGACTGTAGAAAATAGGACAGGCTAGATTATGACAAAGTAGCAAATAGCCTAGAATTCCTCCTGCTTTAAAGCGACAGATGCATATTTCTTATGCTGTGTCACCACTAGCTGCCAGCTGAGCATCCTGTTTCAGGAACACTGCCAGTGTAGTTCTAAGTTAGGTAGTCTTGGAAACCTTGTATGTAAGATGCTATGGCAGAAGGGTAAAGTGTGGAAGAACACAACACAGGAAACTAAGTACCCTGATCTGGGACTCAGAAGTTACTTCTGTTGACAGTGTGCACCAACCTGCAAAGGGACGTACAGGCATGCAGCCATTGCTGTAATGCGGGAAGCCAGAGGTATTTTTATGAAAACCTCATGCACAAAGCTACTGAGATCTATGGCCCTAGAGGAGGAAAACTATACTCATGAAAATCTTGAAGCAGCATTTGATGAACTGCTTTCCAGATATTTGTGTGCGTGTGCTTGAATGTGGGAACAATAAAAATAAGCTTTTCGTTCTGCTTTTCCACTTCAGTATTGTCTCATAAAGATGCCCTCATTAATTGAAATGGGCATTGTTCTTTTTCATGGCTACATTCTATTCCATTGAGCAAGCATGACTTAAGTGATTTAATTGACTGACAAAAATTAGGCTCTTTTCACTTACTTCAGTATTATAAACAAAATTGTCATTAGCATCATAGCATATTATGTGCCTTTTGATAGTAATGCTTATTATACCGGGAATAGTGGGGTTCTATGAATTTTCTAAGTGTTTCATTCTTGTAAAACTTGCAACGTTGTTTAATACATGGAACACACCAATGCAAACTGTCTTAGTTGCATTTTCTCCCATTATTACAGTTCAAGGGGAAGTCGATATCCTGACAGAGGCAAGATATCGTAGCAGGGGTGTGGGGCAGCTGATCAAATGGTCTCCAAAATCAGCAGGTAAAGTGAGATCACCTGGTCTCACCTGCTCTTCTCGCTGCTAGTCGGTTCAGGACCCGAGCCCAGGATAGCATGAGCCCCAATGAGGATACCTCTTCCCACCTTAATTAAGTCTAGAAAATCCATTGTGGGCTTGCCCAGAGTCTACCCCAGGGTGAATAATCTTTTCTAGGCATATCCATAGGTATGTCTCCTAGGTGAATGTAAAGCCAGTCAACTTGACAATATTAACCATCACACAGAATACCATCAGAGAATATGACACTCCTAGTTCTCTATAGCTTTGCTGGCTTGACTGGATTAAATATTTGCTATTTTGTGAACTAACAATGTGTAATTTTCTCTTCATTATTGCTTGGGTGACTTCTCCTACTTTTGTATTTGACAAATATTCCATTCAAGACCATAGATCAATTCCAATGTCAATTTCTTATTGACTTAGGATGGTTTTTGTATATTAGAGACAAGCCTGATGATTGAATAAGTTTTTATTAGTACTGCCCAACTTTTGGTTCTCTGTTTCTGAAATCACATAGCAGGTGAAACACGTTTCCGTGCATTCTGTCTGAGCAGCTAAATTCAGTATTCACCCTAAGCTCACCACCATAATTTCTCCCTTGGATTACTGGCACCCTCTGTAGGAGATCTCTTTCCTGAAATCTCTATGTAACAGCAACAACAACAACAAACCTTTTAATGAGATGCAACTTGGCAGCACCAATCACACACTGTGTCTGATCAGCAGGACAGCAGTGACTGCACACCGACCAAAGGACCAAACTGAGAGCTCCAAAACACTAGTGCTGGTGTTCACCAGTTGAGAGGGGAACCACATGGTATGGAACACAAGTGGGTCTGGCCTCATGTCAACCAGCTAATCCACAAAAAAGTCCCTGGGTTGCTGCAGGCCTGTACTCACACAATGCCCCAAACTGATCTGTGGGACACAAAACACCAGGGTCTGGCTCTCCTAGCCAAGTGGAGACTTCACAGTTTGCATCACAAGTAGACCTGACTTCAGGTCACCCAGCTAACCCACAGAAAAGTTTCCTGGTAACTGCAGGCATGCAGTCTCTAGCATCTAGCCACACATGGGTGCATGTGTACCCAGTCTATCAGACTGAACATGGGCCACAAAACGCCAATGTCTGTCTAGATCTTCCAGGCCAGAGGAGATGCCATGGTGTGGAACACAAATGGATCTGAACTCACGTCACCTGGACAATCTATGGAAAGTTCCCAGGTCTATAGAAGTACATGCTGTCTTTAGCATCTAGCCACATGCCTGCCTGCATGGCAATACCTGTGCTCCGGGTCTCAGATTGAACTGTGGGACAAAAACCACCAGTGTCTCTGTCTCCCAGCCCAGAGGAGACCCTATGGTGTGGAACACAAGCAGATCTTACCCACTGAAACTTTGATCCACTCAGGTGGAGGCATGGTCTCCAGAGTCTAGCCACATACCTGCATGCATACAGCCACTGAACTCTCAGACTCATATTTAACTGTGGGCCACAAAACACAAGTGTCTGAGTCTCCCTGCTGAGACTTATCAGAATCACACCCAACTTTTCACAGAGACCATAAGAGAAAGAAGGGCCTGGACAGATGTCTTGAAAACCCTAAGAGACCACAGATGCCAGTACAAACTACTATACCCAGCAAAACTTTCAATAACCATAGATGGAGAAAACAAGATATCCATGACAAAAACAAATTTAAAAGGTACCCATCCTTAAATTCAGCCCTGTAGAAGATACTAGAAGGAAAACTCCAATCCAAGGGGGCTATCTATACCAAGTAAAACACAGGAAATAGATAACTTCATTTTAGCAAAACAAAAATTAGACAAACACACAAACACACTACCAGAACCAACATCAAAGTAAAAAGATCTAACAATCACTGGTCATTAATTCTCTCAACATCAATGGTCTCAACTTTCCAATAAAAAGACACAGACTAAGAGAATAGATGCATAAACAGGACCCAACATTCTGCTGCATATAAGAAGCATACCTAAGCCGCAAAGGTAGACATTAACTGAGGGTAAAGGGCTGGATGAAAGTCTTCCAAGAAAACAGACACAAGAAGCAAGCTGGAGTAGCCATTCTAATATCTAATAAAATACTCTTTAATCAAAATTAATCAAAAGAAATGAGGAAGGACACTTTCTACTCATCAAAGGAAATTTCAACCAAGATGACATTGCAATTCTGAATATCTATGCCCCCAGTAAAAGGGCATGCACATTTGTAAAAGTAGCATTAATAAAGCTTAAACCACACATAGAGCCCTACACATTAATAGTTGGCGACTTCAATACTCTCATTTCACCAAAGGATAGATCAACAAAACAGAAGCTAAGCCAAGAAATAAGGACACTAACCGATGTCATGAATCAAACATGATAGCTACAAAACTTTTCACCCAAACACAAAAGATTAAACCTTCTTATCAGCACCTCATGGAATGTTCTCCAAAGCAAACCTCAACAGATCCAAGAAGATTGAAATAATACCATATATCCTATGAGACCACCATGGACTAAAGCTGGACTTCATCAACAACAGAAATAACAAAAAGCCTACACACACATGGAAACTGAACAACTTTCTACTCAGTGAAAACTGGTCTAGGAAGAAATAAGGAAAGAAATTAGAGACTTCCTAAAATTCAATGAAAACAAGGTACACATACCCAAATTTATGGGACACAATGAAACCAGTGCTAAGAGGAAAGTTTATAGCACTAAGTGCCTCCATAAAGAGATTGAAAACATCTCATATAAGAAGCATAATGGCACACCTGCAAGCCCTAGAAAAAAAGCAGACAAACCCAAGAGATGTAGATGGCTGGAAATAATCAAACTCAGGGCTGAAATAATTAAACTAGAAGCAAAGAGAACAATTAAAAGAATAAACAAAACCAAGACTGATTCTTTGAGAAAATCAACAAGATAGACAAACACTTTGCCAAACCAACTAAAAGGCAGAAGACAGTATTCAGATCAACAAATGGGGAATGAAAAGGGAGACATAACAACAGACATGGAGGAAATCCAAAGAATCATTAGGACTTACTTCAAAAGCCTATACACCACAAAACTTTAAAATCTAAATGAAATGGACAATTTTCTTGATAGATTCCACTTAAAAGTTGAATCAAGATCAGATAAACAAATTAAATAGTCCTATATCTCCTGTGGAAATAGAAGCAGTCAGCAAAAGTCTCCCCCACCCCCCAAAAAAAGCCCAGGGCCAGATCCTTTAGCTCAGAATTCTACCAAACCTTCAAAGAAGAGTTATTATAAATACTCTTCAAACTATTCCATGAAATAGAAATAGACAGAACATTACCAAACTCATACTATGAGGGTATAGTCACCTTGATTCCTAAACCACAGAGACTCAACAAAGAAAGAGAATTTCAGGCCTGTTTCTCTTATGAACATTAATGCAAAAATACTCAATAAAATGCTTGTGAACCAAGAAAAACCCACATGATCATCTCCTTAGATGCCAAAAAAAGCATTTGACAAAATCCAATCATTCATGTTTAAAGTCTTGGTGAGATTAGGCATACAAGGAATATACCTAAACATAGTAAAGGCTATATACAGCAAGCTGATAGCCAACATCAAATTAAATGGAGAGAAACACAAAGAAATTCCACTAAAATCAAAGACTAGGCAGGGATGCCCACTCTCTCTATGTCTCTTCAATATAGTACTTGAAGTTCTACTAGAGCAGTAATAAAACAAAAGGAGACCAAGGGGATCCACATCAGAAAGGAAGAAGTTGAAGTATCACTATTTGCAGATGCTATGATGGTATATACAAATGACCCCCAAAGTTCCACCAGAAAACTCCTACAGCTGATAAACACGTTCATCAAAGTGTCTGGATACTTTTTAATTTTAAGAACTCAGTAGCCCTCCTGTATACAAATGACAAACAGGCTGAGAACAAAATTAAGGGAAACTACACCCTTCACAATGGCCACAAATAATATAAACTATCTTGATGTCACTGTAACCAAGCAAGTGGAAAGCTTGTATGAAAAAAGCTTCAATTCTCTGAAGAAAGAAATTGAAAAAGACATCAAAAGATGGAAAGATTTCCCATGCTTGTGGATTGGTAGGATCAACATAGTAAAAATGGCCAACTTACCAAAAGCAATCTACAGATTGAATGCAATCCCTACCAATATATTTACACAATTCTTTATAGACCTTGAAAGATCAATTCTCAACATCATATAGAAAAAAAAACAGAATAGCTAATTAATCCTGTACAATAAGAGATCTTCCAATGGATCTCCAACCCTGATCTCAAGCTATTCTATACATCAACACTAGTAAAAATGGCATGGTACTGGTGTAGAAATAGGCTGGTTGATCAATGGAAGCAAATCAAACACCCAGAAATAAACTCAAACACCTATAGACATTTGATTTTTGACAAAGAAGACAAAAGCAAACAACGGAAAAAAGATTTCATCTTCAATAAAGGGTGCTGGTCTACCTGGATGTCTACATGTAGAAAAATGCAAATAGATTCATATTTATTAGCCTGCACAAAACTAAAGTCCAAGTGGATTGATTATAGACCTCAACATAAAGCCAGACACACAAAATCTATTAGAAGGAAAAGTGGGGAAGAGCCTTGAACTCATTGGCACAGGAGACAACTTGCTGAGGAAAACATCAACAGCTCAGGTTTTAAGATCAACAATTAATAAATGGGACCTCATGAAACTGAAAAGCTTCTGTAAGGCAAAGGACACTGTCAACAGAACAAATCGACAGCCTACAGACTGGGAAAGGTTCTTCATCAACCCCACAGCTGACAAAGTGCTAATATCCAAAATATATGAAGAACTCAAGAAATTGACAACCACCAAACTAAATAATCCAATTTTTAAAACGGGGTACAGAGATAAACAGAGAATTCTCAGCAGAGGGTTATCAAATGGCCAAGAAACCCTTAAATAAAGATTCAATGTCCTTAGTTATCAGGGAAATGCAAATCAAAATGGCTCGGAGATTCTATCTTATACCTGTCAGAATGGCTAAGATAAAAAAACTCAAGTGACAGCACATGCTGACGAGGATGTGGATCAGGGGGAAAACTCCTCCATTTCTGGTGGCAATTAAAACTTGTACAACCACTTTGAAAATCAATCTGGCCCTCTCTTAGAAAATTGGGAATAGTGCTACTTCAGCTATACCACTCCTGGGCATATACCAGAAAGATGCTGCACCATACAACAAGGACATTTGCTCAACTATGTTCATAGCAGCTTTATTCTTAATAGCCAGAATCTGGAAATAACCTAGATGTCCCCCAACCAAAGAATGGATAAAGAAACTGTGGAACATTTACACAGTGGAATACTACTCAGATATTAAAAACAAGGAAATTTTGAAATTTGCAGGCAAATGGATGGAACTAGAAAAGATCATCCTAAGTGTGGTAACCCAGACCCAGAAAGACATGCATGATATATAGTCACTTAGAAGTGGATATTAGCCTAACATAGATGTCTTCTCAGATACTCCACCCAGTGGAGGACCAGGACAGATATTGGGACTTGCAGCAGGACTCTGAGTATAGCACTGAAAGTTGTAGGGAAGAGTGGGGGTATGGAAGAACCTGGAGGGGTCAGGAGCTCCACATGGAGACCATCTGGGCTGGTGGATCTGGACCCAGTGGGGCCTGCACAAACTGATACACTAACCAAGGGCAATGCATGCAGAGAACATAGACCCCCTTATTCAAATGTAGCAGATGGACAGCTCATTCTCCACTTTGGGGGGTTGCGGGCAAGTGGGGACTGCCTCTGAGATGAACTCCAGTGCCTGTGTTTTGATCACTTCCCCTTGGTGGGACAGCTTTCTGGGCACACAGAGGAAAGGGATGCAGGTTGTCCTGATGAGCCCTCGTGGGCCATGGTCAGATGGTGGAGGAGGAGTCCCCCTCTCTCCTGTCAATTGTCTAGGGAAGGGCAATAGGGCAGAAGAGGGAGGGGGTGGGAACGGGAAGATAGGAGTGAGGGGATAACAATCGGGATATAATGTGAATTGATAATAATAATAATAATAACAACAACAACAACAACAATAATAATAATAATAATAATTACAATAACAATAGTAATAAAATTTTAACACCAAAATAAATAAAATATCAGTCTCTTTTCCCATTTTTCACTTCCCCTGTGATTTTACCCACCCTTGGAGTTCCATTGAGCCTATTATTCTTTTCAAAACACCAGACAGGGACTCCTGTTTAAACCATCATAGCTCTTCCTGAACCACTACTGGTGTTCATAAGCTATCCATACAACACTTGAGAGTTTGAGTCTGCTTGTTTTGAAGCTGTGTTACTCTACTAGGCATGATCTTTTTTGCTACATGTGTAGTTTCATCTTTATTTCCTGAAAACAAACTTGTCTGGAATGTGTAATCATCAGCAGAAGAGAAAATGAATGAGTGTCGAGCACTTCCCTCCTTAAGTGCCGTTCACTCAAGAGTCACAGGTCTGCACAGAGATGCTCTTGGTTGGTCTCATTGTGGTGATGCACTGAGCTGGCCTCTAATCATCATTGCCTTCTGCAATTGAAGGAAACTCTTAACTGTGTTAATTTCTCCTTTGCCATTCAATTTGTGGAACTGAGCTAATCCATACCTTTCCCACATAGATCATTCCCAGATCAGCTTTCACTGTGGCCGATGGGAAGTTTGTTTTGATGTGCCTCTGTGTGTGGGGGCACTACCTGCCTGTGTGTCATTATCTAGTTGTAGGTAACTTTGTGTCAGACTTACAACCCAGCCTGTTGAGGAGCATTTAGAATCTGCCTGCTTTAATCTTGAATAATATATAATTTTTCTGAGCCCTTGGGGATGCACTTTATGATAACAAGGAACAGGAAGGGGATACTCTTAGCTAACACCTCTCACCTGACAACCGACTGACAAACCTAAGATGACAAGGGGAGTTATGAATGCAGACACTGCTCCTCCTCCCTCTGAATGGCATCTCTGTATCCAGGTTAGTGCTCCCCAACCACAAGTAATGCTTTCCACAGAATGGTACTCACCATGCTGTAAACCAGTGAGTTTTCATGTCACTGTGACAAAACACCTAAGAGAAGCCTGGCTGAAAATTGTTGTCCTTTATGGCTAGGCAGCAGTGGCTATGGGAGTGCTTTGGCCTGAGGCAACAGGAGCTTACAGCGTGGTTTGTTCATACCTTGGCAGATGCTGAAACCGAAGGCTTAGCTGGAAGGCTAGGTTGTAACTCTTAAAGGCTGGCTCCTAGCTCACTGCATCTACCTGCAAGGTACCATATTTACATGGTCCCACAACCTCAGCTGGGAACTGAGCATCCAAACACATGAGGCTGTGGAGGATATCACACATTCAAACCAGAACATTGCTTAGAACATTAGGAAGATGGAGCTTGCCAGCTCTTGAGGGGGTGCATGTAGGAATGACTAGAGAGGCAGAATGTATCTATACAGGTGACACCCAGCATAGGAGGAATTAGCGAACACATGATCTACCACATTGGACAATGCAGCAAAAAAGCCATGGTAGCCTGAGCATTGCTTCCCAGCATCTTTTAATTACAGTCTTTCCTGATCTTGCATCTACATGATGCTCTCCTTTTTTTGGACCATCATTATTGACAAATAACCATCTCAGTAAGCAGCAGATGAAGATGGTCCCTTTCCCAAGGACCATTTCCTTGTAAAATAAAATTTTTAAATAGCATAAAGCTATGCCAAACTTTGTACCTGGAGCCAGGAAGCAAAAGAACAATGGATTTGACAGGAGTCATAGCCCATGAGAACACAGTGTTTCACAATTGGCTCAAGCTTCTGCAGCTCCTGTCTGTCATCTTCCTGAGCATCCATGACTGTGCTCTCGCTGAGCTCCTTAAGTCTCTGTCACTTGTCTGGGGCTGCTTCTGTGGACTGACAGTGCAGCTCCACTCCTACTTCCTTTTGTGGTGCATAATCAGGTAATTGGAGCTAAATGAAGAAACTGCTGTGTAGGTGGCTTTAAAAATCAATCTGCCCAGCCTGTATGGAAAAGAACACACACAAGGAACCTGTAGCATTATGGGAAATAACTTAAATGATAGATGATGTCTAACTAAAAAATGACAGAGCAAGTGATGCTCTCAACCAGCATTAGAGGATGGTGTGTTACATTGTATGTATATGACAATAAGACATCAATTTTTTATAGGAAATGTTAGAAAGCAGTGCTTCAGATGTCCACTAAGAAGTTTAAGAAAATGTCAAAGGTTTCATATTAGAAAAAACATTCGAAGACCCCTAATTCCATGCATGTAGTCTTTGACAAAGTCATAGAGTCTATAAAATAGAAAGGTTTGTATTGTCTCCTTTAGGGTTGTTGTAAGGATCAAGCAAGCTAATGAATGGCTCAGGTTGTGCGGAAAAATATACTAAGAACCTGTGGCATCTTCTCCCTCTTTTTAATAGCCACAAGATAGCCACCACCTATTAAGAAGCATGTTCCCATCTAGTACAAAGGGAAGAGCTCCTTAGCACCACATACATACATACATACATACATACATACATACATACATACATACACACACACACACACACACACATACACACACACCACTGACAGTGGAGCTCCACTCCTACTTCCTTTTGTGGTGCATAATCAGGTAATTGGAGCCAAATGAAGAAACTGCCATGTAAGTGGCTTTAAAAAATCAATCTGCCCAGCCTGTATGGAAAAGAACACACACAAGGAACCAGTAGCTTAAAGAGCTACATGTATTGTGCTTAAAAGAGTAGCACATGGTCAGTGCTCAAGCAAGACCAAATCTTTTTGGCTTCAGGCTAGGAATTTCCATTAGACCAAACTTCACAGTATGACTTAAAGTGTATTTATTGACTAGACCAATGCCCTATTGTAGGACAGTGCAGCAGCTTCCTCTTTGTTTCTTATGACTCCTGCCTCTACTTCTGCTGGTCCCATTATCTCCACCTCTATCACTGGGTGCATCTCATATTAGCAACCATTCCTTCCTTCTCTCTGTGGCTTCAAGGGAGTTCAGTCATACCACGAAGGACTCGGGGGCAGGTTGAGAGGTAGTAGGGCAGGAAGGGATGACGTTGTGGGCTGCTGTGACCTTCCAGTGCTCTCCTGATTCTACCCCACTTATGCCTACATAACCATGTCTCTGTCCCTCAGCACCATCCTGTTGTGCCTTCCTCAGCCATGTTTTAGTTATAGTTGAAAGACCCATTTATTACTCGTACAGAGCTCACACCTTGAATAAATAAAGAAATATGAAGGAACAACATGAAGGAACATGTAGCCATTTTAAAATACAAGTGACTTCCCAAGTATATTTAGTAGTAACTAAAACATCCCGTTCTGTCTTCTGTCTCTGCTCACGACTAGTATCTACAGTATTCCTTTCACTTGGACTGATGTAAGATGCTAAAATTGTTTGCGAAGGAGCTTGGCAGTGAATAGAACACAGAAAACTGTCACAGGTGGCAAATGGAAGAATTTTAAAGCCTTCTAGTTTACCTTTTTAAAATATATGAGCAATTCCAGGTAATCCCAAGTCTAACCAGTTCCAAGTAAGGACCTGGAAAAGTGCCTTGATATGCTGTCGAGGAATGGTCCCTACTGGTGTTTTCTGAGGGAGGGACAAGAAAGAAGATTTCCAGGTTAGGTCCACCTAGAGCCTAAAGGTAATTCATGGGGTTTGGGGTTTTACCAGGAAACTATGCTGTGCCAGTGGCTCTTCCTGCTTCTAGACTGGATGGCTTTTGATTTGGGAACCAAACCAAACCATTCCCACTACATGCATGAGAATGCTGACATGCTGTCGGATGACAGTGGGCACTTATGCTTTGCACATGTCCATATGTACCTGTGATGACTAAAAGGGCAAAATGGATGACAGTTGACAAAGTAGTACATCCAAGTATTGCAGGTTACCTTGGTTTCAGATTAGATATTCTCCCACAAAGCATCTCTTCTCCACTTTCCAATGAATGTATCATGGTACCTCCCCAGCAGCATACCAATAGCAAATCAGGAGCCAGCTCTCTGGCAAGAAATCTAATTGTCTTCAATGGTCTGTGTTTCCAGATTTGTTTATAAACTGAAAAAATCGACAAATTGCAGACCATCTGTACATAGCACTGTGCTAATGAATGCAGGCATCCTGCAGGCCCATAGGCTCATTACCTCCAAGTAACTAGTTTCTTCACAAATTCCTAAGCAAGGCTGTCCATCTGAAGCAAGGAAGCGGAAATCAGATGAAGAATTATTTCTCTTCAGGGTGAGAGCCAGATGCCAACAAGCTTTAGAAATGTTAAGCCTCTCTGTTGAAAATATGACTTGCCAGCATGAAGTCATCATGATCAGTGATGCAAATGCCTGTGAGCCTCTGGTGTCAATGTATTGATCCCACAGCGCTAAACAGGAAATTTGTATCCTTTTGTTAAGAGCATAAGTAGGAACTTCCAGCTCTGCCAACCTTTCATAAAGGAATTTCTAGAAGCAAAGTACAGTGTAGAAGTTCCTATGCTCCATGATGTTGTCACTTCCATGAGACAGCACAGTCAACAGCAAGACACATGTGTACCAGCACACACAGGCAGACAAGGGGGGAAAGCTGTCACCAGAGAACATTAAGCTCCTCTGTGGTGATGCTGACTGGAAAGTTCAGGTTGGGCATTGCACTGTAGTTCTGTAGAGAGGAAGGACTCATCTATATCTGGCTATGTTGCATGCTTTGTCACATGGCTCTTGCAAGAAATCCCAGGCTCTATTCTTTCTCATGGTGAGAACAGTCACATCCTCACTAGCAAGGATTTATTTGCAGAGGCCTCTTGCTCTACATTTTTCCTCAGCTAACACTTCCCATAATTCCTCTCATGAAGGCTGAATACCCTATAAGTCTAAAGATCTCTGTATAATATATTAAAAGCAAAAGAGACTTTTAAGCAAAAATGACTTCATTTTCATTTTTTCTTCGACTAGACGTATTTTTTTTTTAAAGAAAAACCAATGTTTCTAGCAAAAGTGGGAAAATAAAAGGAGACTTAAAGTGCCACATTTTTTAAAAGAGAAATGAGAGTGATCTCATCTCTATGTGGAAATGGAGTAGCTCTTAATACGCAGGCAGCACATCTGTATCTTGCACCTAGCACCTCTGCACTAGTGTATGTTCTCTTCCTAGCCCCAGGATAGTGGAATTTACAATTAAAGAACATGAATGTTTGTCTGTGTGTGCATGTGTGTGTGTCTTATTATACTTGTCAACATTAGAAGCACTTAGATCTCAAAACTGTTTTAAAGTTTCTCTAAGTGACAAAACCATAAATCTAAGTGCAATGTGTCATTTTATAAGCCCAGAAAATAGCAAACTGAGATTACCTCTTAACGATCCTTCCATCATTTAAATGGATAAACTATCACATTACTATAAAAGTCCCTACTGTTAGGGATGAATTGACATGTTGACTGATTATAGACACAGTTGGGTTAATGGACCTCAGTCATTGCACCACTGACACCCAGTGTAAGAGAAGGTGCATGAATACCTGGAGCATGTGTACACAAGTGTGTATAGCTAAGATAGTGGGATGCCTATCAGGACCAATGTCTGTGATAGCTCACATTGTGCAAGCCACATCTCTAGGGGCTTCACTGCCGCACGCACAGCAGGATGAGAATACTCTCCCATGAGGCATAGACAGAGGGCCCAGGGATGACATCATGCTTGTAGTTGAAGGGCTCCAAATCTGCTGCTGAGAATCCCTCACCCCTGTGTCAGTCTCAGGATCTTTCCTCCCTTATTAAGTTTTCATTTTGAGTTTTCAGATAAGAATTGAAGGAACATTCTGTGGTT
Organism: Acomys percivali; assembly: GCA_907169655.1. Lineage (NCBI taxonomy): Eukaryota > Metazoa > Chordata > Mammalia > Rodentia > Muridae > Acomys > Acomys percivali. The sequence goes on from OU015752.1 coordinate 37,290,791, forward strand.
AAATACAACATTGAAAACTGCTCTGCTGCATGATAAATAAAAGATATGGATCAAAGCCAAAGTAATTTTTTCCCACATTACAAATGCTTCTTCTCAAATGTGCCACAACTACTAGTAGTAAAATGGCATAACCTGTAAGATCTTAAAGATGCAAATATGGCACTTCTGATCTTTTAAAGCATTTGTATGTGTGTGATTGGGTTTTCATATATATTTCACTAAATATTGCTTTGCATTTTAACTTTCATATTCGTTTTATGCCTGTATAATGCTGAATTAAGTTACTGGGTCATGATTAGTTTTCAAATACCTTTTTTTTTTACATGATTTCCCTCCCCTCTCCTTCCTTTTCTCCATCACTCCCTTCCTTCCTTCCTTATTTTCTTCCTTCCTTTTTCGAACAAAAATAACTCACTGTGATCAAACTTTCATCTTCATTACTGTGTTGGTTAGTGTTATGTCAACTTGCTATAAGCTAGAATCATTTGGAGAGAGAGACTCACAACTGATGAAATGTTTCCATAAGACTGACTTATACAGAATTCTGTTGGGCATCTGATTGATTGATGGATGGATGGATTGATTGATTGAATTGATTGATGTGGGAGAGCCAAGTCCACTGTAGGTAGTGCTGACTCTGAACAAGTGATCTTGAGCTGTGTAAGAGAGACTGAAAGCCAGGCATCATGCCACACACCTTTAATCTCAGCACTTGGGAGGCAGAAGCAGGAGGATCTCTGTGAGTTCAAGCCTAGCTTTGTTCCAAGATAGCCAGCCCTATGTAGCCAGACCTGAGAGAGGGAGAGAGAGGGTGAGAGAGAGAGAGAAAGAGAGAGAGAGAGAGAGAGAGAGAGAGAGAGAGAGAGAGAGAGAGA
>OU015752.1:37293084-37309377 GCA_907169655.1 Acomys percivali
ACACACACACACACACACACACACACACACACACACACACACACAGTCCTCCAACTCTTGGTAATAATCCTTATTCTATGATAAATTATAAATTATAGTTACCATGTATACACACACACACATATATACATACACACACACGTAATTACTGTTCTTTACATATCCTGATAACCTGGGCTAAATGTCATGTGTGGCCATGGTGTTGTCTTACGACAATGAGGATGTTTAGGGCAGAGGACATAGTGGGGCAATAAAGACACAGTTAAACCATGGGAAACTAAGACTTAATGAGTTAGTTACTAATGACCTAGGAACTAAGTGTGGTATGCCTCCATTGGGCAACAAGGATGGGAAATAAAATGCTTCTACCATTATACTTGATGGCCTAGGAACTAAGTGTAGTACATCTCTATTGGGAGAGAATAATAAATGGGGAACTTCCACCTCTATCTTCCTCATGTGTCCCAGAAAATAAAAGTTGAGTAACAATAGGACCCAAGTGAAATTAGAAGGTAAAAAATAGATTTTCATAAGAACCTGCCAGGAGGAAATCAGAGGTAGATGAAGATGAGGGTCATATTCTCCTTCAGAAACCTAGACAGGCTCTGTGAAAGCTGTGGAGAGGTGATTCAAAAGGATGGATCTCCCACTCCGGAGGATTTTGGGAGATAACTGTTTGATCCTATGCTTGCTCAAACCTGCATTTCTTCAGCTTGTCTACATCATTACATTTGTCTCCACCATTAAAACTTAAATAGAAACATTGACTTCAAACTCTGCCCAACAAAGTCTCTCAATACAAAGAACAAGTCCAAAATATATGTGTTGATTTTTCTAAGTTACATTGCCTAGATTTGAAATATCATCATCATCATCATCACTGGGTTTCTATCAAAAGGAAATGACCTGATTATGGTCACGGCTACTCTGTTAGATTTTTTTAGAAAATGGGTCAAATATTAGAGTATTTAATATTTTTTTTCTTTCAGTTTGTTAACTTGGGTGTCCATTTCCCAAATAGAACCAGATTTACTCCATAAGCAGTCAGGGTGTGGTATACAAAGCACCGTGCTCACCACACCTTCTATTCCTGGAAGACAGTTGATTCTTGTGATAACTTGTAAACATACTTTTCTACCTGTAGGTGGAATGGCTGAAAAACGAGGAGCCCATTGATTCTGAACAGGATGAGAACATTGACACCAGGGCTGATCATAACCTGATAATCAGGCAGGCCCGGCTCTCAGACTCAGGAAATTACACTTGTATGGCAGCCAACATCGTGGCCAAGAGGAGGAGCCTGTCAGCAACTGTGGTGGTCTACGGTAAGACCAGCCCAAAGGCCAGGAAGGGATAGGGAGGGCTAAAATTGAAGACATAGAGAGCTGTGTACTGTATTAAAACTTCCCAGGCCAAGAGCCAAGGGGCCCCAGCGTCATTCACCACAGCAATGTTCAGCCTCACCTCTTTGCCAGGTGAGAAAGCATCCCTAACACTATTAATGTGTTTCCTGGTCCATTTGGTCTGTTGTGAGACAGCCAGTGATATTTTCAATTTCTCTCTCTTAAAAATGAATGTTTTTTTCCCTTTTCCATCATGTTTATATTTGGAAAGCATCATAGTGGGCAACTTCAGCTCCCCACCCTTGCCAAATTGACTCCCCCACCCCATATCCTCACAGACACGCTGGCAATAGGTTCCTTTCCTACCAGATGAAATGCACCAAAACCAAATATTATTGTCTGCCGATGATCTCAGGCATTGTATAGAAGCATTTCCCAGCTATCTGAGTTAAGGCTTTTTCTTTGCATAACAGAAGAGCCATGGGATTTATTTTTCAAGCTCTTAAAAGTAATAGAAATTCAAATGCTGATATTTTCTTCTTATACTCTGGGTGATCAAGTGCCTTTGAGCTCTGCTGATGAGCCCTGCCCCTTTTAAAATAGTCTATTACAAAGCAAACTCTCTGGGTTCTTCCTACATAAGAGTAGAAGAGTGAGAATCACTGTTGCCTCACCGTAGAGCCACAAGTGGGACCCTGCACCATCTCTTCTTCCCCAGATACCTGACTCACAGCACCTGGCGCAGTGGCTTGCACATAGTAGGCAATCAGTACAAACCTCTCTCCTTTTTTTTTCTCCCCCTCCCCATTTTTGTCTCTCAGTGAATGGAGGCTGGTCTTCCTGGACAGAGTGGTCAGCCTGCAATGTTCGCTGTGGTAGAGGATGGCAGAAACGTTCCCGGACCTGCACCAACCCCGCTCCTCTCAATGGTGGGGCCTTTTGTGAGGGAATGTCAGTGCAGAAAATAACCTGCACTGCTCTTTGTCCTGGTGAGATATACACAGATCCCCTTCTCCTTCTAACCCGCCAATGCTGTTAAGCTGGTATGGAGCAAGTAATGTGCTCTTCCTTCCAAAGTCACCCTGGTGCAAGAGCCTTGACCATTGCCTCTGTCCAAGGTGCTGATAGCGAAATTCATTGTAATGGCAAGAACATGAGTGAAACCCCTCTCTGCAAGGCTTGTTATAGCAGTGTTTGGTTGAACTAAGCCGCCATTTTCTCCCCCTTGATTTTTACAGTTGATGGTATGTAATTGAGCACAGTAGCCAGAGTTTAGGTGAGCTGCCTTCAGGCACATATAGCAACTACCCCAAACGTGACCTTTTATCAGGTACAGCTTGGTAGTTATGTCCAATAAAATTGGCAGAGGTTGTCCACTGCAGTGGTGTGTGTTTGCACCTGCCCTGCACTTGCCTTTCTTTCCAAGTAGCATAAGATCTCGTTTACTGAATGTGTCTCCTGTCAGTTCTTTTATTCTTTCTTCCCGACGGAAACCCAGCTGAAACAATGAGAGCTAAATGAGAAAGAAGGTGGCTTTCTCTATAGAAACTATGTCTTCCCACAGAGATGATAACTAACCCCTTAGTTTCATATGTACCACACAAGTGTATTCCACAGACCGAAACCAGAGCCTCATGCCCTTAAATTTTAAATTTGAGTTTCTCTACAAGCTAAGATGAGACTCTGACTAACAGCAGGTTTTCAAAGTTTAATTTGTCCTTGTATTTTATAAACATTGAGTGCTTACTATGTGCCAGGTACTGTGCAGGACACTTCCATACATGCCATGCCTTTTATCTCTCCATTGTGACTTTGTTGTCCCCACATGACAGAAGTGGTAAATTTAAGCCATGTGACTTACTTTCTCAGATGACTACTTTACAAAAACAAGGCTAGGACTCAGGCATTTTTTTTTTTATCAACCTTTAGTACTTTTAAATTTTTCCCTATTTTTAACTAATTGGTTTAGATTAAACCTTGTGAGCTCTTAACCTACATAAACATGGTGAAAACTATTCCTAGGAGGTAATGGGGCAATTGCCTCAAACATCTGCTCTAGTCTCTTGGGTTGATATTTAATGGAATTAAGTTCAGTCTGTTCATTTCAATGTACAGTAGCAATCTATGACCCAAGAAATTCTATTTCTGTAGGCTCTGCCATCTTGGGGTTTCACTGACCTGTTTTCGTTTAACACTATCAGTTCATGTTGGTTTAACTTTTTATTGTTTAGGGTATCTGAGGACTTAAAATCAATCTGCTCTGTTCAGTACTCTAAACTGTAAGCCCACACTGCATCAGCAGACATCCTGTGTTCCATCAGTGATGCTCTTGGGCATGAAAGATTTGGAAAGAATGTCTAATGACATTATTAGCCAACTCAAAGATTCCAGTCACTCAACAATTTGCCTAAATTCAATCATGAGCCTTATCCCAACATAGCTTTAATTAGACAATGAGCTATAGAGAGAAGAGGTCCTGATCTCTCAGTTTGGTCTTTTTGGGATAGTGGTCCATTTAAGGTGTGGGGCAAGTCTCCCAATAGCTGCTGATTACTGCTAACAGTGGCCTCTGTTGTTTTCCTTTGAAGTGGATGGCAGCTGGGAAGTGTGGAGTGAATGGTCAGTCTGCAGCCCAGAGTGTGAGCATCTTCGTATCCGTGAGTGCACAGCTCCAGCCCCAAGAAATGGGGGCAAGTTCTGTGAAGGTCTCAGCCAGGAATCTGAAAACTGCACAGATGGTCTCTGCATTCTAGGTAACACCATCTATTTAATGTCTTCAGTATTTGTGGGTGATGTACATAACTTCATATTTTTCTAGAAGAATGTCCCAATCATTAGCTGGGTTTATTGAAACACCAGCCAGTCACTAGAATGAAAATGAATAATATATATATATATTATATATATTATATATATATATACACACATATATATAGTGTATACATTATATATATATATATATATATATATAATGCTGAAAAGTACGTAGGTACATTTTTGGTACATATAGAGTATTTTTATTTTTATCTGTTGATGTTCAATGGAAGGAAGCTAGGTACTTGTACCTGCTAGATTGTTTATTACTGGACTAGATCATTAGGCCAGGAGGAGTGATTTCAAATACTTTATTACAGGCTAATCAAGCAATTTTTTTCAGAGAAGGAATTTTTAAAATTTAAGGCCTTAGAAGCGACTACTTTTAAGTTTAGTGAAACTCTGAAACTGGTTGTTGTGAATTTGTTTTTCTGAAGAACTTTATAAAACTTTAAAGCTCTTTGTACATCTTTGGAGGCAAAGGTTCTCTGGTAAGGAGAACACCTTGCAACTCCATGTGGTCAATGGGAGGAAGGGAGCATGCCCCCTGGTGGTAGAGGCTGTGTCTCACATTGGCCTTGTAGGGGATGGAATGTTCGTCTCCAAACTCCCAGGCAATTGTTCTGTTTCTGATATCACAGTGTTACTACCTCTAAGTGACTCTCTGCCTAGGTTTGAAGGTATTGAAGGATCTTGTCAAGGCAAGGAGAATCCATTTTTAACATGGTGACTTTTTTTTTTTTTTTTTTTTTTTTTTTTTTTTTTTTGACATTGTGATTCTGGCCAACTCACTTAACTTTTGTTTAACCATACGTACCAAAACTTATATCCACTTTCAGTCATTAGCAGAGGGATATGTTGACAGGACACATATTAATCTCTCATAGAAGGAAGTATATAATCAAATAATTCCCACTAACATGAACTAAGCTGTATTGATATTTTATAGTTCCTTAAAAATTACACTGGGGCCTTCCATGTTTTCTAGAACTAGGTTGCTTACTTGAAAATTTCCTGCATGATAATTGAGCAAAGAAATGCAACAAAATAGTATGTTACAATCACTTCAGGGGTGTATGCTACTTGTCATTAGAGGAAATGATAGTGTGAAGTAAATGCTTCTGTTGGGTCCATTTCTTTGCATTCATGTGACTGGGTGCTCTTGAAAGCAAACACATGTTAAGTGTTGTATTTTCAGAATAAATCTATATAGTTTGTGCATTGTTTAAGATGGCTAATGCATTAAAATCAACACGATGATACCCACATTGCCCTTATTTCTGGTACAATTATCTAGCACCTGCACGTGTCATGTCAGACCCAATGCAAGGGATGATGATCGCAGATGACATAGTCAGAAAGTCCAGTGTTGAAACCTTAGTGCTGCCCATTAAGTAGATACCAGTCAACTAACTCGGTGCACACTCATTAGTCAGATGGTGAAGGAAATGTGTTTCTGACCACCCTTGAAAACCACTAGAATTTTCTGAATCATGGGTCAGAGCTGTGACAGTTTTTTTTTTTAACATGATGGGCATTGTTTTAAAGTCACACAGTTAGGATTATGGATTTCATATGCCTTCTGAAAGATGATAGCTTTATAGCAATTTGGCTTCTGGTAGAATTTTAGATAACTGTAGTAATAAAATTTCCTATAAACCACATATTGACTTGAATATAAGACTTTAAGCTTAGTTGTCTATGTTGTAATCTGAGAGTTTCTCATGGAAAACAGTGCTTAGCTCTTTTTATTGTTATTGTTGCTTTGTTTGTTTGTTTGTTTGATTGATTGATAAATGGTTTCTCTATGTGTAGCTTTGGCTGTCTTGGAATTTACTCTGTAGGCCAGGCTGGCCTCAAACTCACAGAGATCCACCAGCCTCTGCCTCCCAAGTATTGGGATTAAAAGTGTCGCCACTACCGGCTGGCAGTGCTTAGCTCGTAATGTAAGAAAGAAAGGTGGCCCTATCTGTAATTATTTGTGCCCTGATGATTCATGCTCACTTGCCAGATGAGGAAGAATCCTATATCAGGCTGAAAGGAATGATCAGCACTGAGAGTGAAACTGTTAAGAGTAGATTCTGCTTTACACAACTAATGTAGACTGCAGAAGGAGACTGTCACAAAATACCAAAAATACAGTAAAAATAAATAAATAATTGAATCGACCAATAAGTAAACAATGAGTGGAGAGGCAGGGGAGGACCTTAGAGAAGGAAAGAGGAGGATTGAAGGGAGGGAAATGGACGTAATACTGAGAACAGTAATTGAATGTTTGAAGACTGACAAGCCCAGAAATCTCAGCCAATGTCCTAGTGTCAAGTCCAGTGGTTGGCTGGTTGCTATAAAACCAACAAGACATGAAGTCTCAGGTCAAAGGCCTAAAGGAAGGAAGAGCTAGTATTTCAGTTTAGAAACTGTTTGGGAGGGCAAGTCTCTTATCACTTCTGGTAGGGTCTGCCTTTTTTTTTTTTTTTCCCTTTGTAAGTCTTTTAACTGATTGAATGAGAACTATTCAAGTTCAAATGTTCTGTGTGCTGTACTAAGTCCCCAGATTTAAAAGTCACTGTCATCACCAACACTCTCAGACAAATGTCTAGAACAAAGCAAAACTAGATAGCTGGCAATTCATAGCCAAGTCAAGTGGACACGTAAAATTAATCATCATAAATGTATATGTGTTTGGGAATTTTTTTTAAAAAGTGTAGTCTTTCATCTCTTGGACAGTTGTTGGCTGTGATACAGACAGTGGCTTTAGGTAATTTATTGATTGAGCAAACCTTTTCCCTGGGCATTGACAGTGTATAGGTTTAATTACACAAGGGCAGCTTCCTGATCACTCAGTTTGCATTTTGATATAACGAAAATAAAATAGCCAGAAAGACACTGAGGCTTGTACAGTACTCAGCTTTGAGGAAGGTGTTCTGTTCAATTCCACATGAGGTGGAAATGCAGGATGAGCTTTTCCCTTGACATTCAGTCTTTTCAAACTACTAAGGAGTAGGATTGGGGCTCTGTTTTCAGCACCTCTTACCTTCATATGCATGTGTTAGAACATCAGAAATATGTGCAGGACTGCAAGGACTATAGTGATCAATATATTTAGTGTTAAAAAAAATGGAGAAGTGGGTGACTTTAGAAGAGAATGAGCTGTATCTGCAATCTGCATATCAGTGGGAAAGGGTTGGCTAGTAAGAACAGCAGGATCTATTCTATCTTTTCCAACAGAGAGTGGAGCCCACTGTTCACAGAATGAGTACCACCAGTTAGTTCATTGTCTTTGTGGGAAGCAGTGAATAGCAGTCCACTTAAATGATACCAAGTTACTCCATGGTGCTCTTTTACACTGTCAGGTATGCTGGGGGAAATAGCTGTGCTCTCAGAGTTGCACCAAGGAGGGTTCCCTTTGGTTAAAACAGCATTTGGCAACAGCTTTGCAAAAGAACAGCTTTGATGAAGGATCTAGGTCATGTTGCGATGTGGGAATTTCCTTCATACTAATTTTTTTCCCTGTGTGCCAAATATAACCCTATGGTACCTCCTTTTGGAGGGTTGACAATGACATTGTTCAGCTCTTGGATGACCTTCAATGATTTGATTTTACTTAGCCTTCAACAAAGTCTCTGAATCTCCTCTATTATCCTGAGGGCTCTCTTTCTCCTCCAGACAGAACTGCCAGCTCTGAATGATCACTTTAATATTTGGGTATGATTGTTGCTTGGTCACTTGTGGCTGAATCACAGAACCTTAGAGTGATGCTCTCATTGATGGCCACACCTAAATGTTCTCAACAAGAAAGTAAATGCCTCAAGGCTAGTAAGAGTGAGACTGGACAGTTTTTGCCAAAAGATATGAATTCAAGGATCTAAATTGCAAGCATAAACTGGACATCCAATCCCTTTATGGTTGAAAATTGCACGGACTCTGGTGCCCCATATTTGACCACGTCCCCTGGATGGGGAGGCCTGGTGGCACTCAGAGGAAGGATAGCAGACTACCAAGAAGAGACTTGATACCCTATGATCATATACAGGGGGAGGAGGTCCCCCTCAGTCACAGTCATGGGAGAGGGGAGTAAGGGGAAAGTGGGAGGGAGGGAAGAATGGGAGGATACAAGGGATGGGATAACAATTCAGATGTAATATGAATAAATTAATATATATATAAAGAAAGAAAATTGCCATTTCAGGGAAAAGAAAATCATTATGGGCATGACTGGCAAGAAATGAGAACTTGTGTGGCCATGCTTTCTGAGCTTAAACAGACTCGTGTAGCTGTCTGGCCATCGTCCTTTCATCTTCTCAACTTATCTTCTGTGTTTTGAGAATCATAGCCAGTACTAGGTACCCTGTGTGTACCTCATAGACAGTCATGGAAAGATTAAATGGTGGCTGCTGTTTCGCTTCATTCTGCGGGTTGGGAGCCACCTTCTCTGTGGCTTTTTATAACAATAAGAGGAAAAGGGAAGGCTTGGCTTGAGAAGATTAAATGGATCTGCTTCAGAAGAAGGGATTAGCCCCTAGATGTGCTGTGTGACTAAAGCCACAGAAATGCCACCAGGGACTTAAAGAAAGAGGAAATCTTCCAGGCAGTGCTACCTGCAAACTAATCTGTTCTCCTCTTGAAGAGGGAGCATAGGTCACTTCAATATTGACAGCTTGGAAAAGGACAAGTGTGTTAAATGGCTGTTTGTTTACATTTCTGATAGCCACGCTGATAAGAAAAGTTTGAATGGATACTTTGGAAGCCTCATCAAAGATAATGACATCCCTACAATAGTGGTTCAAACAAACATTCCCAAGCCCAGCTAATAATATAACCACTTTGTTTATTGATCCGTCCACTTAAGTGACCTACAGAAACTGCCTGAAAAGGTGAAGCTGTAATCACATGAAAATAATGGTTGCTTTATTAAGAATTTTCTCAGGCCTCATTGTTATCTATTATAGTAATTACCTGCCCTTCCCTTTATTTCTTACTACACTGAATAAGAGACATTTTATTCTAGAATAGTTCAGAGCATATGTAATCACATTTTTATTCTCCTTTTTTGCCAGTGATTTATATAGAAGACCTGTTGTTCATATAAGACTATAACAGACAAGGTCGCTTTACCAACACCAAACTTATCTACTTCTCTCAATGGGCAAAGATTCAGAAATAAAACTGAAGTTACCCTTGTTGTTAGCAAAGTTTAAACTTCAGAAGAGGGTTCATTGCATAACTGCTTAGTTTCAGCATGAAGTCTATGTAGCAAAGACATAAAAATTGCATCACCAAGATAACATCCTGACATAATTTATTCTTAGTTGCATGTAAAGTATCTTGCGGCTTGCAAGTTCTTCCCAAGTGATTTGAAAATTGAAAGACACCCCCCCAATTCCATGTATAGTACAAAGGGGCTAAGTGGCAGTGGTGGAATGCTTGCCTACCATGTGTACACGAGAACCTGGATTCCTTCTCCCAAACAAGTGAAAATCCATCAGTAACTGACATTACTAGCGATAACTAGGTGATCCTATTGAAGAGACATTTGTAAGTTTGCTTCCCTGCATAAGAAACAGTTGCTTAATTCACAGTTGCCTTTGTGTATACTACACAGCAAAGGTGGACATAATAATGTTGCAGTCATATGGGAGTCATAAGGATGGAGTTCTGGGCACGTAGACAGTCATTAGACAGGTTGGTAACAATATCTTCTATACCCCAGTAAACATTGTCCTATTGTGGGATACCCTGTGAAAAGATTAATACATAGCAAACTTTCAGGAGACAGCAAAAGAACCTCTAGCTCAAGTTTCCATTGTGTTTAATTCAAAAAGAAAGTGCATTGTAAATATTGCAATCCTCATGTGTCATAATGGAAGTATTACTTTAAATTCTATAAAAGTGAAACTCTTTTGCTTTTTGCTTTTGTGAAGAAAACTTCCACTGTGTGCCATATCCTGGGTAGAATTTAGCATAGAAAGGATGAAAAACATTCAATAAATGACCATAGATTATTTACCTTTATTATCTACCCACTACACATTTTTCTGTTTTGCCCCTTTTCTAGGTAAAAAAGTGTTGGATTGTTTTAGGATGTAATCCCCTTTCCAAATAAGGATTGACCTTCATCCATTGGACCATGATTGATGTATACTTTTAAAAGCCTCTCTCTTTCTTATCAGCTAACTCTGCAACATTTAAAATGCCTTTTGCCACCTATTCCTATCCACTCCTCCCAAGCATGTTGGGATGTTTCCCCTCTTTGTTTATATGCATGTCATGAAATTAAGCAAAGCATGCTATCTGATACTTCAGCAAGAACATGTGAAAGTTTGTTTGGTTGAACTCATCTTGTTAAATTGCTCATGAGGATAATCAAAATAAAACCTGGAATATAAAGAGAATAGACACTAAATTAATTTTGGACAGCTAGAGAGTAAGACGCCTGTATTTACAGACCAGGTTTCTTTCAGGAAAATGACAAAACCAGAAAATATAATAGTATAAAAATAAACAAACAAGAAAAAAAAAACCCTACACAATCAAGAACAGGTCCCCATGACAATGCAAAATGAAGAAATACAACCCTGCCAAAGATTTAGAATGGTCTTATGGAGGTAAAATATTTGTCTTAGAACCCAGGAGTTGTTTGCATCTAAATCCACTGCAAAGAAAAGAGAAAACTTTTGCATCTTGGCATTTCTGACAGCTACTATCAGTCATAACAGTGGCTCTGAACTGGAGATTGTGGAGGGGTATAAAAGACCAGATTCCTGAGTTAATTCACACAGTAGAGAACTAGTTCTTGGCATCCAAACGCACCGATACAGAGCCTTCCAATGTCCTCTGTGATTATTTGTTGAAAGTGGGCATTCTCTTTCCAAATGACTAGAAATGGGCATGAGTTCAGGATTGGGACCAATAAAAGAATGGGCAGACAGACAGACACACACACAGACAACCACACAGACACACAGACACATACATACACACACTTAAACATTCACCCCACAGTTAAAGGACATGTTGAAGAATCCAGGAACTTAGGTCAGATAGCTTTAGCTTTAATTATGATTGAATTCCATGAACAGAACTACCCTGAGCCAAGTTCTTGATTTTTCCTGAGCCTAATCCATAAACAAAAAAAGTATTATATTATTAGGTGTCCTTTAAAGAAGATGCAGCCCTTGGTAGGCATACACTACCCATATTAAGCACTCCATTTATATTAAAAGTAAAATAACTGCACCCTGGGTACATGGTTTTTAATAAAGGGATTATTGTTGAAGAAAAATATATATATATAAACTTTCCATGTTATTAAAAATTATCAATAGTGTAGCGCTCTAAGTATTTCAAGTAAATATTTGCTAATGTTTCTGGTCAGCCTGTTTGTAATAAAATGTGATGTACCTGTCATTAAACTGTGACAGGACTCATATAGGTTCTGAGTCATAATTTAAGGAATACTGTCAGTTTAGAAAATCAGTGTTTAGGAGAGCATGTGCAGTTTGTACACATTCTTAAAATTCACTGTTCCTTGGTACTTCTAGCGTCAACTTGTCCTGATGATGTGGTCCCTAGCAGGAGATGGGCCAGGTGACTGACTCTTAGGGCCACATCCAGCTCTATCATTTTATGATGTTGACAATAGTTAAGCACACTCAAGAGAGAAGAAGACACATCTCCAGCTCAACTGATCCATAGGCAAAAATGAAAGTCCCCACCAGACCAGGAGACAGATGCCCCCCTCTGCAGAGGCAAAGGAAGCACCTGCTTTCTAATGTTTTGACAGCAAAGAAGTTGTATAAAGCAATTCCAAATTTGTCAACATAAACTCACAACCCCTTTGTTATGAAAGTAGGAGTCAAATCAACCATGCCTTACTCATGAGGCTTCAGAGCTTGAGTGCTCTTTTATCCCTGCTCCTGAAAGTTCCACAGCATCTCTGATTCCACAATACCTTTCCATTAGCGTTCATGATTTTTGTTTGTGTTTTTATTTGTTTTTGTTTTTTATGGCTAATAAAAATAGCTTTCAGTAGCTGCTGATAACCATGGTCCTTTCCTATAAGGGGAAATTCCATCATCTAGACTTGTCTGAAAGGGGGTGGGGTATTTCCCTGAATTACAGATTCTACAGTTACAGTGTAATTAGTTCAAGATTCAACTGCACAAAACTGTTGGTAGGAAATACTCACCTGGACTATAGAAAGATTTAATAACTAAGCTCATAGACTTGGTGGGCTGTGAAAGAAATGCCAAGAACCCAATGGCGAAGGTGATTTAAGACTGAGCAATCTACTCTACAAAATTCAGAGGCCTCCAGGGTGTGCTGAACAGAGTGAATTAATCGAGATAGAGGACACCTTGTGTCTCGGTTCTCCCTTCTCTCCTTAAGTTGCATATTAGATACATGTGAGTCCTCAAGAGAACTGGACACAGTGACCCATGAACTGACGACGCCAATATCATGACTAGCTTCATTCACGCTGATCTCTCCCTTTCCCCAGAATGATAATGTCATTAAAAAAAAAAAAAAAAAAGAAAAGAAATGCCTGCAGTGTCAGGTGTTCAGTGCATAGCAATATTATTGTTAGATTGATAGGAAAATTGCCAACTTCACTTAGAAAAACACAATAGACCGTAAAGATCCCTGAGCTAGGAGTCAAGATTCTGTGGCAGATGTTTTGTTAACCAGCTATGACTGTGGGCAAGAATCACGGTATTGCATCCTGTGAAACAAGCACACAGTGACATCTGAGTTCTACAAAGCTCTGAAAGTTGAACTCATTATAATTTTAGGTATTTGATGTTCATCTTATATATATATGGGTGTGGATACAAACATATGCAATATAGAAATGAGTAAGACACCTTTGAAAATTCAGGATTCAGAGGTTTCACGTTTTTTAAGGCATTTCCCTAGATCTACCACACATAAAGTTAACCATCTGAAAGGCAATTACACAAAGACGGGACCACTTTTAACTGAGAAATAAATTGTCCTATCCCAATGAAAGAGGACCGACCCTAGACTCACTTGGGGCCAAATTATGTAATTCTGTTTTCTTAGCACTCGCCTATCCCCCATCATTAGAAAGCTGCCATGATGGGCTTGGCCTTTTACCTGCTGGTGATGTAACTAATATGCAAGGCTTAGCGCTAAGTCAGTCCACACTTAGGAACAGAGTACTTCTTCTATTCCGTTCCTGTTCTTGATGGTATACTGGAGGGAACTGACAGCCTGGCCTGCAATAGTAAGTGAATATGTGGCCAATATAAGGACTGGAGTAGTTTCAGGAACGAGACGGACTGGCCTGGGTGGAACAGGCCTGTAATCTCAGCCCTAGGGAAATTGAGGCAGGAGGATATATAGGAAAAATCACAAAAGGAAAAAGAGGGTAAGGAAGGAAGGAAGGATGTTTAAATTAGGGCCCTTCAGATTACAGTTTCTCTTAAAGAAGTTCTTTGTGAGCCAGGTTCTATCACCCGCACATAGTGTCAGTTACCTATCTAAGCAGTTGATAAGTCAGTATAGCCTTCCGCCACCATCCAGTGCATTCCAGACTTTCCTTGTTCTGAAACTAAAGGCAACTGCCAATAAGCCTACATTTAGGCTAAGAGTACCAGATAGTATTTCTTTTCTCCAGTTTTACTGAGGTGAGGTGGACAGTTAAAAGTTGTTTCTGTGTATATAGGATGGCCTGAATGTTTGCTACATGAGTACTTGTGACACGCCATCACTAGCTAATTTAGCATACTAATCACTTTTCCTAAGATCCACTCTCTGAGAAGCTTTCCAGTGCACAGTGTCATATTCACTATAGTAGTCACAACACTGGACAGTTCTTTCTGGAACTTCCTGATCTGACTGCAGTGAAACTTTGCATTCATCAGCTTCTTCTCTAGCCCTTGACTCTCCTGTGGCTGGCCTATTTCACTTAACATAAGATCCCCCTAGTACCTGCATGACATTGTGAGTGACAGGAGCTCTTCTGCGAGGTTTGAACAATGTTCTGTGATGTATCCACATAATATACTATGACTGTGTGTCTGTATATCGCATTTCACCAGCTGCTTACTACATTTTCTGTATCCATATATCAGTAGGTAATTCTGAAATGACCATGGGAATATAGTTAATTATCTATTGAATGTGCTAATTTTGCTAGGATTTTGATAAATACTTAAAATATCTGGATATCACATCTGTCTTGTGTGAATAATTTGCTCTGGACATTTTGGGTATTTTGGTTGGCTGGTCTTTTGCCTTGGTGAGGATAGCATACAAGGCATTTTGCATGCTAGCCCAGTCCTCATCCACTGAGCTCTGTGTCATCCTGTGTGCACTTTAGAATGTGTGCAGACATTTATTGCAGACAGATGCAAGGAAAGCAAGGCAAAGCATCCCTGGGCCAGAAAGGGGAGTTCAATATGCGTCTTCCCTGAGAACAGAGCCGGAAAGCTGCATTTTGCCACTTTGAAGCCACTTTTGAGCAGAGGAGAGGTTTGCAGAAACTCTGGAAAGGCTTTGTAGCAGCCCAGGAACATAAGGACCATCACAGAAATAAACCAAAGCCCAGAGTCCCTGTGAATGGAGAGAGCACCAGGGAAGCTAGTGTGCTTCCAAATGAATGAAGTCACGGGCCACCTGGCTTAGGTTCCTGGCTTGGTTCAGTGAACACAGTTATCTTCAGGCCTATATATTGCTGCAAGTATGACTATTTTATCTTTTTAACGGCTCAGTCCTACTTGTGCATAAATACCACAAAATACACACCCCAGCCTGTGGAGAGTAGGTAGCTTCATAGATGGTATACACACATCATGTTATATCTGGAGAAGAAAAGAGTCTAAGTTAAAGTGGCAATGGCCAGCGGGGGGTGTGGGGTGGGTGGGGAGGAATGTGCTGTTTCAAAATAGCTAAAAGAGAGTGTTTTGGGTCTTCTCACGTCGAAGAAATGATAAATGCACTGGGTTAATGGACATCCTGATTACCCCCGCACAAGGCGAGGACATATTAAAACCACATTATACCACATAGCTAGATACAATTATATATCAGTAAAAAGCAAAACTTAGGTTGACACGAAGTCTAGAGATTGGTCTTAGATACGGTACTTGGAAAAAAAGAAGGGGAAGAAATTGCACCTCCTAATCGTGAGCCATACCAGAGGGCAATGCTGGAGACACTGTTATCAGATGTGACATGTGTGACCTGTCTGCGGGGGTCTCCTCTGTCTTCACCTAATTAGCATCATGGGCTCATGCTTAGGTGGAAGATATCAATGGAACTGTTGTTCACTTGCTGATGTGCAGTAGTCCCTCAGGTGGGTTTTTGGCCACTTGTCCCCAATAATTGACCAGATTCCTCTGGGAAGTCAGTCCTTCTCTAAGGGAAATCGCCTGGAGGCTCCTGGGTGGTTTTTGTTCTTGTTGTATGTATACACTGGACATGGACATGTGGTCTTTCAAAGGGGCAGTGGGTCTCATGATGGCAATGAGCGGGGAAGCTGGTGGGAGTTGGGAGTCAGAAAAGGAGGCTTTGACCCATCTTGTGGTAGGGTGAATATGTGACCTTCCTTGGGTAACTGCCCCCTCCCCACTCAGGACTTATCAGGAAAGCACAATGACGGCCTAAAACACACACACACACACACACACACCTCTATCCCCGCACTCTTCTGTTCTCCATTTTGTTCGTTAGACAGGTGTAGAGCACACACAAACACTGATAGCTGTATTTCTGTGTGTTTGAACACCAGGAGACCAGCATCCTCACCTGTCAAGTCAGTGTCTTCCTGACAGTCAGGCATCATGGTGTGTCCAACGTAAAACAGGCATCCTATTTGTCTAATTATCTTCAGCGCTAGCAAAATCTATCAGAAAGGCCCTGCTACTTCCTATAGCCTTGGGCAGCATTTAGAGGGCATAAATCTGGCTGATAATTATCTCGAGCTATAAGGAAAGCGGTAATACATGAGTAAATGAGACACACTGATGATCAATAACTCTAGCCTCTTTTTCCCCCCATCTGAAAATAATAAAGCAACTTTTAATCAGCCCCTGTGAGTGACTTTTTGCTTTGCATTTGTGTGTTCATGATCTGCTTGTGTATGTATATGATTGTGTGTGTGTGTGTGTGT
>OU015752.1:37313111-37340534 GCA_907169655.1 Acomys percivali
CTCTCTCTCTCTCTCTCTCTCTCTCTCTCTCTCTCTCTCTCTCTCTCCCTCTTTCTCCCTCCCTCCCTCTTTCTCTCCTTCCCTCCCTCCCTTCCTCCTCCTCCTCCTTCTTCTCTCTCTCTCTCTCTCTCTCACCTTCTAATTCTTGAGAGCAGTAGCATCTGGCCTTCCCTAGCTGCCACCTGCTCCCAGAGAAATGTGTCAAGTCTGTGCAATGAGGGCGTGCAAGTGTTCTCAGGAACTTGAATGAAAATCCCGCACGAGCATGTCAATATAAATAATATATTGTCTTCCCAGAAAGTGTTCATTTTGAAGACAGTACCTGCTGCTGTCTCCTTCTCCCCTACTATTAAATGATCCATATACAGGAGTAGTTTACAACTAGCTTGTAAAATCTACTTCCATAACATGTCAGATAGCTAAACACATAAAGCACATGGCATTTATGTACTTTAAGAACTCTCTGTCAAGATCAATATAAAATTCAAAAGTGGGTTTAGTTAGGAGAAAATACTCGGCAAATTTTGACCACAGCAGCCTACCTGCCTGGGAGGGTTATTGCGTTGTCAGTCAGATAATATTTATGAGGTTCTAACATGCATGGCATGCTGGGTTTGATGCTGTAAAAACCGTACGACTCAATGGGAACTTCACACTGCATGGCTCTTCTTCAAGCTCACAGAGAACAAGTCTCGGGCAGGTATAACCTCTCACAGTCCTACAGCGGGTGACTCTGTGAGTGACCACCAATGACCTTGACCTCTGTAGTCTCACAGTGGTACCTCAGAGCCTGGAAGCTTACTATGAAAGGGCCAGAACCCACCCACCCACACCCACCCCCACACCCACCCCCACCTCACCCCACCCCGTGAGTGCAGTAGACTCTGTAGAGTGGTGTTGGTTCCCAGCATCATGACTGGTCATCCGGAAATTGCTCTTGTCTGCCCTCTACAGCGTAGAGTTCAGCCTGAGGTGGAACCCTGAGGAAGAGAAAAGAGCAGGACCCCGGGCAAAACAAAGGAAGTCTCCACTGAAATCAGTTTGAGACTCAGAATTATATGCCAGTGGGAATTAGGACCAGAGAGTGTTTGGTGGGCAGAGAGCCCTGGCGAGAACTGTTCCAGATGCCTCAGCTGACCCTGAACTCTGAGGTCCAGTTGAATGCCTTTGCCTTCTGCTTGGCACATCTCACTAGCTTGCTACATATACAGTCATCCCTTTGCCCTTCACCGAGAGAGACAGCACACATTTAAATAGATTAGAGAGATAGAAAACAAAAAAACCAAACCCAAAATGCTCACAACACCATAATCATAGCCCCAGGGAACAGCTGAACAGGCAGTTTGGGAGTTCACACCTAGATCATGATTACTGCAAACCAATGCGGGGTCCCTTTAAATATTTATTCCCCGGCTCATTTTTCTGTCTTCATGTATAGTGAAATGGCATCTCTTACCTGAGCTGGCTACTCACTGGACATTAAAAGGAGCAGGCAGCAAGCTCCCACACTTATCATGCAGATAAGAATCTAGTAGAAGCGACAGAGAAAAAAATATGCTAGCAAACTGGAGAGAAAAATATTTTTAAATAAAATAATCATTATATGGAAAATATCTCAAAAAGAGGCAAGTAAAAAATTAGAATGCAAAAAGAAATTGTGGGACCCACAATCCATATTGCCTGCAAATTGGAGAAAATGTATCATTTATAGAGGTCCATACAAAGTAATACAGGGAATATATCTGCTCCATGTAAATTGATTAAATGCAACTTTCTCTTTCTCTTTCTTTCTTTTAGATAAAAAACCTCTTCATGAAATAAAACCCCAAAGTAAGTTATTTTTCCTCTTGTGAATATAATTTATTCTCATATTTGCTGCCTTGCTGTTGTATTTGTTCAGGAGCCAAGCAGAACTGAAGTCCTCTGACAGATCCAGGGCTTTCGGGGCCTCTCCTCATTGAGTTTGGAGTCGCATATCTGAGGTTTAAATCAAAAAGAAATATGCACACCCTTCCCCTCCCTCAAAGCAAAAGTAAATCTCTCTTCTTGATTCTTTCTGCCTATGAGTCCATTTCTCTGCAAATGCCATCTAGGCTTCTTATTTCTGGAGAGATTTATAGCATTAAAATTAATAAATATTTGTCAGTACACACTTGCATGGAAAGCAGCCTTGTGGGCAAACGCCTGGCTCCTAGCCCTGGCTCCTAGCCCTTCCAGAAAAAGGCAGGGAAGAAGGAAGGGTCCTGGAGAACGTAAGCCCGGACTCTCACCTGCTGTGGCATCCATGGTAACTATGTAAATTAGGAGCCAGCCCTCCACAGTGAAATAAGTCCAAGCTGAATGGTAGTGCTGGTGTTGGCTTCAGTTCTCTAGCTGTAGGCTTGGGTCTTGAAGAGGCCTTTGCATTATTTTTGTTTTGCACCCAGGGGATTTAGAGAATGCAACATGGCTTTTAAATGGTTGGCAGATGGCTATTTGATCATGTGGTTCTCAGCTTTGACTGCCCTTGTGATAACCTGGAGGCCTTTTACATTTTACACTCAGGCTGTACCTGTAAAATCGAAACTGGGAGCAGAGAGGCAGGGCTTGGAACGCAGAAATCTTTATTTTTCAGAACTCCCCAAGTGATTCCATTATGCACCCAGGTTGAGAACCTTAGCATTTTGTGGATGGGAGACCAAACAGATCAGAAATACAGAATATGATGGAGACTTACTAAGCATATCCTACTTAGGAAAAAACAAGGGAATTAGAATCCATGATGGTGGGTACTCCTAGGATTCCCATGTCATTGTGTCTAAGAAATTATATGAATTTAGAGGTACATAAAATATACTAAGGGGTCATAAGCTCTGAGGAAAGAACCATCCAGCTGGCATGAACAACAGAAGTAGACAGCTGTCCAGCTGCTTTGGAATATAAATTTTGGGAAACCTGTCTGCATCTAGTTTCTCTCATTTAATACAAGATGTGCAGCTTTTGATCATTTAAATCTCCAACATTAGAATTCAAAGCTCTTTGAGTTAACAGCTTTTATTAGCTAACTTCTTTGAGAAAAGCCAAGACCTTAGAGGACACATGAAGTATGTACCCAGGGGTGGGCATCAAGGAGACATTAGAGCAAAATCCAGACAATTTGTTTTTGTTCCACTATTAATTCTGTGGGCAGCCAGCAGTACAGAGAGGCCACCAGCTTGTCATCTGAGAATTCTGTAAAATAAAAGACTTCCTCAGTGTCTCTAAAGGCACCATTGGTACCCAGTTAGCAGACTTCTTGCTTTGGAAGAGTGAGTTGGGAGGAACTCAATAGTTGTGTGTGTGTGTGTGTGTGTGTATACACACTGGCATGAGAGCACATGTGGAAGGGAACAGAAACTTGTCTTTCAACACACAGCCCATGTCTGCATCCTGACTCTCAGGGTGGTAACTGGGATAAGCGTATGCTCATCTTGCTTTTAGTCTCATGTGCATGACATCCCCTGGTTTTGTGTAGACTATGACAAGATCATGGGTGTCCATGTGGTGACCAACATGAGGATTATTTAGAAATGCATGTGTGTGCATGTGTTTTAAAGATTAATTTCATGCTTAGTTTGTGAGTCTTGTGCCTTTCTAATTTGGTTACATCTGTACTTTCAGCCAGAAAGCCCACAGAAGCTATTTTTCGTCTGTAGGGACTCCTGAATTCAGTTTTGCTTGGGGTTCTCGCTCCTAAGCACCACGCTTAATTGCTGGATACTGCAACAGAATCGCTTAAACTGTTTTAATTTGTGATTTCCCTAAAAATAAAACCGTACCAGAATCAATGTGATTGCAAAAGGCTCCCAGAGGGATCCAGTCAGGGTTCTGTGAGCTGCATGGTTAGAAGGGCATTACCCAAATTCAGGCTAGGCATTCAGTGAAGGTGGGGCTGAGTTTAGGACCACATGAATCACTGCTGATGCAAAAATCAAAGTCAATTATGAAGATAATTGAGAAACAACCTGTTCCTATATATAGCAGTACACATCAGCTTCCACAAGTCCTGGTGGGTAGACTACAACACTCAGAGGGAGTGTTCAACACAGTTCTCCAGAACAGACAGGCAAAGGAGCTATCTTTGAGTTTCAGAGAAGTACAAAAAGAAAGCAAAGTCTTAAGCTATGTGTTGGCAAATCATAATGACAAACTGGGGAAAATGTGTGCACTGCATAGCTCATGAA
The DNA here is from genome assembly GCA_907169655.1 of Acomys percivali. Classification (NCBI taxonomy): domain Eukaryota; kingdom Metazoa; phylum Chordata; class Mammalia; order Rodentia; family Muridae; genus Acomys; species Acomys percivali. The sequence continues at coordinate 37,317,314 of OU015752.1, forward strand.
AGCACTTATTGTAAATGAGATAATTTAATCAATTACGTTTCCTAATGTACTAAACCGAATGTTTCATTTTCTGCTTCTGCACATCTTAAATTATCTTCAGGTGCTTTATGAGATTTAATCATAGTTAATAGAAACTTCATTACCATCAAATGTGCTTTCAATAAATGTTGTGTAACAATGTCAGGAGGTGCAGTAAAATATAGTAGGTTCTGAATGGCAAGCAGGGACCCCCAGAGTCAGCCTGAGAAATGGTTGCATTCTGACAATGAGACTCCTTGGGGGCTCGGAGAATGGGGCTGGCTGACCAGCTGGAAGCTCCTGAGGGATCACTGGGTTGGTAATTGCACCAGAGGAGTTCTGTGCTCTGATCTCCCCAGCACCCTTCCACACCAGTTTTTCTCCCCCTATAGAAACGTAGTGCTTGCAGGCCGGCAGAAATGGCTCAGTGGTTAAGAGTGCTAGCTACTCTTCCAGAGGACCTGGGTTCAGTTCCCAGCATGTATATGGTGGCTCACAACCACCTTCAACTTCAGTTCCAGGACATCCAAGGCCATCTTGTGGCCTCGGCAGGCACTGTATGCATATGATGCACAGACATACATGCAGGCAGATACTCATCCATATAAAATAAAAATAAGTGAATCTAGAGGAGGAGGTTGAGGAAATCAGTGCTTTTCGTGAATGGAATTGATGGTTCCATCTGCCTCAGAGACATCTTCAGTTGATCATCTCCAAATGGCCTTAGTCCCAACTTCAAAATTCAATTCATCCTTCTCTGACCCTGTCTCTAGCCCATCCCTTCTCTCAGTTTTAGTAAACAGTTGACCATTAAGTCAGTGGTCTGGGCCAGAAACCTGGACACCATGGCTCTGTCTTCTTCACCTCCTGTTTCCTTCTCGGTGTCGAGCAAAGCACTCTTTCCTGTCTCTTCTGTGCTGAAACAAATCACTGGCTCATCTCCGTTTCTACTCAAGCACTTCCATCCATTCACTCAACACTTACTTATGAGTCCTTACCGTGTGCTAAGATATGTTATGCTGAGTGGACAATCTGCCCTAAGCACAATACATTATAGGCTCCATAAAGACCGCAGTCTTAGTGAAGAGGAATGGTATAAATAGAGACGGCAGAAAATGCACCAAGTACCTGGCGATGATGGAGCATGTTATGAAGAGAAATAAACTAGGGTGAGGACCTTGGGCAAGTTTTTGAGAGAAGACTGCTCTTTTGAATAAAGTATTCCGAGAAAGACTCTGTAATAAAGTTGCATTCCAGAAACGACCATGTAACCAAAGCAGCACAGGTCTGGGGTACCTGGGCAGGGGATGAACATTTAGGTCAGTGGACGGCCAGGAGGTGAAGAATGTGAGGTGAGAACTTGCTTGCGGGCTCCAGAACAACATAAGAAGGCAGGGTTACACACGGCCAAGTTAGAAAAAGAGTAGTGGTGTTAGTTAAAACTCCATAAGTAAGGTGAGGAGGACTCCATTGCATTGTAGGTCATCTTAAAGAAATTGACCTTGACTCTGAAGGAAGAGGAAAGCCAGGGAGAGAGAGAGAGAGATATTCAGAGCAACATGACCTAATATTTCCAAAGATAAACCATAACTTCAGTGTCAGGTGTAAACCTATAGGGAACCAGAGCAGAAGCCAGGACATCCATTACAATGATCTATTACAACAGTAATCTGTTATGGCTATCCATTATCTGTTATGGCTTGCCTCTTAGAAGGATCTAGGTTCAAGATGATTGTGGCTCAGACTGGATGGAAAATAGCAATATTTGGGGAAGGGGAGACATATTTTGAGTCCAAGGGTTTGATGATAGATTGATATGAAAAATATTTTAGAGACTATGCATAGGAAGGATGGAGTTGCCATCACTAATACTAGGAAAACATTATGTATAATTTTGAAAGGAGAGCCCAGAGTTCATTTTGAGGGACCTATTAATTGTCTAAATGGCGGGTTGAATAGGAAGCTAAGTACATGAGCCTGAAGAGCAAAGAAATATCCTGGCTGGTGATATGCACTTGGGACTTGTGCCAAGATGCTATTTAAAGCTGAGGTCAGTGCTTAAAGAATACGGATAAAGAAAAGCTGAGGACCAGGGCTGGAAGGGTGGCCATACTTACGTGTCAAGGAGGTCAGAGGCACCGCAGAGAAGAAAAAGCATAACCACAGTAGTAAGAAAAGATACGAAGGAAAAGAAAATAGCCCCAGAGTCCTGGGCAGTATAATTACATAAAATCATGTAGGTACTGATGACATGAAAGTAGAAGCAAATCTGTTTGAAGGACAAAGGGAACAAGTGAGAAGGAGGGAGAAAAAGAGAAGTGGCCCGTTGGGGAGATATGTTCAATGTGTGTCATATACGTGCACAACAATGACCTTATAAAACCCCAAATAATGAACATAAAAACGACAGGGTGATGGGCAGCACAATCAAGCTCTCTTCCTAGCAGAGGTTTTCAGTTGTCTTCCTATACTTGATGTTGCCTTAAGTCAGTTTGGCTGAGCTTTTTGGAACTTACTTCTCAGCAGATCTTCTGTATGTAATCCTCTTCAGGAGCTCACTAGGGTTCCCTGAGGCACAACAGCTTCTCTTCACCAGTTCAACCATGTGCTGTTTGGCTTCCTGGCACACACCACAGCTGTACCCTTCACCAAAGTAAAGCACTGAGGACCCATTGTTGTTTGGCCTTACCATTGCCTTATACTTTTTATCATTTATACCTACAAACTATCCCGCCACCTAACTCTCAATGTGCTTAGTTGGTCTTCCCTTAGTTTTCAGCCTAAACATTACTTCTGTATGACCCACAATGCCCCCTGCCGCAACGTCTGGGTTAGTTACCTCTATAATTCTCCCAGAATTTAACTAGTCCCCTTTTCCTGCTGTATCTTCATTACCTTAATGCTGTTCTGCATCCCCAATAATATATCTGGTATTTAAATTTTATGTTTCCTTTTGGGTTTTGTCATTGCTGTTTGTGTCCAATCCACCAAAGTGTGGTTTTTTTTTAATTAGGATATATTTTTGGCATTAAATTATATTTTGATTTGTTCTCTGAAACTTTCATACAACTGTAGAGTGTTTCTTTTTTACATCTATCCCAGATGGTTCTCCCCATATGCTCGTGGGTATGGGCCACCCACCGGGGCATGGCTAGCCTACCAACAGCCACGTCCTCAAAGAAGAATTGCTATCACTAAGTCAGCTGCCATCAAATTTCAGTAGCTCATCTACCAAGTGTGGAGCCTCCCTGATGCATGCTGGGACTTTGGCTGGTTTGATCTTAAGTAGGTCTTCTGCTGGTGACCACAGCTGCTGTGAATTGATGTATGCCAAGTCTGTCATATCCAGAAGTCAGCATTTCAGAGCCCTCCTCTCTGTCAGTTCTTACAGTCTTTTAGCCTCTCCTCTGCCATGTTTCTGAGCCTTAGATAGGCATGGAGATTGGTATATATTGTTCTTCCGCAGCTTGGCACGCTGAACTGTTGGGAATCTTCGTATCAATGGCAACCTACTCCTCTTTGCCCAAAACAGTGTCCTTGATCGTAGTTGAGAGCAACACAAATTAATGGTTACAAGCATAAATATTTAGAAAGCAGTTTGGCAACATGATCGTTTAGTTAAACAACAATAATCGGTTCTCTCTAAGGCCCTAACACCTCCCACAAACGTGGGCTTTTGACCAGCTTTATAATAGCAGACGCGAAATCCTTCCTGTGGTGTGGGCCTTTTATCCAATCATAACCATTATGCCAATATTGCACCAGCAGACCCATGTTGCCTGATAGGCAACAGTAGAATACAGGGTCCTGTACTAGGTAAGACCACTGATTTCGTTTTCCCCCACGGCAACCTCCCCAGACCCTTCTGGAACTATGTAAATAAGCCATCAGAGAGAGAATTTCCTGCCCAATTGAAGCTAATTTCATTATGTCCTGCACCTAAAGAAAATGGTACCTTTAGCAATAGGGTTTTTACCACCTCCTTATAGTGAGCAACCAAGAGGAACAGCAATAATTTGTATTATTTTAGGTGCCCATGGGGTCTTCCTGACCAATAACAAGTAGGGAGGTATCCTTTGACTGGCACTGAGATTTTCTTTTAAAACCCCTGTCTTCTGTGAGCAGAACGCTCATGTAGGGGACTTTTATTCAAACACACGCACACGCATATACATGCACATGCACATGTTCATACAAATATAGCCATAGTGTTTTAATTATCTTACAAACTAGTGGATTTCCATAAGGCTTCTTCCTATAGCCTTAGTTTTGGCTAACACACTTTCCAAATTTTGTTTTATTTTGAGACTTGGTTTCACTATTGTATATTGTAGGTCAAGCTAACTTGGAAGTCAGGAAGCCTTCCTTAGCTTCCTGGTTGCTAGAATTACAAATCAGTGCCAATGTCGAGTCCTATTTGTCATTTAAAACGGCATTAGTGATGTCATATTTAAGAGTGTGTTTGGGCTTACCAAGATTACTGTAAGGTTGGCCCACACTTCACCCCCTAAATTTTTTTTAATGTTGAAAACTGTTAGTAAAACCATTTAAAGGTAATAGGAGTCAACATTTTTTTTTTCTTGCTAGCAAGAATAGCTAAAATCTGTTAGAGATACTAAATTTTTAGTTGGCGTCTCACACATGCCCATAAGCTCACTTGAAGGTCTAGTCACATTATGAGTTCCCTATTAAAATTTGTTTCTTTAAATTCCCTTAAAAGTTGTTTCAAGCAACATATTGTATGTTACCATCCAATTATGCACAATCAGCCTTTGATCCAGAAAAAAAGAATCACTTTGGGCCACTTGCTCCTTATTTGGAACCAGCAGTGAACTGCACAACCATCCCAAGCTGAGGAAGTATTTGTTGAGTTATTGTTCTGAATCTTCCTGTTCATTCTTTACTAAGTATTCCTTGCAAAGTGCAACATGAAGAATTTCACTTCCAAGTGACCAAATTTATTCATGCGTGTAGTAGATCTTTATGACAGACAAGTAGTGGCGGCTCAATGAAATGTAAAGGAGAAATCAAAAATGTGTTCTCCTTACAATATCACACAAGAGGTAGGTTGAGTGATCTGAGAAGAAGGGAAGGAGGAAGCTTGAAGAACCACCGCCCCTACTGTGCAGTGGGATATAGCCCACATATTTGCCTCCTGAAATCATTTCTACCAGGTAATGGCCTGAATGCATACATAAGGCCTGGAAACTAGAATCGTCTGTTTTTTTTTTTTTAACTCAAGAAATCTTCATGCCATGTGTCTACCAGAGTACACTGGCTTGCAGAATTTACCATTACGCACCTACTCAGAAGATGTAAGCTCAGTGCTTTCCCACATGGGCTCAGTACATGACCATCCTGCCTCCCGAATAGCACTTTCAGCTGGCAGTGTTGCCTTTGGCCCATTCATTTCTTTAAATCTTCAGCAGATTCCTAGCCCCTTCGAAGCTAGCATGGGGCTACTAGTTTTGGTGCTATTCTTCCAGCTATGCTCTGAAACACTTTCTCCCTCATTTTTTCCCATCATTTTCTCCCATCCCATGCTGATTATTTTCAATTACGTAAGTACAGCACTTTGCACAAATTACATGATTTGCTTTGTCCTTCTCAATCATTTTTCCTCCAAATCAATTCAGTACATATATGTGTGCAACATTTGTAATTTTCATAGCATTTTCAATGTTTTTTTTTTTTTTACTATCTGATTTCTAGCCTTTTATAAGTGTATGCTTTTTCTTACCACCATTTTCAATGATTTCAATGGCTCTGTCCTTAATGAAAATAATGGAATTTTTGTTCATTAAATGCCTCAGAACTGAGCAGAGGCACAGAGGACAGGTGATAGACCAGTGTGCTCTTTAGCATCAGCGTGGCACTGGGATACTCACTGTGAGTGTGAAGTCAGAATTACTCTTTCCCTGGTGTACTGAACTCTATACAGTTGATGTGTTCACTGGTCAGAAGAAGAAAGAAAGTTGCTCAAAATCTAGTATTCACATTTCATTCTGCAGTCACTTTTACCTTGTCTCTCTCCCATTACTAAAACATAATCATTTAGCAGTTCAAAAATAGAATTGAAAATGCAGGACTACAAGGGGTACGTCCCCATGAAAAACTTTACCTACCAGAAAAGTGGGTCAGAAGGGAGGTCATCATATTGAGACTTTAGGTGTGAGAAGCCTGGGAAAATGAGGAAATAGAAGGATACAGAGGGTCCTGGAAAACTACAGGCAGGTATGGGCCCTGGGGTCCTCCTCAAACTATGGCACCAGCCAAGGAAAATATAGGCAGTAAACTTCAAACCCCTACCCAGTCTAGCCGATGGACAGGACATTCTCCACTGTTAAGTGGAGAAAGAGATCTGACTTTCACACAAACTCTGGTGCTCCATATTTGACCATGTCCCTTGGATGGGGAGGCCTGGAGGCACTCAGAGGAAAAATAATAGGTCACCAAGAAGAGACTCGATACCCTATGAGCATATACAGGGGGAGGAGGTCCCCCTCAGTCACAGACATAGGGGAGGAGAGTAGGGGGGAAGCGGGAGGGAGGGAAGAATGGGAGGATACAAGGGATGGGCTAACAACTGAGATGTAATATGAATAAATTAATTTTAAAAAAAGAAAATGCAGGACTATTTACCTAAATTTGAATTTCAGATAAACACTTCATAAATCAATTTCAATGTAAATATATTAGACTTATTACATAGGAAACACTTATGCAAAATTGTTCATTATTGAACTGAAAAATTTAGATTTACATCTATATTTTTTGAGGCAGAGTCTCAAAGCTATAGTCCTGGCTAGCCTAGAACTCACTATGTAGAGCAGGCTGTCCCTGAAATCAGAGAGATCCGAGGGTTGTTAGGATTAAAGACATGCACCATTACTCACAGCTAGTTCTGTATTCTTCTTCATTACAAGTAACATCCATACTTAAGGGAGAACCTATCCACATGGGAAGAGACTCAGTACATAGAAGCCAGCAACTGGAAGGCCTGTGCGAGGCAATGTCAAAATAGTGGTTTCCGTTTTCATGTGATCAAAGAGTAGGTCAGGGAAGGGAGTGCCCAGCAGAAGAGGTTGTGCCTTGCGGACATTAGGAGAGTCGACTTGCATTGAAACTAGGCGGTAACAGACAGTATGGGATCATAAAGACATGTGTGAAAACGTGAATAATTGAGAAAAGTGAACCAGAACAAGATAAAAGATTCTTGTATCTTATGCCTGGTCACTGGTGGTGTCAGTAGCAGAAAAAAGAGAATTAATGAGGGGTAAAAAAAAAACCTATCGGAGGAAATGAAAGTGACAAATCCTTAAATCAGATAACAAATGTGAGAGTTCAGCCCACAGTGCAGGTAATTGTGTCCAGCAAACAGGAAGAAGAAGACATGGGCATAGGTCTTCAGAGAAGACTGACAAATGTTTGCCTGAGACTGGACAGGACCGGGTCGGGCGCGGGGGGTGGGTGGGGGGGTGGGGGGAGTGGGGGGTGGGGAGGGGAAAGGGACGGGGTTAGTTGGCAGCATCTGTATGTGAGTGATCAGCCAATCAGAGAAACTGAAAAAGTAAAAGGGGTCATAAATGGAACTTTATAGCCTGTTCTTAGAACTAGGAGAATACGGGTTCTTTGCTAAGCAGGCAAGTGAGGAGCAGGAGAGAAAAGCAATCAAGTTGAAGGGCTGGCACATTCTGTACGCGGCCTTGGAGAGCCTTGTCTCACTGCAGAGCCGCGGCAACACAGAGATCCTCACTGCCAATGAAGTGACAAATGGGCTTCAAAGTGGACCAGGACTGAAAGGGTTAGAGAAAGGACATGATAAGGCAGAAGGGCGCGGTTTCGGAAGTCATCACACAGCCTGCCTCTCAGCCAGGCCAACGTGATAGCGGAAGCCAAGTAAATTCTGATAAGGAGCTGTGGATTTGATACCTTTCCTGTTGAAAAACTAGGAAGTAGAGACAAGGATAGATCATATGGAGCTTTTAGGGTAAAGAACAAGAAAGAAACATGAATGAAGGACACTCCTTTCCCTGAAAGGACTCACGAGGTACTAGGCAGTGGTTACTTAAGGAGAAGTAACTAAAGGAAAAACATTTTTTTTTTCTTGCATAGTACAACTTTTGTACTCCTAATTTTTTTTTTTTTTAAGTTTTGCACATATGTTGTTTCCACTAAAAATTAAATAAACAAACAAACAAACAAACAAAAAGGGTGACTAGAAATGGCTGCTCGGAATGGTCAGTCACATTGTGAAGCATGCATTAACAGAGAGCCTGAAGTACTACAAATAAAGAGTTAAGAGCTCAACAGAAAGAAGAACAGAGGTGTGTCCCTGAGAAGCTGCTCAGCGTGAGCAGAGAGGAGATCAGAGGAACTAGACTATACCATAGGCAAAAGGCAAGACGCCCCTGTGGGGGAAGACCTGGGAAACGCAAGGCTAAAAGAATACACATAAGGCCATGTCCGTGTGGAGGCAGGAAGGGACTAAGTCAGAGCAAGCTTGACACAGGGAACTTGGAAGGGGAAAACGGAAACGCATCCCTGAACAGAGATGCGTTGAGGTTTACAGGGGTCCATGTAGGATGGCCTCTGTGTTCTCAACAAGAAGAATGATATGAGAATTAGGAGTCTTAGAGAAAGGGAAAGACTACAGAGTGGCTGCTACAATGATGATGCTATTAGGCCAGGAGACACATGTAACATGATGCTTGAGCTGCAAGAAAGGCCCCCGGGGAGCTTGCACAACAAGCCAGTAGAGGTATGACCTCTTCAAACCTAGCAGAGCGGGGTCGCTTGGGTACTGGTATAGAAGAGAAGAGGTGTGAGGAATGAACACAGTAATCAGGGTTAACCATTAGGGACTAAAGGTAGCTGTATGCTCAGACCTGGCCTTTGCTCTGTTCTAAATATGAAGCCATAGGGAAGGCACTAGTTCCCTGAGCCCGTGTCACTGTGTGTAAAGTAGGAAATAAAATCTCCACCTCAGATTTTTGTTTGAACACCAGCCAGAAATCATATCTGCAGCCTTTAGAGAGCTAAGGACTGCGTTAGCACTGGTTGCTGAGGACTTTTCTGTCTAGAGCGGTGTTTCTCAATCTGTGGGTGGAAGCCCCTTTAGGGGTGACACATCAGATATCCTGCATATCTGCTGTTTACATTACAATTCATAACAGTAGCGAGATCACAGTTATGAAGTAGCAACAAAAATAATTTTATGGTTGGGGTCAGCACAACACGAGGAATAGTATTAAAGGGCCACAGCATTGGGAAGGTTGGGAGTCACTGATCTTGAGGCAGGCAGGCAGGGGATTAGGACAGAAGCCAGCAGGCGGAGGCCATGATCGAGAGCAGGATGCTAGAGACAGACCACATGGGACTGATGGTCAGCACTACCACTCCATGATCACGAGGCTTTGGGGCAAGCAAGCCATCATCTTCTTACCTTGATTTATACACCTAAGCGAGGGCACCTGCACAATGTCATTGGAGTTAATAATAGGTATAAAATACTAGCATGGTGTCTGGTATACAGCTAGTACTGTTTTGCACCTCACTATGCTGCCATTAATTATAATGAAAATCAGCAGCTACTATAACAAGAAGGAGTTTTTTCAAAATGGAAGACTTGAGAAGTGAAGACGTTGGTGGGAGGTTAAGGAGTCAGGAGCTGCCAAGGATTGCCAAGCATAACTGACATCGATTACCATGGCTGATCATAGCTGACCATTTTAAAGCTATCTTCTCAGTCACAGTCATAGGGAAGGGGAGTAAGGGGATAATGGGCGGGCGGCGGGGGGGGGAGAATGGGAGGATACAAGGGATGGGATAACAATTGAGATGTAATATAAATAAATTAATAAAATTTTTTTTAAAAAAAGCTATCTTCTGACAAGTAAAAGGGAATTCTTATCGCTTCTTGGTAACAGCAAGGATAAACAACAGTACAAGTAACTTGTGGAATATTCTAGTAGGTCTGTGTGCCAACAGCACTGGCGGCTGATGCTGCTTCCTGGGCTGCCAGGTGCTTGGCTCTCTGTGGGATTCTGGCTCAGCACTTGGCTCTTGTTTTGCTTCTCCCTGGCTTCTCCTTTGGAATATTTTTTTAAATGTGGATTCCTTAGCAGTCCACTGCCTCTTACATTAGCAATTCAAGTTTGTTTGCCTTATTTTCTACACTGGAAATGGTGGTCATTGTAGGACATCCACAAGGAGAGGAAGCAGAGTATCTTGGTTAGAAAGGTTCTCACCGTGCTCCTATATTAATACTTTGTAGCTCGAGTCCTGAGGTGAGTTGCCAGTCTGCTATATGTTGAATATGATGTGCATTCAATTGGTAGCATGTGAATTTTGTTAATGTTCCATCAGCAAGAAGAATTAATATGCCTTTCTCATTGGGGTCTGGGAACCATGGAGCAAATCAAGTAAACAGCTGTGGCTTGAGTCATATTGATTACTACAAATGACTAGATAGGGCTGTCATTCATAAAACTCTCAAAATTTTTAATATAAAGAGGCCTTGAAAGGTCAGTTAGTCATTTCCAGACAATTCTGCCTTAAAAACAAAACAAAATAAAACCTAAAATAAAATAATTGCAGACTGTTACAAAGTTCTGTTGGGTTTTAGTGACTTTCTGAAAGGAGATTTCATAATCTACCTCCGAAATAATAGAGTAGTTGTTCTTTTTTTTTTTTTTTTTAAACAACCCTCATTGTAGGAAAGGTCATTTTAATATCCAACCAGATACTTGATTGCTTTAATAAAAAGCCATGTCTTCTCTTTCTATCCCTCTTAGCTATGGCAGAAGACTTAGTGCACTCGCTCCCTCACAACTGGACAGGTGCTGAGTACCAACTCTGGGCCTAGTCTCTTCTTGGAACAACCCTCCTTATGCATCCTATCCCCAGGAAGTAAACACTGCCCCTTCCTTCCCAAGGCCATACGTCCCACTCCTACTTTCTCTTTGGACATTCCTCTGGGAGCGCTTTTCACTGCATAGCTGCACCCCACCATGCTTCCTTTGTAACTTGAAAACAGCATATTTCTCAGTCAGGTATTTTGTTTTTTGTTTGTTTGTTTGTTTGGTTGGTTGGTTTTTGGTTTTTTTCTTCTTTGTCTCTAGGTATAGATTATACATAACTTTTCCCCCCTCAATATGCTGGAGCCCACCACACTCTATCTAAAGCTTTTGTGAGGTTTAGTAAAATGAAGATAGGGATGAAGAGAACAGGTAGGACAGCGGTAATACAACAGTATGCAAAGACAATAGTTGCTTATGCCTTAGGAAGGGATGGAGGCGCGCTGTGGCCACAAAGGCAGAACAGCCCTGCTGAAGCCAACGATTTCATCCAGAATCCCTTTGAGCCCACAAACCAAGAGTTCTGTGTCTGTGAGAAGACTGCGTATTATAAATACACAGGTGCAAATGGAAATGGGAGGAAAGTTTCTTGAAGCAGAGATTCAAAACTCACCCCAAAACTTTGTTTTACTTAATACTGTGCTTCTTCAGTTTGATGCTCAGCAAGTAAGCAAGCAGGCAGTAAGTAGTCCTGCACAAGGGTTAGCAAGGTTCTGTGGAAAATTATAGAAGCTTTACTGCTTGTGAGGGGTTTAAAACAGTTTGGAAGAACTACCCAACTTTCACTCAGATAATTACCAATAAAAAGTACAGTCCAAATGCATTTTGGAAACCATAAGCTTTATAAGTTCTAAACCTCATAGGTAGACACACTTAGTTGCACCACCCAAAACAGAGTCCACCCACAAAGAGGGACCTTGGATTGTCTGTTACTTGGCAGGTGGGTAAGTAAAGATTGACGGATACTGATGGAGGCCTCAGTATTACACTGACCACTAGACAGGGCCTTTTGCTAGCAGCACCCACCTCACAAATCAGTCAGTACAGTTGAATGTTGGATGGAAATGCAGTGATGGGCCAGGAGCAAAGGCACAGGAATAGATGTAGAGGCAGGTACAGGGCCTAAAAGTGATTTGCTATGCTATGCTATGCAATCATGCATTTCAGCAGCTCCCCTCAAAGGAATGGCCACTTGTCCCCAGCCAAGTCTGTGCCCTCTACATGAGTGTGCCTTCCACTGCATATAATTGCATGTGGTAATTCTTCATTGCCCTGGGGGAATGTAGTTGTAACATACACATACACACACACACACACACACACACACACACACACACACGCACGCACGCATGCACCCTGTTCCTTCTACTAGGAAGCCAGCATAGAAAACATGGAACTAAACCCTTGGTCCTTGCAAGTTTGGTCTGGAACACCAAAGGAGAATCTCTATTAGCTACCCAGAAGTCTATAAGGAAAGCCACTTTATGCTCTTGGAAATATTAGGAAGCAGTTGGCAGAGGGGGAAAAAATAATCATAGCACAAGCAGGTAGATAAAGAAGAGAAGACATCAATGAAGAGAAAGAAGAAGAAAGTACAAAAGTTCAACTTTCAAAGAACTTGAGATGTGGGTAAGGATGTTGAGTTAAAACTCTTGAGGTACAAAATATGGCTTGGAATAGTTGTATATGATATCAAGGCTGAACCTGAAATACCAGGCTTCTGTCGCTGTCTGGCTTTGGGACAATAACTGACTGAGGATGAATGTTGTCTGAACTCCATGCAAACGCAAGGCAAGGTTGGCCCACAACGAAATAATTTTGGAACTGGTGGAATTACTACATCCTGAACTTTGAGATTCCCAGATTATTCTTGTAAAATAAGTGTGACCATACTATAAGTATACCTCCCCAGAAGCTGCTAGCTTTACCACATACCAGCATAAGCTTCGCTGCCAGATGCCCCAAAACTGAAGTTACAGGTAGTTGTGAACTGCCCTTATGGGTGCTGGGAAATAAACTCAGGTCCTCGGCAAGAGCATTCTTAAGCACTGAGCCTTCTCTCTGCTCCTTCCACTCACTTCAAATATTTTCCGTTTAATATTTCGTTCTTGTAACTTCAGTCGGATGATTCTGCATGTTTTCCTGATGAAGGAAATTTGGCGAGCCATACCTAACATTAGCCTAAAGGGAAAGAGTCTGCAACGATGGTGATGATGATTCTGGCTACTCGACTATCAAGGACCAGATTGGGAGTATCTGGGTGGGGAGGGCAGCTTTCCCTTGCCTGCCTGTGTTGTCTCACTGTGCTGATGTCTGGTGAATTCTGTTTTGAGTTCAGGCATTTTACCCTGGTCACCCCAGCCCACTTCCCGCCACCCCTTGTTCCTGCCCTTCAGGTTTCTTGAGGCTCTAAGAATGTGTTTGTCTCTGCTTCACAAAGGCCGGCAGAGGAGCAGCTGCAGTCAGCACGGTGCATGGCTGCTTCTCTGCACTGGCCAGCAGCGTTCCTTTGCTAAGAAGGTGTGTGCTCCCCAGAAGCACCTTTCCAACGGAGGTGTCATCGCTCTGCACTTCCCAAGGAAGGAAAAGAGCTGACTGCTCTCAATCCAAAGTAGGCTCACTGTGCCTGGTGTCCTGGTGCGATGGGCCTGCTGCGCTCAGTGTGCTCTCTGCCCTCAGTATCCTTCTTCCCTGCAAGGAAACACGGGGATGGGAGCATAAGCAGGTCGGTGAACGTCTCCTTATTCCTCCAGAAGACGTGCAGGCGTGGAGATTCTGCAGTGGAGATGTGGGTCCTTGTGCCTACCATCTGGGTGGGGAGAGCAGAAGGTCTGCCAGCCCCCACTGGACCATCCTGGAGTTAGAACTAAGCTGTACATCGTACCTTCTCACATGGCACATCTTTAGGATACTCTGCTTATTGAACGTGTCTGCGGAACTTCTAACGTTTCAGCTCTGACTCCTCCTGATAGCTTCCCTCCTCTTTGCCCATTGTTTTTATGTGTTTCTTGCACTGTTGCTGATTTGGTTCTGCTTGATCTCCTAATTCACTCTTTAATTTGGTAAATTCCTTATTTTACGGCGTTTGTTTTTTAACTTTGTTGAAGATAAATTCACCCTATACTTGGCGTGGCTCCCTTTACCCATTTGATCAATGCAATTTTGGGGTATGGGAAATGCATAGTAAGTGTTATGCACTTACAAGGTAAATATATGGTATGTTTCTTTTATCCCCTCAGCCTAGTCCTGGGTGACAGAGCAATTATTTTGGACCCATTACATGTGCCTGCCACATAATCTGTTGGGAAATTAATTATGTAGTTAGTTCTTCCCACCTTCCTTTCCCACACAAGTTGAGATGACACCTCTTTTAGAATTACTCTGTTTCAAATGATTCTCCTATGTTGAGCTATAAGGGTCATTATCAGTCCGCTTCCGGGATGAGCCACACCCACTGTTTCTGGACAAAAATGTGAGTTCAGTTGCAGCATATCCTGGGGGCTGGGGAAGCATCCACATCCTAAAATTAAACTAACATTTTTATTTTTGCTTTGCCCATGCATTCAATAGGATGGAGTAGGAGAGGTATGGGAGAAACAGCATGTGCCCTCTGAGACAACAGTCCCCTAACAATAAAGTGTTAGAGTCTAGCACTGACTTGGTATCAGAAAACAATTACCATGGACCCAAGAGCCCTTGGCAACCAAGATATTCATGTTTCACATAAAAATTGCTGTCAAGATAATTGTGTATGCTAAGCCAACGTTATTACTATGCTCTGACTCTGAATATTTTTATCTTTTCTCTTTTAACTCATAAACCATATTAGCATCTTATCCTAGACAGTGTTGTGCATATGCATGTGCCCTGAGCCCCACATGAACAGAGAACCCACCCCTTTCTTTGCCATTTGTGTGAACCTGTTTTCCCTCAAATAAAAATAAAATATGAAAATGCTTTTTAGGTAACTAAGACTTCTTCAAATAAGTTAAGGTGCTGTTTATTCTTACTAGAGAAAATGTTATGTTCTTTGCAAAATTGATCCTCTGAAAGCCTATTATATGGTAAGCTACCTTAATGCAGTTATATTGGCCTAGCCTTGCTTTGATTTATACAAGGAATTTTAGAAACATGACTATTGTTTAAATGAGAGTCTAACTTGTAGATGGTTTCCTGTGCGGATTCCTCTTAGCATTATGCTCCAGACTCTAACAGCATATCATGTCATGTCCTGGGGTGGGTCTATGCCTTGAGCCCATGTTAGCCATTTAGGACTTGTCTTGTGTCTTTCAGGCATTGAGAATGCCAGCGACATTGCTTTGTACTCGGGCTTGGGTGCAGCTGTTGTAGCCGTTGCTGTTCTGGTCATTGGTGTCACCCTCTACAGACGGAGCCACAGTGACTACGGTGTGGACGTCATTGACTCTTCTGCATTGACAGGTGGCTTCCAGACCTTCAACTTCAAAACAGTTCGTCAAGGTCAGCGGCATAGGTCCCCAACACCTCATGCTCAGGACCGTTGGCTGCACTCACAAAGGTGTCCCTATGTTCTTGACCCTATGTGAAAGTAGCTCATGGTACTGGGAGCCGCTACCAAATTGTTTCCATTCATTAACACACTAAATTTGATTTAAAAAAATCATCTTTATCCTCAGCAACTGTGAGGGTGTATGGGTATCAATTCATTATTGGCAACATTTCAGGGAAGTTGTTCACCCTTTGACATAGAGCCTTTGACTCACTGTTGCTCAAGTTATCCAACTTTATCTTTGAAGAAACCTTATTTTAGTTTATATGTTTAATTTTATTAACTAAAATACTGAATCCTAAAGGCCGAGGACACAGCCCTAGGCCACAACTTCACATACACCTTTATTACATTGTTTTTTTTTTTTTTTAATTTCTTCAATTTCAAATGAGTAAACAGGGTTTAGAAGATATCTGAGAGGTCAGTTAGATTGGGACAAAATGAAATACCAGCCTAAATTGCTTTCTGACCAATCTTTTGTTGTGGGGGAAAAGAAACATTTTTCATGTCAATGCACACAGCAATGCTCTTTTTTTTTTTTTTCAAAACAGAGAGAGTCATTTAGTTTTCTATCATGAGCTAGACCTATTCCTGAATACAAGGTGGGGATGAGACACACTTGGTTTTAATTTTAGGCAAAAAAGAAACTGTCTCTCTTCTAAGTAAGAAGCTTTCTGCCTTGACCCTCATTAGCGACATTGCCCCTTTATTTCTCTTCATTGTATGAGTATCACCTCCTGTAAGGGTTGAGCAGTTTCTGTGCTCAGCATCTATCGGGTAGACAGGCTGCTGAAGTAGAAACCCACACCTGCTGGAACAAGCACCTGAGACATGACTAGGAGAAGCAGGCTTCTCCCCTTGGCTTTTATTTTCGGGCATCTCAGTGTTAAGCTTTTGTTCACCTGCTTTAAAGCCTTTTATACTAGAGGACGAAACCGCTATGAAGCAAAACAGTTTTTCTGAGTCACCGTTTCACAACTATAAAATAGGAACGCTAACATCCTCCTCCAAGTGTTCTTGTGAAAATGAGTTTGCCTAGAATAACACGGGGAAGCCCTTGGCATTTGGGAAGAGCTCATATTCTGATGATAGCTCGAGATGCTCACGTGTCCTCTGGTCACGGGATGGCATTGTGCTGCGTGGGGCAGCAAAGCCACAGATAGGAGAGGTTGGCTGTTGCCTGGCCTAAACAAGTTTGGGGAACAGTGATTTACATATTCACGGAGGAGTGTCCCAGAACATTAATGTATTATAAATCTCTAAAAGAGTAGCCTTATCCCATCACCTGACCATTCTAGTCTTGGCTAAGATTCTCATAAATCTCATGATACAAGACAAAAACTCTTTGGTTAACTTCTGCTCTCCCCATATCCAATGACAATGAACCTCATTTTTATAGACCTCCACTGTCCTCAAGATTATATCTTCATGAGCAACATGTCCAGTACCCCAGGCAAGGGAACAACAAGAATGTGACGCAGAATGTTTCCCTAGTTTTCTTTCTGCAGTGAAGTTGTAATTAAGTACCCCCAAAGAAAAGGAACTCAAAGGAAAGGTAGATTATTTTGGTTTACGTTTGCAGATGACCGTCCGTCCATGATTCCTGGGATGTCAGAGTCAGAATTTAAAGCTGCTAGTCACATTCACAGTCTAGCAGAGAAGAACGAACGCTTGTGTCCTTACTTGCTCTCACTCCACTTTCTCTACTCTTACACAGTTCAAGACCCAAACCCAGGGGACGATGATGCTATAGTGAGCAGGTTCTCCCCACATCAGTTAACATAACCGAGACAGCTCATGCACAGACACACCCTCAGGCCAGTCTGATCTTGACAATCCCTCATTGAGACTCTTTTCAGATGGTTCAATACTGTGCCAAGTTGACAGTTAAATTAAAAAAACAACCATCACAAGTAATGTGGGCCTGGTAGCCTACTTGCTCAGCAGCTGTAAAACCCTGGGTTCAATGCCTACTGTTGCAAAGTAGGTAGAGAAGAAGATAGAGAGGCATGCAGAAAGAATGCCATGCTTAGGATAAATGAGGAAAATGGATTTCTAAAAGAAAGGTAGAGGAAATCAGACATAGAAGGAGGATAATGAGCCATAATTTGTCTTCAGTGAAGTAGGCAGCCAACATTTGTAACTGTAGATTTGTGCATGTGAGTGTGTGTGTGTGTTCTCTGTGTTTTCCTGTCTCTGTCTCTATCCCTCCTTCCTCTCTCTCTGTCTCTGTGTGTGTGTGTCTCTCTGTGTCTGTGTCTTCTCTCTCTCTGTATCTCTCTCTGTCTCTGTCTCTCTGTCTCTCTCTCTGTCTCTCTCTGTCTCTGTCTCTCTGTCTCTCTGTCTCTGTCTGTCTGTCTGTCTCTCTCTGTCTCTCTCTGTCTCTGTCTCTGTCTCTGTCTCTGTCTCTCTCTGTCTCTCTCTCTCTGTCTCTCTCTGTCTCTCTGTTTCTCTCTCTCTCTCTCTCTCTCTCTCTCTCTCTCTCTCTCTCTCTCTTTCTCTCTCTCTCTCTCTCTCATTATAAGACCCAGGACTTTACCTAGGCTAGGCAAGCTTTCTACCACTGTACCATGCCTTTAGTCTTGTAGATACTTCTGTAACCAGGTATTCTCCATATCTATGCTGTCAATGTTTCAGAAATAATTCTCCCCATAAGCTAAGCAAGTCTTTTAAAAGTATCAAAAAATTGAACTTCAAAAGGTGGGGGGGTTTGTGATCAAATAGCCAGGAGATTTGGGGATATGAGTTTTGAAGTCTCCATGGAAACAGTTGTTTCAAGCCGTTTTCAAATGTGTTGTCTTCTTCAGTCCCACTTTTTCCTTGGGAAGAACACAGACATGAGTAAGGTCATCATCTATTGAACTCAGTGTGGTTCTGTTAAAAAAGACTGCTTGATGTAGCTGCATCTCAGCACAACAGCCCTGAGATGGAAAAGGGGGCATCATCAAAGGGCCATTAGAGCTGATTTGTCTCATGTTTGTTTGTTTTCTCTGCACTTTTTAGTTCTTAGCACATCCCAACAAAGGGTGAGAAAAGGCAAGGTGAAAGATACCCTCTCAGCACAGTTACAATCTAGGAAAATAGAAAAACAATAGAGACTAATACAATACAGCCTAGAACTGAAACATTTTCAAAAATACCATATTTGAAACATTTTCCCCTCAGGTCCCAAAGGAAAATTGTTTAATATGATTTGGGTTTCAATTTGAGCTCTTGTATTGACGAACTGATAGGGCTGGGAGGCTGGGGAGGGAGGGTTATTCTGTTATTTACTAATGAATGGGATTACTTCATCACAAGAAAATACCACAGCCTTTTTAAAATCTGTCTTGGGGGAAAAAAATGGTGAACCCAACACATGACTAAAGCACCACCTCAATTTCTCCTGGCTTTATGAAGATTGTTTTGTTCCCTTGTTTTAAGCCAGAAAGGCTACCTTTCTGAGATGTCCCCCACGTACAAGCGAAGCTACTGTCTACTTCCGCGTTCTTCCTCTCACAAAGTGACATATGTGATGTTCAAGGACATTGGCTTCTCAGACATAGATTCACAAAGTCCCCTGAACTATTTGCTCCAAAGCACATTTGCTCCTCTAGCTCCTAGAGCTGCTCAGAATTCCACAAGGAATTTTCCACAACCTTCATGGGCTCTTGTAAGCAGTGCTAAGAGTCACTACACTGTGGCGTCTCCTGCTATTTAAAAAGAACAGATGTTATTTTGCTCCAGACCGGATTGCAAAATATCTCTCGTTTCTTTTCCTTTCTTTTTCTTTTTTTCTTTTTTTAACCTTTTCTTTGCCAGTTAAAATAATCAAAAACTACTGCCTGAGGCAGCTGCCTTAACCCAGTGTCAGGAATGCTTGCTTTGAAAAGGAGTCAGGCATGCAAAGAGCTCTGGATGGACATGGCATTTGGAGAATGACCTGGAAGACCAGAGGTCCCCATTCCCACACACTGGCATGGCCCCATCCATGTTAGTTGGGACAGCTAATGTCAGTCAGGACCTGTTGATGCCCATGCAGGGTGTTTTCCTCTTAATTAGAGGCAACTTCAGAAAGAGCAATGGAGGTGTCCTTTAGCGTCTGAGTAACAGATCAATTTTTTCTCACCAGGAAATTCTCTACTCCTGAATCCAGCCATGCAGCCAGACCTGACAGTGAGCCGGACATACAGTGGGCCCATCTGTTTGCAGGATCCGCTGGACAAGGAGCTCATGACGGAATCCTCACTCTTCAACCCTCTTTCTGACATCAAAGTCAAAGTTCAGAGTTCATTCATGGTCTCCCTGGGAGTGCCCGAGAGAGCTGAATACCATGGCAAGAATCACTCGGGGACTTTCCCCCATGGCAACAACCGTGGCTTTAGTACAATGCATCCCAGAAACAAAACGCCGTACATCCAAAACCTGTCATCACTGCCCACAAGGACAGAACTGAGGACAACTGGTGTCTTTGGCCATTTAGGGGGCCGCTTAGTAATGCCAAATACAGGTGGGTGGTAAGTGTGTGTTTGCATATTTTCCCTTGTTTGTGTAAATACTTTTATAAGTATGAAATGATCCTGTTTCATTTTTCAAGAGCGCAGCAAAGGCCAGGGGCTGCGCTTGCTCTTTAAAATTCAAACGTTAGTTCCAGGACTATGCCATATACACAACTAATGTCAAAGTGTGTTTTTTCCTCCTTTATGTTTTAAGAGAGGAGATTTTTTTTTCTGGATATTTGAGATCCCTGGCATAGATCCATTTCAAAATGGTGTCCTACAATACAGGCGGTAAAATTTAAACCCCTACCTTGATCTAGCCATGGACAGGACAGTCTCCACACTTGAGTGGAGAGAGGGATTTGACTTTCTCAAGTACTCTGGTGCCTCACATTGGACTATGTCCCCTGGCGGGGGAGACCTAGTGGCACTCAGAGGAAGGACAGCAGGTCACCGAGAAGAGACTTGATACCCTATGAGCATATACAGAGGGAGGTAATCCCTCTGAGGAACAGTCATAGGGGAGGGGAATAAGGGGAAAATGGGAGGGAGGGGAGAATGGGAGGATACAAGGGATGGGATAACCATAGAGATGTAACAAGAATAAATTAAAAAAAAAAATGGTGTCCTAGCTGCCTGAGACGGGAGTAGAGGGAAATGACTCAAAGCCAGGGCAGCTGGATAGTGTGGTGAGTCACGTGATGGGTAGGTGGACATACATGTTTTTACACAGAAATATGAGCATCAAGTGCATGCTCAAAGAGTGGAGATGGCCAGATGTTTATCTCATAGAATGAAATCTGTAAGAGGTTCGGTCTCAGACTGTGACCGCAGCTACCTCATCTGTCCGGTGGTTTAGACTTGCAACTGAGCTCTCTCTTAGCTTGATAGATGTTATCTCATTCTGTCCCAGCTTAGTTGTGTCCTCTAACACACAGTTTCAAAATATACCTTATTTCTGAAAAAAGAAAATTAGCCTCATCTGTAGCCCTAATAATTATGATGTCCCCCAATCTTCCTTGTCAGGCTTGTAGGGCACACTAGAATTTTTGTTCCAATACATTTGAGCGTCCCATCTGAGTATCAGTGATGTCACTCTAACTTGTGGCTTTAGGGCAT
Source organism: Acomys percivali (assembly GCA_907169655.1). Classification (NCBI taxonomy): domain Eukaryota; kingdom Metazoa; phylum Chordata; class Mammalia; order Rodentia; family Muridae; genus Acomys; species Acomys percivali. Next base: position 37,338,316 of record OU015752.1, read on the forward strand.
AACTGACCAACAGGAAATTTCTTGTGGAAGGAAGTATCCAGCCATATTTTATCATATGTATTGTTAAAGAAAAGTAGAACATGCACACCTTGTCCTACAAAGACTAGGATGTGAAATCAAAATCATATGAAGCCACCTAGTCAACATGACTTTATCTTAGCTCCCCACTCATGTTCTCATCTTCACTTATTAGCAAATATGTGTGCAGGGTATATACGTGCCTATGTTTATGTATATTGAGCGAGTGCCAAGACCAAATGATTCATTGCCCTTTGTCCGCTTAATTTTCACCAAAGGAAACATGGAAATGAAAACCAGGCTGAATGAGAGATGTTTCTCCTCTGAGCATATACAGGAAGAAGAGGTCCCCCTCAGTCACAGTCATAGGGGAGGGGAGTAAGGGGAAAATGGGAGGGAGAGAGGAATGGGAGGATACAAGGGATGGGATAACAATTGAGATGTAATATAAATAAATTAATAAAATATATTAAAAAATAAAATAAAACAAGTTGCAGAAATAAAATTTAAAAAAAATAGAAACATTCATGTTGAAAACAAAAGCTCTGTTAGCTTGTCAGCATTTCCTGCCCAGTTCCACCATGAACGGGATGTTTTCAAGTCTCCTGACAAGAACCACTGACCAAGATTGAGGCTGCACATTGCAAATGAGTTTAGGGAAAATAAATGTGGGGAATTGAAATGTGTCCCTTGGTATTTGCAGGGCATAAATGCAGACTATGCCCTGGGGAATGGAAGTGTACAGAAAGCATGCCACAGAAATTAGATTGTTCTAATGCCATCCATCCTGAATTGCCAGGTGGGGTCCTCTGGGAGTAATTTATTATGCAAAATATCAAAGTAGAAATTCAGACAGGTGGTTCTATTGTATCAAAAAAAATTTTTTTAAGCTGTCAGAGTAGCAGGTGGTGCCAGGGGCCTGCATTTTTTTTAAATCAAAGATAACTGGTGAATGACATGTTAGGAATGGAGACTTCCTCAAGGGACCATAGGCATAAAAGCATCCCGCGGTGATTTCATTTTCATAATCTGCAACTTGCCGCCAAGTGCTAATGTCCCCAGCTCTGCAACCCTTGACCCTTTGGTTAACTCTCATCAACCTCCATGTGTAATGTGTGTTCGATTAGGAAGTATCTATGAAGGCTAATATAAATTATGATTGAATGAGAGTAAAAACGTACAAAGAGCCACTGAGTGGGCTTCTTGATTCAGGTTGAGTTTAGCAATATCATGAGTAGTACTAAACATAGAGACTTAAGCTTACTTGAAAGAAATGGGACAGGACAGGCTCTACAAACAGCCCCAGGCAGTGATGCTCCACACAAGGCAATGTAACTCAGAGCGTGGTCATACACTAGAATTTTGAATCCTTTGCATACATTTTCATACTCTTGATATGCTTACTTTGTGTTGGGCACTATGCTAAGCGTCACAGATGTAACCCGGCACGGTTGTACCTGGTTGTCTACTGAGCTTCTACAAATGAGACTTTGTGTTTCTTTGTCATCCACGGTATAGAGATCCTGAAGAAGAAGGAACAGAGAGAGAAATCCCAAAATAAGACAAGGCAACATATGAACCCCCCGAATTTCCCAAGTTACAGGCTGTGCTCAGTACCAGGAAGGTATACTTAAAGTGGAGAGCATGGCATTTGGCAGTTTCGGGGAAGAATAGAACATGGAGGAGACATCTGATTGGAGGGCCCCAAGCATGTCAGTTACAGTTATGCTATTCTTGATGTGAAAGTACAGAAAGTAAATGTATCTCCTTATTCAAAAGCTGTGAACAGGGCTTTACTGTGCCCCATTCTTAGTTCCAGAGAAAGATATTAATGATTGCTAGCACACGCTACTGAATAATGATGTGAATGTGAATCACAAATACCTTGGTTCACAATAAGTCTCACATTCCTTGACTCTGTAGCTATGAACACAGAGAGAGAGAGAAACAGGAAAGCTTGTCAACAGCAACCTACAAACTTCCTCTGCAATTACCTCTAACAAAAGGAAAAAAAGGTGAAAGCTGCATTATTCAAAACGTAGGAGGAGGCCCAGAGATTTTGTTTTGTGTGACGCTCTTACTATTTTGTTAGTTCATATTTTTTTTTATAAACAGAAATCACATTACAGAGACTCCCAGCTTTTTCCAGATATCTCTCTCTCTCTGTCTCTCTGTCTCTCTCTGTCTCTCTGTCTCTCTCT
>OU015752.1:37353098-37418454 GCA_907169655.1 Acomys percivali
CACACACACACACACACACACACACACACACACACACACACACACACACCGGCACTAATAAGGTAGTAGATACCCTTCTAAATTCCTCCTCAGAGTTGCCATGTGACACTGGCTTTGTCTCATCCCTCTACCCAGAAACATCTCTGCATCTAGGCAGTGAAGCCACTGGGCCTGATTTCTCCCTAGGTCTTCCCTGACTAAAATGAAATAAGATTCACATTTCCTCCAGAGAAAGCTGTTTCTCCATTCAAAATGTAAATGAATAAACAACTTACTAGATATTAAAAACTGTCACACAGCAGCATGATGCATAGACCCCGCTCCTTTCCCTCTCCCCTCTCTCTTTCACAGCGAGGCATCATTTCACTTCTAAAAAGCCCAACACTGCATGAAAGATGAGGCTTAAACTGTGTCTAGGAGCTGGTGATTTGCACATGATTTGTGCTTCCTTTAGTATATTAATTGGTAAACACCCTACGAATGTGTGTGTAAACTAAAGCCGTTTAACATATGCAAACAGTTTAATCTCTCTCAGTGTGCCATTGCTCCCTTTCAGGGAACTCAGATCATCTCATTCTCCTCCCACCACATTCCCCTTTGTGCCATCTCCTTCCTGTGATCCTATTTCAGATAATACCATGTGGGTGACCCAAATCTTTAAACCCTTGAGTGGTAGGGATGCACTCTAGTCTCTCGCGCAAATTGTACATGGAGGCTGTTTAATCCAGTGTTCTCAGTCTGTGCTTCCCAACTAATGGAATACAATGGCTTGATAATCTGTGGCATTATTTCCCAGTCGCTGCTAATCAACCCCCAAACCTGACATCCTTGCTTATGAATAGATGCTGCCTACAGACTGGAGACGTAAGGAAAAATCGGCTTCAATTGAACGTTCTGTTACAGGAGCAGCATCCAAGGCCTTAACACTGAACATTGAACTGGACCAGTATCCGAATTCCATTTTGGAAGCCTGCACTGTATTTGTCAGAAGCCCAAGTACCTCTTTTATTTTATTTTTTTAAGTAATTTATCATTTTTTAATGCACTTCATCCCAGACTCTTCTCCTTCCTCTTCTCTAACCCTCCCTATCTCCCCCAGATCTACTGCACCTCCATTTCCCTTCAGAAAAGAGCAGACCTCCCATTAATATCAACCAAACTCAGCATGGCAGGATGCAATGAGACTAGGCACAAATCCTTATATCAAAGCTGCATGAGGCAACCCAGTAGGAGGAAAAAGGTCCCATGAGCAGGCAAAAGAGACAGCGACTGAGACAGCCCTATTCTCAGTGTTAGGACTCTAGAAAAAATTCTCTAAGCTAAATATATAAAGACATCAAGAAACTACACAGCAACAAGCCAAACAAGCCAATTTAAAAATGGGGTACAGACCTGCACAGAGAATTCCCATTAGAAGAATCTGAAATGGCCAAGTGCAGGGTTCTTTGAATATTTCCCTAAGGACGACACAATTTTCTAGTGTTAGTGCCAGGGACACCGTGTAAGAGAAACAGGAGCTGTTGTCCCTCTTCCAGGGGCCACAGAACAGACTCTTTACTGGAGGTATCCAGGGATAGAGAATTAACTACACTCTCCGAAGAAATTCAGAGCCAGATTCCTGATTTAGAACCTCCTGAAGATTAAAAAGTGAGGAATCTTCTGGAATGAGTAAGCAATTTTGCCCTTCTCTCTCCTCTCCTCGGCTCCTCGCTGCCTACTATTTCTTTCCAGGTGTTTGACTTTTGCAACCTGCACAGGAGATGTGAGGAAAAAAAAAACATTTTTTAGCACATGTGTTCATGATTTGAGATAAGCTAGTAAGAAAGGGTAACTCTGAAGATCCCAGGTCACCCCCTGGATTCTAGAATGTTATACTCCCGTGGGTGCTATGTAATCTGTGGCCAAGGCAAGACAACAACAGCAGCAAAAACAAAACAAGCAAACAAACAAACAAAAGCACCACCACCAATAACAACAAAACTGAAACCTTTGTGGAGGGGGGCTTCCCTTACCGTAATTTTAGAACCCTAGGTCAGATGGATTAAATGGAAAGAAAAAAAAAACTGTAAAAGTAGTGAGAATAGTACATCTCCTCAGTTGAGCATTCTAGTAGGCTAGAGCAACCTAGCTTTCAGGGGTCTAGTTTTAGCACTGCAGCTGATATCGATCTAGCTTTTATTTCTATTCTATTAAAATATAATTTAATTATGTATCAACCAAGGGCCTACCATAATCAAACTATCATTACTCTCCTGTCTGGATGCTGCAATGATACTGTGTATAAAGATGAACAAGTCTCCACTAATCTATGATCTAGGCCATAAGGAGGAAAGCGGGGATGGTGATGGACAAGCACAGCAAGGCAGACAACAGCAATGAACTCCTCATCTCAGAAATTGAAACAGTTGGGCTTGAAGAAAATGACCTTTTACAAGTTTAGTATCAGATCAGCAACTGTTGAGCTAGCAAACACCGTGTCTAGGCAGCTACCCCAGCCCTGCCAAGGTCAGCAGTGTTGGCAGTGGTGCATAGATAGGGGAGGGAAATTCTACGTACTCCACAGGGCCAACATCACTACCTGTGGTGCCTCTGTCTCCCTCCAGCTCATATTCCATGGGGCACAAGTCTAAAAAAAAAACTTCTCCCTCCAATGAAAAGTCCCACCTGGCTACAGGCTCCATAGCCACTGCTGCTGGGAGTCTCAGCTAGGGTCACTACCATGGCACCACCCCCATCCCAGAGATAACATGCTACTGTATATTCTTAAGTGTCTTTGTGTGTTATACTTTCTAGTTTCATTTAATTAGAGCCTGAAAATATTTCAGATTTGATCAATTGAAGCTCCTTCAAGAGCTGGCTTTCATATTCTTTCCATCATTTTGAGTGTTTACCATCCATATGTTTGGGCACTAAGAATACAATAATGAACAGAACTTTGCTTTAAATCTCTAGCCTCATGGAGAGGACATCTGAGCTTAGATGTGCCACAAGAACAAATGAGCAAATAGGATGGTCCATTAGAAGGCACTGAGCAAAAGAAAAGCAAAGGTCAGCTCTTGGTGTAGGTACGGAATGTTCCAATTACCAGGGCGTGGGCAAGGAGTGCCTCATTAGTGGATGTCATTTGCACAAAGACCTGAAAAGGAGAGGGAGTCCAATGGATGTCTGCAGGGCATGTCTTTCAGGCAGTGCCTAGCACTGCGGAGAAGCAAAAATAGCCCCAAATTCCTTGAGGACAGAGCGAACTGGCACGTGGCTGAGTTGAGAGCAGGCCAGAAGGCAAGGACAAAGCAGAATGGCAGCTTTGTGGCCAGAGTTCCTTAAATGCAGATAGTGTGTATTTCACCAAAGCAATGAAATTTTTGTTAAATGCAGTGACTGACACTTAAGACAAGTTACTATATAAATTCGCTACTCAGGTATCAAAGTTCTTTCAGAGATAAGACCCAGATCTCAAACTATCTTTACATGCGAAAGACATAAATGATAGACACATATGCATGTCCCTATAAGTGTATGCAAATATTGATGGAAAACAATGCAAGATTTATGTAATGAAGGCCCCAGGCAACAAGGCTTTTCAATCTGAGAAGCACACTAGGGGGTGTGATGTGGTGAACTAGTTCATACTATGGTTCTGAAGTCATCGCCATTAATAGTTTCAGTTATTATTAGCTTGCAGCAATTTTAGAAGAAAAACCAGTGTTGCCTTTTCTTCTAGCAGCAACATGAATCCTGCTTTGTCATATATTATATAATGTGAGAAAATGCAAATGCCACCCACGCCTTTCTTATAAAGCTTCATCTTTGTCCACACTCAATTAAAATCCTGTCCTTAAATGTCCCGAATCATTATCAGTGACTCAACTTAGATCATATTCTCTATCCCCATCTTTCCTTGGGATGTCACAAGAGCCAGCAATTTGACCAGAAATCCCTTGATGGTGACAGAAAAGAAAGATACAGTCTAGTTACAGGCCGTAGGAGATGTGAGTCAGAGACTTAGGGTGGTCCATCTGACATCCCTTTGACTGACATCTCTGTGACCTTATACAGCCATTGCATGCCTTCTCAGGTGTGTAAGGGGTTTTAATTAATATTTGTAAATCTCCCTGATTAGCAACAATAGAAACTGACAGAAAAGGCCAAATTATTCTTACCGATAGGAAGAAAAATGGAGAGATTAAGTTTTATTCCATCACCAGAGAGACACCAATATCCACACACTCCTTTCAGAGAGGGAGGATTACATCTAAACTTTGATTTACTGACTTTACCCTCATAGTGGGGCCCAATGCCTGCTGAATGCATAGCCCTGGCACTATACTCAGCATACTATGACTGTGAGGGCTGGCTCTGTTTCCACTATGACTGAGAGGGGTCTTGCTACTCACAGTGTGTGTGTGGGTTCCTCCAATTAGCTGATTTCAGTTCATTTGGCATTAAACAATTCCCCAAATTCCCATATGTTTGAGCAATATGTTCAACGAGGGCAATTATTCTCTGAAAGCAATTAAACAGTTCTTTTAGAAGGGATTGCCATCGGTCACTCACTGGCATCGCTGCTTTTCTTGTCCACAATGAGTACAGGTAGCAATTATAAGAAAAGTGCTTAACCCTCTCACAGGCCACCACTGAGTGCTGAGAGCACACACGAGCTTCACTTGTTTTTCAGACTTTAAATATATTTTTCTAGGCTTTCTAAAGAGTGTTTGCTAATGCTAATATAACTTTGTAATCTCCCTTGCTGCTCCAAAGATGTAAAAGTGTGGGGTGAGAATGGGGGGAGTCATGGATCTTAGCTTAACATACACTTCACTTGTAGAGGAAAACTGTCCAATTTGGACATCTTGGAAAATTAATCTTTCTTGAAACCATGACTCTCCTTCATGGGGGAGGGGGCGGGGAGGGTGACCATGTGGTAATGCTCAGCTCTGTCCTGTCTGCAGTGTGTGTAGGGTAATCCTGCTCTGTTGTGCAGCCTGGACTTAATGCAATAGGAAACTTTAGACAGTGGGCTCAAGCATGGCCACTAAGAATTTGAGGTAGGCCAGCAAATGTCAATAAATTCGATTCAGAAATTGATAGCGTTTAGGCAAACTCCTTTGAAAAACAAGTTTTAACTTTATGTTGCTGGGCAGCTTGATCTCGAGATCTGGGGTGACACACTTAAATGTCTTCCTGTGTGGAGAGGGTGGAAGCTTTGGTAATATCTGTGTGACCTAGAGCTCATTGTGCATTGTTCATCTATGAATTTACAATTACTTCATTGATTATATCATTATATTTCTCACAAGTGAAAACCCACAAAATGAGTAAGAGATCCAGTGCTTGTTCAGCAACATGCAGGCAGTTGGGATAAATTAAGTGGGCTTCCTATTATGTTATTCTCAATGACTGTTATTATATAAACTTCGTCTCCTTTTTGTTTGTTGGGAGAGCTGAATAAAGCTGAGGGCTGGTGTACGGTTCAGTGGCCCCGTGTTCCATTCCCAGTACGGGAGGGTGAAGGAAGCTATATCATGAAAAAGAGAGAGTCAATGAGGTGTGGCACCTTTACGGAAGTTTCACTTGGGTTTGTCTGTCCCGCAATAGCATTTTCATTGTAAATAATTTACAGAGAGGCAAATCTGAACTTCCAGATTTGGGTGAAATGACTTTAAATTTAGATGTGAAATAGAGTTGAAAATTATATATCGCATACATGATTATATACATTTATAGCTTCCTAGTGAGCTACAATCTAAAATAGTATAAAACTGATAAGCTTGTATACTGCAGAAATAAATGTGGTTTGTTTATTTGTGTTTTGTTTTTGTTTTGTTTTTTGAGACAAGGTTTCTCTGTGTAGTGTTGGCTGTCCTGGATTCACTTTGTAGACCAGGCTGGCCTCAAACTCACTGCGATCTGCCTGCCTCTGCCTCCCGAGTGCTGAGATTAAAGGCGTGTTTTTTAAACCACAATAATCATGTCTAATTTGTATATACTCCAGATAGTGTTTTGCTGCATAACAACTTGTTTCATCACTTACTAGCACTAAAATATTATTGACTATATTGTTTGGGGAAAGGGTCTGGTGATGAAGCAACCAAGGGAGTCAGTTCTGTAAAATTCTTGGGATTTATTTCTGGTAGGACTATGTTAATGAGAATGATAATTTGATAACTTGCGTTGCCTCTAAAGATATATTGTAGGGTTCTTTTATTCTTCCCTTTATTCTCAAAAGGGAAAGATGATATGTGTGATATATGAAAATGATAAATGTGATATATGATGATGATGCAGCAGTGACAGGGAGCACCATGGCAGCCGATGCCAAGGTGTGTCCGCTGAGGAATTATGCCTTGCAACAGGTCTGGGATAAAGGAGATTTATTGAGGGGAAAGAGAGGGAAGAGAGAGGGAAGAGAGAGGGATGAGAGAGGGGTGGGCCATGAAGGCAGAGAGAGAGGGGGCAAGGAAGAAGAGAAAGGGGCACCCAGGACAGAGATGGGAGAGAGAGGGAGGAAGTGGGGGAGAGGGAGAGAGAGCGCTGCGGGTGGAGGAGGGCGGTCCTTATGGTCCTCATATCTGCACACACCTAACACACTGACAGCTGAATCAGGTGATGACATAAGGAACTGCTAGGACCCTGAAGGCAGGTCATCTGCATCTCCTGCACACTAACAACATCTTGTTGGTGAAGCCAGTTGAAATCTAACCATACGTTATGCCTGGGCAGCTTAAGGCAAACTCCTGTTCTCCAGATCATTCTAGAACGTGACTGCTCTGTGCTTGTACACTGTCCCCATCGGTAACTAATTTCTCATTCAGAGTCCCTCACCCTTTACTTGCTTCTCTGTCCCGTCCTTGCTCATCTCTGAAGCCTGCAGTCGGATGGCTCTGAGGTTCTCCTGAGTCCTGAAGTCACCTGTGGGCCTCCGGATATGCTTGTCACAACTCCCTTTGCACTGACCATCCCTCACTGTGCAGACGTCAGTTCAGAGCACTGGAACATCCACTTGAAGAAGAGGACACAGCAGGGGAAGTGGGAGGTAAGATGTTGTGTGTGGTTTTGTTTGTTTGTCTTGTTTTGTTTTTGGATTCTATGGATGGGTTAGATTTAACCTTAACTATCCTTATTACAGTGGATGAGCTGTGAAGCTGTTGAGCATTTGCTAGTGTCCAAGCAGCTGTAGCATTCATTTTATACAGCCCTCTATGTGTTTGCTAGCCTTTTCAAGTAGTAATGGGAAACAGAGGCGGATATAATCCGGAGTTGCTGTTTGTTCTGATAACTGAGTAGTGACAGCCCACAGAGATGCATACACTATGTGCCTGCTTGTTGAGTTTTCAGACTTCTATCTAAGCCATGTCCTTTTCTGAACTGACATTACTGTTTGCCAATGGGGATGTAGCTCAAGGAAGACAGGCTACGTTTAGAAGTATTCAGGAACACGCTGTGCCAAATATATGTTTACAGCATTAGCAAATACATGGAGAATTACCACTACTGATTTCCTGTGGAAGGAGATATATCTCAATCTGAGAGAGGTAAGAAAAGGGAATGGGAATGTATAATAGGAGGCGAACAACCAAAGAGACAGTCACAGCCAAGAAAGATTGCCACTGAATTACTATTTGAAGTGACAGTGCTGATTTGCCTGTCTGATAGGGAATTCTTTATGTCCATCTGAAGTCAGTTTGTATGAAACCAGGTGAATTATCTTATTGGAACACAGCGACCTGCACCTGCTAGTCCTAGAATCTTGCCTCCTAAGAGGTACTTCAGGCAAAATAAATAGCAGAAAAATCATGTTTTTCTAGGGGAACAGTACGCAGTTGCTGCAATGGATCGCATTTGCCAGGCGCAGAGATATCTTGAGATCAGTCCATTTTCTTTGTTCTAGAATGCATTCTGCTGTGTATTGGGTCCTGGTGCTATGATGGGAGAACCTTTGGGGCTATAAAGTTCATAGAGGGGTCACATTGTAGTCTCCTCCCTCTTGTGTTTTGTTTTGTACCACTTTATTTCTCAGCTTTTCCTCACAATCTTCTCCATCCAGATGGTGTTATATTTATGCTCCACCAATCTAGTCACACATGCCTAAGTTCTTATCAGAGAGGGTGGAATATTCTAGTGCATCTTATCCAAATCATTTATTTAATGGTCCCCCGTGAATGCTTGCAATGAAATTGAAAGAAGATAAAGTGTTGGAGCGAAAATAAACACCAACTTAAGGGTATTTTAGAAGGTTTTTCAGAATTAGATCTGCGAAACAAAAGTAATAATAATGTAAGTCTGCTTATTGAGGTTAATGTTCAACTTTTTAAAAACTGGTATTAAACAATTAACTAGAAATGGAAATTTCAAAGCAATGTTTGTTATTGTTCCTATTAAAATGGACATTCACACTGTACATAACCATTACATGCATTTTTGCCTTCAGCTGTTATTTTAATAGAAAACAACCATCTAACTGATATTTAAGACAATACAATATTCTGGAAACGTTAATTTATGTCTGTGTGAACTATTGGACCCTATGGTGTTACCAAACTGAAAGAATTTAGCACATCTTTCTCTAACAGGAAGTGATGTCAGTGGAGGATGAGTCCACATCCTGTTACTGCCTTTTGGATCCCTTTGCCTGCCATGTGCTCCTTGATAGCTTTGGAACGTACGCCCTCACAGGAGAGCCAATCACAGACTGTGCCGTAAAGCAGCTCAAGGTGGCCGTGTTTGGCTGCATGTCTTGTAACTCACTGGATTACAATTTGAGAGTTTACTGTGTGGACAACACTCCGTGTGCATTTCAGGTCAGTCTTGTCGTAACTATTCATTTGGTATGGTGAAGATTATGATTACTTGTATTAGTTGCTTTCCGATTGCTATGATAAATTGCCAGGACCAAAAACGACCTAAACTAATACCGATTTGTTTTGGTTTATGGTTCCAGCGCCGTAAGCCTATCACTGTAGGACCACGTGCTGTGGCAGCCAAAGTAAGAAGCTGGCTGATTATCTTTCCATTTACAGCCAGGAAGCAGAGAGGGAATGGGAAATGTGGCAAGGCCATAACCCCTCAAAGCCTGCCCTCAGCGGTACATCTGTTTTGGCAAAGTCCATCTTGGTTCCATAACCTCTGCAAACAGTGCCACAGACTGGGGGACAAGTGTCCAAATACATGAGTCTATGCAAACCATAATAGCTTCCTAAACATCAGTATTAGTAGAAGCTTCTTTGGTGAAAACTTGGAAAAGATACCCACACCACTTTGAACATGAGTTGTTACTGTGTGTCCTTTGCAGAGGAGATGAGGCGCTTGGCACTCGGGAAGGGGCACAGATTAAATTCATGCCCACGAAAAACACTGTCTACTAAATTATGAGACAATATAAGAGTACAATCATAATTTCTAAATAAATGAAAATGTAATTGAAGCGTTAGAGAAGACTTTTTGAGAACATTTTGCATTCTCTCATGAAAGGAGGGCAAAAGGTAGGATTACCTGGTCACGAAATGAAAATGGCACAAAGTCCACAGAGCAGGGAGTTATCTGGTATGAGAAGAACAGTGAGAAAACTGCCTGAGTCTGCTGAAGGATGGAGTTAGGGAACAGCAATGATGTACCGTCTAACACGAGGCAGTCATGCTGTCTCTTCGACACATAGTCTAATGATGGGCTATTGGGGCAGAGGTAGTTCCATGCTCTATTTTTGGTGCTTTTAATCATGTAAGATACATCCTAAATTAGATACTCCTGAAGAGCGTGGGTTATTCATAGGTGCAAGGATAGTGCGGAGCAGTCTGCGGAGGCTTCACTCACAAATAAATAGCATGGCTCTCCTGACACACGTCATTCCGCACCCTGCTTCTCCAGTCCTGGGTCATTAAGTCCATTGTGCAGAGCATTTCCTCAGTTACTAGACTTTAAGACACTGAGCGGGAGCACTCATGTTTACCAATAGAAGAGATCCAAGGACCTAAAGGAATCCTGAACATATGCAGGAGGTGATATCATGACAGCCTGCATGCCCAGATGTGAAGGGCATGTTTAATCTTAGCTCCCCAAAGGTATGTGTGTGTGTGGGGGGGGGGTGGGTGGGTGGGTGTGTGGGTGTGTGTGTGTGTGCATACAGACACACACATACACATACATATAATTTGTGAAGAATTCCAATGAAGCATTAATCCTCATCCTACAATTGTTATTCTATACTCTTCATTAACCCTTCCTTTCACCCCCACAAAGGAGAATTCTTCATAAGAGAAAATACACAGTTGACATTTGGGATTCGAAAACAAAGAATGGATAACTAACTAGAGGAGTGAGTGTTGGGATTACTACCTGCACTAAACTGGTGTCTGACATGCACCAATGATTCCAACTAGATAACGCTTAGTAACTCAGCCAGGTGTTGCAGCTGGAGCCAACTGCAGTTCTATAGAGAACACACTGTGGCCAGGCTCACATAGGTGATCTACTGTTGGCTACTTTCTCTCAGCGCCATCAGAGTTAACCCTACACCAGGTTGGACTTTCCTTTGAACAGTACTCTCGTTTATATATGCACCAGCAAGACAGATGTTTTCCTAGACAGTTCATCCCCAGTACTTTTCAACAGTCCATTTTCATTTCCATTGACATGACCAGACTTTACAGCAACTCAAATGTTTGGACAGATATGCATTACAAGGGAAGTCGTAAGAACACTTTAATGCCAGCTTCTACTTCACTACCTATTCCTGCTGGCCGTCTACCCTTCTTAGTGCTCGGGAAAATGCTGTACTGACGCCGTGAACTCCAGATGTCCTTACTGCATTATCCAGAAGTGTGCCCACTTCAGTAAGACTTGACTCTAGGGAAATGCTTCTAGTACATATGCCATTGAACCTCACTCATTAAATCTTTCTACATTAGTGACCCTTTATCTCTCCAATTCCCTGAGATATAGAAGGTTTTCAAGTTGTACCCTGTAGCACTTGTTATTGAAAGAAGAATGTGACAGCTGCCCTGAGACCACACCTCCCTTCTGGGTGTCTGAGAGCTCCTCAGCCTGGAATGTATAACTTAGAACTTTTTTTTTTAAAGATTTATTTATTGATTATTTATCCTGCCAGCATATGTGTGTGCATGCCAGGAGAGAGCAGCAGATCTCCTTATAGATGGTTGGGAGCCACCATGTGGTTGCTGGGAATTGAACTCAGGACCTTTGGAAGAACAGACAGTGTTCTTAACCTCTGAGCCATCTCTCCAGCCCCAGAACTTTTTTCAATTGTGGATAGAGTGTAAAGCATTGAGTTTTTCTGAAAAGGGGCTTCTTCATTCAGAATATAGTCACCTAGCTTTTTGTATCCTTTTCTTTCCCTCTTCTCTCTTCCTGTTACATACTCATGTTCTGTATTTTTATCTTGCTGAGTAATGTGTTCAGAGCTTTCCACGTAGAATCACTGGCATCTCCTTAATATCTTAAATCATTGGGGTTGTATTTTCATGGCTTAATATGTGATATTCATTAACAATTACTAACCCACTGAAACTTTCATTTTAAGAAAGCTTCAACCATTCACTGAGCCTCTAAAACACTCCATGGTTAATATCAGCTAAAGTGTTATGAGCTCCAAATACTGTCTACATTGTTGGATTATTTTTCATATCTCTCATAGTATTTCCCCAACATACACAGAAAAATACTTGATTTATAACATGTCCAGGATTATTAATAATAAGCCACAAAACTAAAAATAAAACAATGGCATTCTGGGTTTTTTGTTTGTTTTTGTTCTTGGTGTTTCTTTTGTTTCATTTTGTTTGCTAATTAGTGGTTTAATTTCTAATTTTAAGTATGTAGTACAAGCTGCTAAATAAATATATACAGTGCCAGGAAATAGTCACATATTCATGTATTCATGATAATAGATGTTAACTGTTACTGACACTTGTATGATTTTTGCATATATTCCATGTACATATAACTGTTTATCACAAAGTCATTTTCATACAAGTCTTTGGTGTATGCTGAGCATATCCTGAGCCCCCAGAGTCCCCTCATCTTCCCTATCTCACAGCTCTACCTAGTTCTCTTAGATCCTCTCTTAGCTTATTTTCTGTTACTGTGATAAAAATACCCCAACAAAAGCAATGTACAGAAAAGTGGGGTTTTAGCCCACAGTTTCTGCTAAAGTTGATCATGGCAGAGAATTCAAGGCATCCAGATCGTGAAGCAGACAGTACATCCAATCCAGCAGAAAAGTTAATTGGTGCCTACCTGCAAGTACTTGGTTCATTTTCTGTTCTTGTATACAGTCCAGGGTCTTCTTTCTTGGGAGTAGTGGCATTCACAGAGAGACTGTGCCCACATCAGTCCTCTCCCAGACACGGCCCAAAGGTGAACATTATCGGAACAGGGTCTCACTGAAACTCCCTTCTAAGTAGATGCTCAGCTCAGTCAAGTTGAGAGCCTAACAGCTGCCATCACAGGCCTTTTGCTCCTCTCAACAATTTACCTTGTATTTTCATGTCAAATGTGCACACATGATCTTATGTATCTATATAAAGTCTAGAATCCATAAATGATAAAGAATACAGCATTTGTCTTTCTGAGACTAACTTAATCACTTAATCTCCAACTATCTCTATTTTTCTGCAAACTCCATAACTTTGTTCCTTTCAGCTTAAAAGAAAGTCCATTGTGCATACATACCACATTTTTCATCTTAGTTCCTTTATATTGGGTAGCTCCATTGGTCCTATAATTCAGTGTGAATAGTGCTGCAAGAAATTTTGATATGCAATTATCACTGGAATATGATGACGTAGAGCCCTTTGGGTAAATACCTAAACCTTGTATAGCTGAGTCATAGGGTAGATTTACTGTTAGGGTGTTTCTTTGTCTGTCTGTTTGTTTGTTTGTTTGTTTGTTTTGAAGAAATCTCTATACTGATTCTGATAGTGGCTGGACTAGTTTCCATTCCCACCAATGGGATGCAACAATTGTCTTTGTTCACATGCTTCCAGAATTTCTTATTATTTATTTTCTTAATGACTGTCATTCTGACGGGCAAGAGATGAGATCTCAACATATTTTTTTATTTTCATTTGTAGATGGCTCGTGATGTTGAACATGTTTTGATATGCCTATTAGCTGTTTGTACTTCATCTGTAGAGATCTATTTGTTCAGTTTTTCAGCTCATTTATTGATTGGATTGTTTGAATTTTCTACCTTAGTTTTATTGGTTTGGTTTGGTTTGGTTTTAGTTCTTGGAATATTGCAGATATGAATCTTATGTCAAGCATATAGCTGGCAAAGATTTTTCCCACGTTCTGTAGACTGTCTCACCAGCAGATAAACCCCCCTTCACTGTGTAGAAGGCTTTTAATTTCATGATCTCTCAGCCATCAGTTGTTAAGATTATTTCCTTGGTGACTGGTGCCCTGTTGAGGAAATCTTTGTTTATAATCGTGTCTTGAAATGCTTTCTCCACTTTTCCTTGTAACAGTTTCTAAAGTTCAAGTCTTACATTGAAGTCTTCAATCCATTTGGAGTTTGTGTTTCATTACACTGTTTATTTAGTAGCAGTGTCACGTGTGTGCCACAGTGTGTGTGTGTGTATGTGTGTGCGTGCGTGTGTATACACCAGAGGACTCTTTATGGGAGCTGGTTCTCTTCTGTCACCATTTGGGTTCTGAGGATCAAACTCAGGTCATCAGGCTTGATGGCAAACACCTTTACTCACAAAGCCAACAGGGTGAGGGACACTGATAGCTTCTCTCCTTCATGTGAATATCTGAATTTCTCAGCAGCAGAAGTTGAAAAGCTGTCTTTTCTCTGATGTATATTTTTAGCATTTATCAAAATCAGTATAGAGTTTTTCACAGAGCATTTCTACAGATATTGCCCATCTTAGAATTTGTTTCCACTATCACTATAATGAAATGTTTATCATAGTTAGGACACGCTTGTGACAACTGTTGTATTTATTGCATCTCAAAGAAATGATAACAAATATGCGCTCAGCTAAAGCTTGGCTGCTACTAGGGCATGGTTACATCTTTTGTCTCATTCATATCTTCCTGGGAAATTCTTTCTCATAAAACACTTAAATTCCAGAAGACTTTGCAAAAGTATGAACCTTCAGACCAAATCTACCTGCATGCTAACACCTGATTATGGCCACACAATATAGCGGTTCCATCAAATAATATTTCATGTGAAGAATTGAATAAACAGACAAAGCCTTATACTTTTATCCAGTCTCCCTTCCTCTATCCTGCCTGCACGGCTACCCGCTTAATTCTAATTTGTCTCGACTATACCGAGTGAAAACAACAATGTCTTCAAATGATGAAAACAAAGCAGTCATCTTGCTGCGGAAGATGTGTGTTGATGTAGGCTTAGACATTTTAAGATCTGTTCTTAGGAAGACATCTAAAACTGACTTTATAATAAATTCGATCAACTCAGGTGTACTACTAACAAATAAAGAATGTTAGCTGCCTGAAGGTAAGAGAAGGGGGAGCTGCCAGGGCTGAGAGCTCGTTTGGTCTTAACCTGTGCTTCCTCGGCAATGGCAGGAGCCACCATTTTGTGCCTCTGTGCTGACACCCTGCCTTCTTGGATGCGTGAGACTCAAGGCAGAGGAGTCAAGATATATTTTCAAAGGAGTTACAGTCAAAGATCTGTTTTTGTTACTATATTTCATGGCACAGTGACATACATACACATAAATGAGCATGCGTGTGTGCCTACACACACACACACACAAAAACAAACACATAAATTTTGACATGAAGAGAGCAAGGAATTAAGATCTTTTGTATCTTCATCTCAGAATGTAAAGGGGAGGAAAAATCTATTCATGTTTCCTCTTCATGGTGCTCGGCACCTCTATTCAGTACCTCTTGGTTCTCATTACTTACTTGGCATTAATGTGGATTTAGAACCTAATTTCAAAGGATTTCCTCCAGATGTAGTTCTTATGTTTATCAATAATGCAACCTTGGGAAATATTGTTCACATAAAGCATTTAAAGGAAAACACCACAGTGACACAATGTGCATGTGTGTGTGTGTGTGTGTATGTATGTGTGTGTGTGTGTGTGTGTGTGTGTAAGTTCAAACAGTTTTGTCTCATACATATGTAAATTTAGCCTGCCTCTGTTAGCATCCCCAAAGCATCCCTGAGCATTGCCCGCTGTCTCATTAAATTAACATAAAGAGCTCAGTGAGCTGCAATACTCAGGTTTCTCCTGGATGCAGCTTCAAGAGCTGGATGGGTTGCAGGCCCAAATGCTAAGAGAAGAAGTCGACGGCCCAGTAAAACCGTGGTCCAGAACACTTCAGGTATATTTTATATACAAAGAACTAGGTCTTTCTGTTTCATTAACAGAACCAGCTAAAGAGTAGGGTGGATTTAACAGGAGGCAAAATAGAGTGACTATCAGGCCACATTGTCCCTGTAGATGATTCAAAATGAGTTTGGTACATCTGTGTGCATCACTGATCCACAAACCCGTGTGTACTTGGTTGTAGTGGTGATTCCTTAGTTCAAAGCAAGCCTGGGCTAAATGTCAAAACCATATCTAAAAATTGACAACAACAAAAATTTGATGGCTATCAAGCTCTTAAGAATAATACAGTTCAGTTCATGCAGGATTACATTTCTCTGACAACGCCAAAATATTCTCTTTTTAAGTTCTTTGTTTATTTTTCTGACTACAAAGTAAGCTATAAATTTATAATGTAAATATAGTGATTAGTTCATAAGTGGGCCTTTTCATTTAATAATTACTTTGCTTCAGAACTGATCTAATTGCTTAATATTTTGCCGAAGACTAGGCAATAATGTTAATTGTACATAGCTGTTTTTTGTATAGCAGTATGCTAAAAAGACAAAGCATAATTACACTTATATTTAAATTAAGGAGCCTAAAGCAAGACATTTAAAAAGATAGCTCTTACTACATGGTAATTTCAAGTAACTATACATTTATTTTATACATTTTCCCCTGTGCATTGTGTGTGTTAAATCTGATTGCATCTGTTCTATATGTGTTTGTATATATATATGTGGTTTGCACATGAATGTGGATGAGCATGCACTTGTGCACATACATGTGAACATCAGAGCAGAATGTCAGATCAGGTGTCTTCCTCTATGCCTACTGACTACCCTGAGTTAGGACCTCTCACCAAAGCAGAAGCCTTTGTCTAGGCTTTCTGACCATGGAGCTTTTGGCTTCTTTTTATTGTCTGGCCCCAGTGCTGAGACACAGAAGGTGTAGCCACACCTGACTTTCTGTGTGGCTGCTGTAAATTCAAGCTCAGGTCCTTGTGCTTCTGAAGCAAGTACTCTGTTCCACTGAGCCCTCTAACCCCTAATCTCATCCCACTTCCTACATTTTAAAGAATATATATGTATATGCTTATGTATATCTATATGTATATATAGTCTATAGTAAACATTCATTGACTTATGTCATCTTATAACTATGTCTTGTACCAATAAAAAATTACTCATGGTAGAGAAGTGATAGTGGTTTGCATTTCCCATAACTTTAAGAACATAGTAAGCTTAGTATAGCAAAAGACAAGAATATCTGTGCAAAGAAGTATTGGACTGTGATGAAGATGAGCAGTTCTAGCCTTCCTCTGCCACTGGCCATATAACTTTAGACAAATAACTTTCATGGAAAGACCCTAGTGACCTTAGTAGGATCACCTGTAAATACAGGACTTAGTGATAGAAATCATCATTTATACATAAATATATATTCTCATACATGAATACAGCATAGTAATCATATGTCAACTGATGGGTAGTATATGGTTGCATAGGAAAATAGTCAGTGTTCACCCTGAACATAGCTCCAGCAGGCACCCATAAATCTCACATGAATAAACTGTTGACTCAGTCTACTATAGTGCCAGTGTCTTACCCCATTAGGCATTTGGGATTAATTAGGATTCCCTTCCCCATTCTGTCCATTTCCCACCACTCTGCATGAAAGACACAGGCCACATGATGTAACCAACTCTGCAGTCTATAATGACATGAAGTATCTGTTTGATACAGTAATTGTTACCCACACTGCCACATTCCAAGACCTTTAATAGCCACCATGGTTCATGGTCACCATGGCCAGTGAGGAAAGAGAACATCTACAGGATCCTAGCCAGCTGGTGTTCAGGCTCCAAGCAATGCTCTCCCCATGAGCTGGAACACAAAGCAGCAGATGGCGTGGGCCGCCGCCATTTTACCCTGACATACTAGAGGACCAACCTTTCTGTGGGCTACTTGTCTTAGTTTGCTTTCTATTGCTGTGATAAGAAAACAAAATCAAAAACAAAACAAACAAGCAACAAGAACAACAAAAACCCACCATAACCTAACCAAAAGCTACTTGGAGAGGAAATGTGGCTTTCTTGTCTCAGTCGCAGTCCATCATGAAGGAAAGTCACCAAGCCCAAGCAGGAACACGGAATCTGAATCTGAAGCCAAGGCCCTAAAGGAACGTTGTTTACCAACTTGTTCCCCTTAAACTTTTCTTTTTTATGTACCACAATACCACAAACCCAAGGACAGCACCACCCATAGTATACTGGGCCCTTCCACATCAGTCAGTCATTAATTATGAAAATGCTCCCACGCGCTTCCCTGCAGGTCAATGTGATGCAGTCATTTTCTCAACTGAGGGTCCCTCTTCCCAGATAGGGCTAGGTTATGTCAAATTGACAAAAAACAAAAACAAAAAACAAAAAAAACCCAAAACCAAAACAAACAAACAAACAAACAAAAAACCCAGAGCAACAATACCCAAAGTAGCCAGCACACTACTCAAGAATAAAAATTAGAAACATTCTATAATTGTCAGTCATTCTATAGCCAGGTATACAGACCAGATTTATAACCCACATGGGCAACTAACACGTGAGCATCATGAACTCAGACAAACCTGTGCACCTTAGTGAGAACATGTCTTAAAATAAAATATTTTTAAAGACAAGGATGTAAGTGTGTATTAGAATGCTTGCTGTGTATATGAAGTTCTGGTATCTAATATTTCTAGAACCTTAGAAAGGCATGTCTTCATATCTCAAGCCAGGAGATAGTCACACCAGGGGGCCATTTTAGCATCTCAAGACTGAAAGGAAACCTGTGCATCCTCATCAACTCATTGTACTTCTCCCAGCTGACTGGAGCATCTTGGAAACTATAATGCAGAAAGGCAGTATAGCCTGGCATTTCTTCTAGCTCTGCGAGGAAACTGCAAGTCAAGGGTGATTCTACAAATGAACCTGGGGAGGGCTCTCATCTCCAGCCAACAAAAGCCTTACCCCTGCAGGAATTTAATACTTTGCAGACTACATATTTATCTAACTGTTCCACTTGCCCTATCAGTGTAATTCTGATCACAACAAATTCAGAAGCAATTAAGTGTTCGCTCAGTAGAACCTGTGTGGGCTTTGTTTGTCATGAGGGTAATTATAGTGATCTCTCTGTGAAACATACACGAGTGTTTACCTTGGAAATTCGATTTCTTGTTTCTGAAGTCAAGCTAACTTGATAAAGAACTTGTTTTTCTTGGCCTTTTGGCTTAAAAACTTTTATGAATGCTACTTCAAATAAACACACACTCTAGAACATTTATTTTGAGCCCCAAAATGAATATGAGATAATGCCTGACTTAGTGAAAAGTTGCAGTAGAGTAGAAAATCCCTTGTCTGCCTGTTTGGTGAAGGGCGGTGTAGCACTCTGTGTACAGCCAGTCCCTGGATGATAGCACATCCAATGAGACCCATATCCTTCTAGAAACTCAACAGTATTAGAATCAGCTTGGAGACAAGGAAGAGCTGTAGGTTAAGCAAATTACCAGTTAGTTTAAAAGCAGATAGAAGGACACAAATAACAAATGCTGGCTCAAGTGGATGGAGGAAGAGGGAACTCTTCTATAGACTGCTGGGCGCGGGTGGGGGCGGAAAGTAAGTTAGTTGAAGCTGTTATGGAAATCAGTATTGATGTTCCTCAGAAAATTAAAAAACAATCCTGTTTGATCCAGGAGTAGCACTCATGAAGAAATCCAAGTCAGTATACCACAAAGACACCTGCATGGCCTCGTTCAGTGGGACACTGTTCAGAATAACCAAGAGAAACAAAAGTCTAAAAGGGTCCATGTGGAAAGACGGGACCTGGGAAAGGAGGAGGAAAAAAGGGTAATGGAATTGTTATGGTTAAAGTTCATGGTATGCTTGTATAAAATGTCCTGATGATGCCCTTGATTTTGTATAAGGAATGTATACTAAAAAAAAAAAAAAAACAAAAAAAAAAAACCTCTACAAGGGATCTCAAGATAACTCAGAAGGTAAAGGCATTTGCTGAAGTAAAGGCAAGCCTGAGGAGCTGAGTTCAATCTCAGGAATGCACATAGTAGGACAGAAATGGTTCGCAAGCCTGCTCACCTCTACATACTGATACCCACATGGCACAAAATAAATAAATTTGAATAGGCCTACATAACATAAGCAAAAAAGAACAGTTGTTTCTTGGTGATCAGATCGCCATTTTTCAGCAGTTTTCAATCCCAAGTCTGGGGTTCTGTCTGGCTATGGAATTGTGTGTTTCATCACAGGTATACACGGTAGTGTTTGTCCACACCACAGAGCAGAGTGTACACAAAGCTGTTTGCGTCAATGTGCCTCTTCCTTTTCTTTCCTGCTCCTACAGGAAGTGGTCTCTGATGAACAGCACCAAGGCGGCCAGCTCCTGGAAGAACCAAAGCTGCTGCATTTCAAAGGGAATACCTTCAGTCTTCAGATCTCGGTCCTTGACATCCCTCCATTCCTCTGGAGGATTAAACCTTTCACTGCATGCCAGGTATCAGCCAAAGGGGCTTCTCACGGGAACCAGGAAACCTGGGAGGGGCCTTCCAGTATGGAGCAGTCCTCCAAACTGTCAGGGATATAATGGTCTGGGCATACACAAGGAGTGGAACATATTGTCATAAATTCACAAGTGTCTAGCAAGTGGGAAAAGACGTTTCCTGCATCTCAGATCATGTGACCTTCCTGTGTTCTGTTTGAATTGTTCAGTGTAGGTTGACGATGGGAATTTAACCACTTAAGAGTAAGGATTATGTGCTGTTTTCATTAAGATCAATCATCGTGAGATGTTGTTTTAATCACAGTCAGCAGTGAAGGAGCAGGACGTCTCAGGGTGATGATTTTGAGTGATAGTTGTGGCTGAGAACAGAGCTGTTACCCGTCATATGTGAAGTGCTTGCTGCCAAATGCCATGAGCAAGATAAGACGATGATACCCCAAGTCAGAATGCAAAGGCAAGAGGGAGCCTCCTAGGAGTCCTTTTTATAAACACAAAAAGATATTTATATTAGTGTCCATATGTCTCTTAATAAAGTTTTTTAAGCATCTCAGATTATTCAGTTATGCTTACCATAAAAAAAAAAAAAGACTTCTGAGTACTAGTTTGTGATATTGACATTGAAGTCTGAGAATTCCCTTCATTGTTGTCATAAGTAGGTCACCTTTGCCTCAAGTGACAGGGCATTTCCTTAGCTCTGGAATTGTTTCTGGTAAACCTAGGTGGATCTGTGATTGTAGTGCAGTCTCAGGCTTTAGCAGCTATGAAATTCAGAGCTGTATGAGGCTTTTTAACCTTTTTACTGAACACACACACACAGAAAGAGAGACAGAGAGAGACAGAGAGACAGAGACAGACAGAGAGACAGAGAGAGAGACAGAGAGAGAGAGGAGAGAGAGAGAGA
Source organism: Acomys percivali (assembly GCA_907169655.1). Taxonomy (NCBI): domain Eukaryota; kingdom Metazoa; phylum Chordata; class Mammalia; order Rodentia; family Muridae; genus Acomys; species Acomys percivali. The sequence continues at coordinate 37,373,861 of OU015752.1, forward strand.
GAGAGAGAGAGAGAGAGAGAGAGAGAATACTCACACACTCTTTACACTGACATATAGTTATTCAGAATGGGAAACAGCCATATTGCAAACAGAAAATACAGACATTCCATGGTAGAGAAAAGTTGGGCTCTAGTGCTTCCAGCTTATAAAATTCAGAAGTCCCAAATTGAATAAGACCTTTATTTTCCCATTTAAGTCGCATAATTCTCCCTTGTTTGGGAGCCACACCTCCCTATACAGTTTTAGTGAATTCTAACATTCAAAGTGCCATGAACATAGGACCCCAACAACCCCTCCCCCTTACTTGGCACATTCAACATATTCCTAGATAGAAGATTCTTGAATCAATATAGTGCTGGTGATGTTCAAGACCTAAGTGCCTTTGCTTCCCAGGAGGCAGGATTCAAAGTTTCTGTTCAGAGTATTGTTAAAACAAGTGCTGCTAACCCTGTGACCTCCTGTATATTAATCTATGTCGTTATGAAGGCCACCTTGTACGTTGTCTAATGAATGTAAGCCATTCACTCCAAAGTCACTCTTAAATTTAATGCTTGAAGATTAAAAAGTACATGAAAGATCCATTCTCTTGTAGGCTCTTAAACGATCATTCCAAAACCAGGGACACAGAAAGAGCATGCTGAGCAGGAGTGGACCAGGGGGAAGGTACCTGCAGACCTTCCAGGATGCAACAGCACTGGCTAGTGCCAAAGGGCATTGGGTTGCCCAGAGCGCAACACCTGTTAGCACTAGCATGGGTTGGGGTCCATGAAGGCTGTGCACATGTATAAATAATTGTCTTCTGTAATTGAGCTTAGTTTGAGAGAGTCTTGGGAGGATGGGAAGCAGTTTTGTTTTGTTTTTTTTTTTTTTTTCATTTTCTCACTGTCAGGAGGCTTACCACCAAGTCTTCATTTCCACTTCATTTTTCTGACATGAAATTACTTCCCACTCTACTCTTGCTTTCTTTCCACCATTCTTACCCACTAATCTTTGCCTGTGCCATGGCTAAATTCCACAGACTGTATAAGTGAGTATAGTGCTGGGCTTCGTGATCATGCTCTATTTATTCCAGGCATATTAGATCAAAGCACTTGGGGTAGATTTGTGGTCAGCCTGATTGAATCTCATGTAGATCATTGTATGTGTGGAGAACAGAAAAAGGGTATTCACTAGGGGTTAGTGGTTAGGAAATAACAGGACCCCCACCTCTCTCTGGCTGTTGCAGAGAGATGTTGTAGAAACAGAAAATCACGCCGCTATTCTTGATATGTGGTCTCTTCTTCAACCTCTAGGTTTCCTTGTCACCTTTCAGCCCAAAGCATGGGAAACTGGAGGTGCCTTTACTATTTGTCTTTTTCTAGCCGCAAATTGACAGTCTGGGAATTTATATATTGCAATTGACATACATTCCAAAACGCCATCCTGTTTTCTTCTGGGAGATGGAACTTCCGAGGAACTACAAGCCTAAGAGAGGGGTCCAAACACTATCTGCCTGTCAGCAGCAGCTACATTACAGATTGTTCTCAATCAATGGGTGGTAGGTCTGTGTCCTGAGCTGTGGGGCGAGGCCTGTGTTTAGGAGGAGCCCCTTGATCGCTAACCAGGTACCATAGCACTACAGCACACTGAATGCCATACAACTTCTGTATTAGAGGGGGGAAGAGCCATCAGGAACACCCACTGACCTTGCCACACAGAAAACCCTCTACCTATAGTGCCAGCATTTTCAAATAACTCACCATTCCATGTTTTCTTCCCAAGACTCGAGATTACCATAGTTAAGAATTCACTACTACTGCTACCACCTCTCTCCTTGCCCTACCCAGGGGTTTGCTAAATAGCCCTGGTTCTCAACAAGTCACTGGGAACTCAAGGTTAGAAAGCTATGATAAGCTATATGACAACAATTATTTATTTATTTAGAACCAATAAAACCCAATGTCAAGTTATCAAGTCCTTGGGATAAAGGCAGCTGTCTCTTGTAACATGCTATGAATCTTCTAGAAGTCAGGGTCTGTCTCCTGCTAGGGTATGATTTACATTCTCTCCATCTGCTAGGAACCTAATTATAATGGGAACCAGAATGAAAACATTTCCGGAATTCTTTAATGGTGCATAACGGCGATACACTTTGTCCCCTGTCCTGTTTCTGTGCAATCCCTCTCAACTCAGTCAACGTTGTTGGTGCTTTGTTTTCATTTTGTTTGGGGTCTGAGAGTGGACTCCCCTACCTTTTTGTGAGGGGGTGTGTGCGAATAAATGAAAGCAACAATTGCCCTGAAAACACACAAATCACAATGCTTCTGGTTATATTATTTGTAACTGTTTTGTTGAGCGCTATTGGCAGCTGCCATTGAAGCCAACAATGAAAACCTGTTCTTTTGGTGCTGTCTTAAAGACAGATTTAAGCATTTTGATTGCACTCAGTGGCATGGAGAGATGGGAGAGAAGACAGTTTATGCGGATTCTCATGTCCTTCTACAAGGATGACTGTCTCTGCAGAGGGTATTTGTCTCTTACATTCCAGTGAAGGGGGCGGGGAGGGGGGGGGGGGGGGGGGGGGGGAGAAATACCCGAAACTTAAAGAGTAGTATCAGAGGAGGCATTTTCAAATAAGTGGTCAGTATCATTGTTTAAGAAGAGGTAAGTATTACCAACAGTCCCCCAGCAGAAAATGTGTAGGGTTTTTGTGAGGAGCTAGCTCTTGAACTGAGCTCTGTGTAACCCTGGAACCCAAAAGCTGACTTTACACTGTAATCTAAAACCCACCCATTAACCTCACAGCCGATTGTTATAGTTGGTTTCCCTGAAGGAGACATACAAAGTTTCTACAGAAATCAAGTGGTTTAAGGAAGAGATCTCATTTGTGAGATTATAAAAATGAGAATACAGAAAGTGAGGACAGGGCATAACATGACTGAGGCTTGGGAAGACCTAGCAGGAGCCTGGATTTATAATGGGAGGGATTGGGGGTTGGTTGTGGATCACCAAACAAAGGAATCATGGGTTTCGGGTACCTAAGTCATGGTCACATTGGTGTCCCTTACAATGCCTCACTTAATGTTTTGTTGCTGCCAAGAGACATCATGGCCACAGCAACTATTTTGGGTTTTTTCAGTTTTTTGTTTGTTTGATTTGGTTTGGTTTTTGTTTCGTTTTGTGTGTGTGTGTGTGTGGTTTGTTTTGTTTTGTGTGTGTTATTTGTTTGTTTGCTTTAGATAGTTTCTCTGTGTAGCCTTGGAGCCTTGGCTGCCCAGCATTGGCTTTTAGACTTCGCTGACCTCGCACTCACAGTAATCCTCCTGCCTCTGCCTCCCCGAGTGCTGAAATTACAGGTGTGCTCCACCCTGCCTGGCTCACGGCAACTTTCATAAAGAAAAGCATTTAATTGGGCCTGGCTTACAGCTTCAGAGATTTAGTCCATTATCATCATGGTGAGAAACATGGCTGCCACACAGGCCGACATGATGTTGGAGAAGGAACAGAGAGTTCTACATTTGGATCTGCAGGCAGCAGAAGGAGACTGTGTGCCACACTGGGCATAGCTTGAGGAAAGGAGACCTCAAAGCTGCCCCCACAGTGACACACTTCCTCCATCAAGGCCACATCTACTCCAACAAGTGCACACCTGATAGTGCCACTCCCCATGAGCCAATCATTCAAACACATGAGTCTATGGGGTCCATTTCTCTTCAAACCACCACACATAATGACTAGAGGCGAGAGACTATAGTGCTATTGCATGATAAATGCCAATCAACTACTAATGGGGTTAGTAAAGTATGCTAGATATCCTGGGAAGAGAGATGATAAGACTGCCAAGAGAATTAAAGGCTGAATGGCATTTGTGGAGTGTCTCAGATCCACAGTGCCAGAGTCTGATGGTGAGGCGAGTGCCCGAGCTGTAGTTACTAGAGCCCTACAAAGGGAGATGACAGTTGGCCATGTGCAAGCAGATGGCTTTGCTTTCACTGGGCAGAGGGCCATGTGTAGGAGGATGAGGTATGAAGCGGGAGTAACCAGTGGTTTGCAGGGTAGAAAAAGGCTCAGGAGGAAGAACGATGAAATGCTGTAAATTCCTGTCATGCCCGAGGCCTCTCTGATACCTCTGCCCATTTTCAGAGGAAAGTCTTTTCTTTGGCTGAAGATTAAGAACAAATACAACAAAACGAAAGCCATACATGATTCTTTGTTGGTTGGTTGGTTGGTTGGTTGGTTGGTTGGTTGGTTTGTTGGTTGGTTTGTTGGTTGGTTTTTTGCTTGTTTGTTTGTTTGTTTGTTTGTTTTTTCTGAGACAAGGTTTCTCTGTGTAGCCTTGGCAGTCCTGGAACTCACTCTGTAGTTCCAGGGTTTTTTTTTGTTCTATTATATTCTTCAGAGTTAGATATCTCCTCCTTAAGCATAGAGCAATCTACAAATCTAAACTCCATCTGTCCTTGATGGTTTCTCCAGAAAGTATGTGTTATGAAAATCCCTTCCCAAGGAGATATAAACTAGGACCTCCTAAGGTCCCAATGACAACCTGAGGCATTATTCACCAAAGTTCATCTTTGAGAGCCACTGAGGGGTGTTTTTTGGTTTTGGTTTTGGTTTTATTTGTTGTTGTTTTGGTTTACTTACTGAACATAGGTGATCTGTTTCTTATGGGGTGTGGGTGCCTCTTACCACACAGGTTACACTAGCAATGGTCAGGCTTTCCCCAGAGCTGCATAGATGGAGCCCGCCTCCACAGTCTCGCTTGGTCTCTATACACATGTTCCTCCCTGAGGGCATATGCCATCAAGGCAGAACTGCATACAATTGATGGAAGGGAACAGTTGATGAGGGTCTCATGACCCTTCCTCCCTGGCTATGAGGAGGATATGAACGGTGAGCAAGCCCAGCTTGGATGGACCTTTTGTAGAGCCAAGCATCCCAAGATATCAGTCACTCACAGTAGTATCCAAATGTTAGATCTATGTAACTTTTAGAGACAGTTAGAAAGCAAGTTATACAAATCAGTGTGAAAAAGTTATACAAATGGTTGGGAAAGTTAGAACTTGGAAATAACAGTTTTTCAAGGTGAATACTTATAGTCATGGCCTTGCTCTCATAACACAGTACGAGCCCATCACCAGCCACACTTTAGAGTCTCCAGCTTCCAGACTTCGTAGATCTCTTGCCACCTTTAAGCTTCAGACTTGCAGAAAATTATAACTTTAGCAATAAAGGAGCAAATTAATGAGGTGATAAACAGAGGAAAAAAAGTGATGATGAGGGTTGTTAGAAGCTAGGCATCGATGGTCATTGTCAAGTCCCCAGCCACATTTGACTAGGAAGCAGATACGTTTTTAAAATGAAGAAAGAAGAGAAGGAGGAGGAGGGGGAAGAGGAGAGGAAGAGGAAGAGGAAGAAGAAACTATAAAAACTGCCCTTGTCAGCATGATCCCCCTAGTACTGGGAAAAGGGATTAGTTGCCTTTCTTATTTGGTAAAACCTAGATTTGCCATTGCATTGTTATTGATCACTTGAGGACAGGACTAAATAACCTAAATTGTGGTTATTTCTCATTTATGTTGTAGTGTTTAGCCAGTCCCACTTCAATTTTTTATGAGCGTGCATAGATGATTAGATAGCCATGTCACTCTGGGTGCCAAGCATGTCTGTGTCCCTCTCGGGGTTGTGTGCAGTTGGATCAGGTACAGTGGCAGTGTTTGTCCCTGCACAAGTCTACATGAGTCTCTGGTGTAGGCAACCTGTTTGGGTCTGTCAGTTTCTCCATCTAATTCTCACTTAAATGAGAAGGTAGCGTTCTACTCCAGGCTTATCTAGAAGGATGGACTACAAGAGCCTTCTAAGGAAGATACTTTCTAAAAAAGATTAAATTTATATTGGTATTCTAATTGTGTGTGGTGGTGTGTGTGTGTTTGTGTGGTGTGTGTGTTTACGTGTGCGTGCATGTGTCTGTGTGTGTTTGTGTGGTGTGTGTTTGTGTGTGTCTGTGTGTGGTGTGTGTGTGTGTGTGTGCGCGCGCGTGCATGCATGTGTCACTGAGTGAAATCTCAGCTCTTGCAGCATGGCTCAGGAATGTAACTGTTATCAATTGGAATTAACATTAATTACTTCTGTGCTGCCTGGCTTATGCTGAACCATTATTTCTACAATTCCACCAAACTCACTTAGGCAATTCTCTTTGTAACGATCATCATCGTCATCATAATTATTGTGATTAAGTCTCTCCTGTTGTGGTTGCTCACGAAGCAGGGCTCTGCTTTTCAAGCCCTCTCCTCTGCTTCTCTTCCCCCCCCAACCCCCCATCCACAGGAAGTCCCCTTCTCCCGAGTGTGGAGCAGCAACCGGCAGCCCTTGCACTGTGCCTTCTCCCTGGAGCGCTACACGCCCACCACCACCCAGCTGTCCTGCAAAATCTGCATTCGGCAGCTCAAAGGCCATGAACAGATCCTCCAAGTACAGACATCCATCCTAGAGGTAAGCCTGGGATGCAGTACCCTTGACGCCCTTCCTATAGGACAGTGGGCGTGGTGATAGCAAACTTGTAAAGGCTGTGCTAATCACATTCTCGGCAACTTTGGTTTTTTACAAATATATTTTATTAATTTATTCATATTACATCTCAATTGTTATCCCATCCCTTGTAACCTCCCATTCCTCCCTCCCTCCCATTTTCCCCTTACTCCCCTCCCCTATGACTGTGACTGAGGGGGACCTCCTCCCCCTGTATATGCTCATAGGGTATCAAGCCTCTCCTTGGTAGCCTGCTATCCTTCCTCTGAGTGCCGCCAGGCCTCCCCATCCAGGGCACGTGAATCGTAGACTCATTACTCTCATTACCAGTGAAGGAAAACAAACTTCCTCAGGCTCAGAATTCAACCAAGCTTCCCACTAAACAGGGAACCTCAGTCTTTCTGAGACCCTAATCAAGGCTCTGTAACAGGAACTTTTGAGGAAGGAGCAGGGATAGGGATTCTTCCAACAAAACAAAACAAAAAGCAGTTTCCTAATTCCATAGGGGGGCTGTGATAGCTGCTGACATATGCCAAGGGTGGATCCACAAGGCAGTTAAGACTCAGATGGCTACTGGGTTATTATTTAGCTAGTTCCTAGTAGTGTTTTTGAAGACAGTCACCTTGTGTATTTCATCTCTGGAGTCCCTTCCTACCAAATCCTTTTTTGACCTCCATGTCTTTTTGTTTGTTTGTTTTGTGACCCATGGTTTTAACATATATATTTATCAGCATATAAATACTTATGATATATTAATTTACTTTTGTATGAAAAATTGACATATTTACATATGGTAAACTCAATTTCAAGCTTTTCTTCCTGTGAATGTGTGCAACAGTAATGCATTATCACTTCTTTGCATTTTCATTTCAATTCATTGTTTATGCAAAGTGAGTATTGCTAATTCCCCAAATAGTTTTTCTGAGGACTGGATAGCTTTCCCAAGGATCATGTCTTACAATTGATAGCTGTCTTAACTGACGAGTATGTGCGCTATTTGCATTTGTTATTGCTAATTAGCATTTAGTGCTAAAGCAGCTTTGATTGGGAAAGTACATCCGGAAATCCGGGCAAGGTATTTTTAGAACCTCTTTCTTGAACAGTCCTGGCATATTTAACTCAATAAATTTCAAGATAAAATGCAAGCGTTATAGGAAACTTTATTTTTTTAGAATATAACTTCTTTTAGTAATAGTTCATGCTGAGATTAAATGAAGTGTTTTATTTTTGTTTTTAATTTTTTTAATTGACTAAATTTAATTGACAATTGCATACATGTATACAATGCAGTGGTTCTCAACCTTCCTAATGCTGAAACCCTTTAACGCAGTTCCTAATGTTGTGGCAGCCCCCAACCATAAAATTCTTTTGTTGCTACTTTATAACTGTAATTTTGCTACTGGTATGAATCATAATGTAAATTTCTGATACGCAGGAACCACTAATACAGTGCATTCTGGCTGCTCTCGCTTCCCATATTCTCTGTGTATCCCTTCCACTACTGTCACCCTATCCCCACCACGTCTCTTTCCCATATCCGTGTCTCATTGTTTGTTGGTTTTGTAACCCACTAATTCTAACCATTTGTTTGGAAATGTCCATTGGAGCCTGGTGGGTTCCTTAGTGGGTACACAACTGAAAACAGTGGCATCTCTTGCCCAGAACCCATCAGTAACCACAAATTCAGCAGGCACAGGTAGAGCTCCCCAATCCATGATTGGCCTTTAACAGATGCCATCTTGTGCAGCCCGAAGGCAGGCAACTTCAGTGGCGTGGGATATGTTTGCAATGGCTGTGTTGCTGCATCATTTCCTAGGCATTCTTCCTGGTTTCCAGCCCTTACATTCTTTCAGCTCCCTGCTGCGATGTCTTTGCACCTTAGAGGGAGCAGTACATTTACGGATGGCCACTCATCTCATTCCCCTGTCCTCGACGCCATGAACAGGCGTGAGTCTGTATTTACTAGCATTCACTGCAAAGGTGCTTTCCTGGTTAAGTAGTATTTATTAGAGTTAAAAGCAGAAATATTTAGAATGCAGTTTCTCACTATGACAACTTGGCTAAACAACAGTAATAAGTCCACTCCAGGGCCTGTGACTTCAGCAGCCATGGACTTTTTAAATGAAAAACAAGATTGAAATTAAAATTAAAAACCACCTAATTGTCAGACCTACCTATCAAAAGACAGAGGAAAGGGACATCAGATCTCCATTGCCTGACATGCCTGTTAACAGGTTAGATGATTCAAGGTTTGAAGACTGCTTTTAAAGACTCCGGGATACTAGGGTCAACTTCTGTTATTACAGGAAATGTATAGAAAAACAAAAGAGGGTTGGCACACCCTGACACTTTTTGCTATTGCTTACTTAAATTCATGAAGTACATCACAGAAAAATTGGCTAAGAAACCCCGTCCTTCTCACCTTTTGTTGTCATTCTCTTTTTTAACGATTCAAAGTTTACAGTGACATAGAAGACAGCATTGAAAATCTCTGGATACTGGAAAACAAGTATCAAAATAAGATAAGAAATTTTTGTTGAACGATAGTTATTAGTTCACAAGGTTCTGCTTTTAGATGCTTTCCTGCTCTTTCGATTCTGTTGAGGACTGGCTTATTTATTGACTAAAGTGTTACTACAGGAAGTTGACCCAGCCCCAGGGCATCTTAGGCAAGTCTAATTCATTAGCATTTTCTATGTTCGAAGCCAACTGATAACTTCTGAAAGCCCCCATGTATCAGTCTCTGTTTCATTTGCTTCACACTTGTCACGTGGCCATCACTGCTTTGTGGATGAGCTATTACTGCTTTCACAATTGTACGTGATACACAACCTCAAGGAACGTACGCTTCTTGCCTAAGGACATTAGGCTAATGAGATGCAGAGCCACAGTGCAAATTGAGAGACCTGACTTCATGCTCGTAGTCTCAACTTAGATCTTATGCTATTTCAGGGCTCCAAATGAGCTTCACTGTGACCCATAATGCAAGTCTTCAGTTTAGGGGCTCAGACATTTCAACACCAGTAATTTTGTTCTCAGGTACATAAATGGAGTGATGCAACAACTGAGAAATTCTTTTGTCAAAAAAGAGAGCCTTAAAATACTTACTGTACATGCATGATGCTCTGATATCAATCTTCAGAACCCACATAACACACGAAAAAAATGTGGTGCTGTGTGTTTCTAATCCTAGTTCTGATAAGGCAGAGATACACAGATTTATGGAATTTACCCCCCACCAACTCTACCCTACTAGGTGAGCTCCAGTGAGAGAGCATATTAAAAAAAAAAAAAAAAAAAAAAAAAGCAAATGGCAGATAATTTCTGAGATGGAATAATACTCAAGGTTGTCCAATGGCCTCAACACATGGGCATTCTAGACGTGAGTGATTCTGGAATCATAGACCAATTTTGAAGACGAGTCACAGTTCCTGTTTACCAGACTGGAAACACTGACTATATAGTTTAGGATGTTTAGCCTCTAGGGCTTATTGAGTAAATTGCAGTCACAAGAATATGGAACTTTTGTAGCCTTTGATAGATGTCATTGATTTTTTTTTCTTAATCTTGATCTCCAAATCGCTATGCATTTCAGCTCAGAATTTTTAGTCTTTGTCTTACTTGAGTGGGTTCTCCTAGTGTCGTCACGAGGGACATAAGCATGTGTGTTCATAGGTATGGATGTGGGTTAAAAATCTAAGTCAATGAAGTAATCGTATCCATTAAAGATATTTGGTTCTATGCCATCAGTGTTTTTGCACCTGCCATTTCCCCTCATGTTTTTTGTTCCAAATGATTTTCCAAATAAATACTATCTTGGCAGTGACCCTTAAAATTGAAAGGTTTAAGCCATATGTATCCATATACATATGTATATATGTATAGACTCACACACACACATATATGTATATATATGTGTGTGTGTATATATATATGTGTGTGTATATATATGTATATATGTATATATATATATATATGGACAAAATTGTGTCAGTCTTTAGGAGCAGTGACTCCTCCCTTTTAGATGCAATATTATGGAACTATATGATGACTACTGCCAACTGATGCTCTGTCAAATGAACGCTCTCATTCATCTGCAAACTCTAGCCTGGAACACACTAAGGAATGGGAAAGAACCCTCACATAATTTATCCCATCATTTTTTTTCAAATATAATATTATTGAAGACAATTTTGGGTAGAAATGACTTAAATAAAAATCCTGCATGTGACAATTTTCCCTTTAAGCAGTTCTCTTATCTTTCTTCCAAAAGTGGTGGAAGTTGGGGGATAATTTGTCCGCTATAAAACAGTTACTCAGGATCTCTCACTGATTTACAACTCCCAGTGCTTGCCAAGTAGCAGCCGCTTATCTCTGATGTACAGAGCATGAAAATCTACTGTTCCTCTGCATATTTAATTTAAACAATCAGAGAACGTGGTGTACCTACAGCATTCTTATTACTTGGCTCAGCTGTCTTTTAGAGTACATCATAAATGTTATATAAAGTGTCACCAGGGTAGAGGGGAGCTATTTAAGTTTGGAAATTTTAAGAGTGAAATGGATCCACTTATTAAAGTATAGCAAATTTAAAATAAGTGCTTATTTTTAGATTCAACCTCATGTATTTTATTCACCTTCAAAGGGGGAAAAAACCCACTTTCTCCTTCATTTTATGAGTGAAGGTAGCTTTTCCTACGCTAGGAGATTCTTGGGGGATAAGCTATCCTAACTAGTCCGGTCGCAGAGTCTGCGGTCTGGTCTGATGGTTTTGGTTTTGAAGACTCTGAGATTTGTAGGAGATGCTCAGTTGATAGAATCCTGGCTGTGATGCAGGAAGACCCAATCTGGAAAGGATTCATATAGTTAAAACCAGGGGCATTTATCTCTAACTCCTTCACTGGGGAGGCAGACAGAAGGATCACTGAGGCTTGCTCTTCAGCTATAGGAACCGTGGTGCCCCAAGTTCAGTGCTAGACAGACCCTGTCTCAATGAATCAGGTGAAGAGCAAATGAGGAAAATACCCAAAGTCTACCTCATTCCTAAACACTCAAGCACAGCACTTGCACGCGCGCGCGCGCACACACACACACACACACACACACACACCTACCTTTTTTTTCATGCTGAGAATTGAACTTCTGCCTTACACATGCTACCCATGTGCTTTACAGCCAAGATACATCCGCAACCCAAGGCTCTGTTATTCTAAACAGTTCATAGTAGTATGTAGTGATCCAAAGCAAATTTTATGTCTTGCAATTATTGAGCCTGGACCTTCATTTTTTATTTTTCAAGCCACTTTCCCCTAGGTTAATAATAACCTTTGGTTCCCTTTTACAGAGTAGACTTCCATGTTAACTTGTGTAAATCTCTTTTATTTTCCTTTTCTTCCTATTTGGGATCCTCCCTCCCCCCTTACTCTAGTCTTCAAGTCAGAAAATATGTAAGGAGGCTATTCACACTTGATTTGCATTTTAGAGGCTAAAAGAAATTTTACAAACCATGATAAAAAATAATGTCTACTTGTAACCTATTTTATGCAGTGAGAAGCCGAGTTGGTTTACTTTACAGCCATCCAATATATCAGAACAGAATTGTCCACTCTGCCTGAAATAAGAAACTATCAGCTTATACTCTGTTCAGTCGAAATCTACAATCCTTCAAGGCCAGCTCAAACGCCTCTCCATGAAGTCTCTCCTCCATATAAATTTCCAAAGCATAGTGTTAACATCATCCACACAGGATTTTTTTTTTTAATACGTCTCTGCTCTGTGTACTTCATATTTGTTGTGAAGCAGTAAAATGAGGGCTTATGTAGTTACTAGGACATCCAACTTGCAGTTTCAGGTGACTCACAAAGTACTTGGATGGCTTTTTACAAGCTTCCATGCTGTCTCTTGGATCTATAAACATCGCAGGAGGTCTGATTAGGAAGCGGAGAGAGAGAGAGAGAGATGGTCTAGCATCCAGAGTTATAAGCCAGGGTGCCTAGAGTCCTATTGCAAAGCAATTTAATAACTCCTGATTTTAAAAACTACTTTTGTTATTTGTCTGTATCAAACACAAGCACTGAAAGAATTTGCATGAGATTGTTCTGTGCTGGCGAATACAACAGAACCGAGGCCAGTCAGTAGTACTGAATGACACTGGAAGGATAACAGGAATATCAGATGTCGTACCTTACAGGTGCATTTGACCATGAAGCTAAGATACACTTTGGGGCATCCTGGGATTTCAAGACACCTACTATGTCACCATGTCCAACGATAAAGGCAAAAAAAAAAAAAAAAGCATTGCCAATCATTAATAAAACCTTGACATTAGCTGACAGATTTTGAGTGGGAAAAAAAAAATCGAAAACCTCACCACATCTGAAATCTTAAAGTTGAACAAGCCTGACCCTAGACAAAAGAGGCTCATGATGGCTGCGTGCCCATACTAGGAACATATCACAAGGTCACAAGTCATGGAACAATTAGAACAAAACTTAGGACAGTAATAAGGTGTGTACTGACTTGAAGGTGGGTGCAGCACACAATTTCTTCATGCACGTGCTGGGTGAATGGGTTTAAAGCATCCTAACTAGTTCCTCTGCCCTCCTTGAATTACTTTTCTTTTTCAACATGACAGATTGTTAGCATCTAGAAGCATAAAGAACAATTCTATTTTTATAAGTCAAAAGCCCAGACCCGACATAGCTGTGTTCTCTCTCTGGGCAAGATCTCACCTACTGATCCAAGGTATTGGCTAGAGAAAGGTTGTCATTGTGGCTCAGAATCCAAGATTGTTGGAGTGATTGCTGCAACTCTGTTCCTTGTCCTGGGGGACATGGGTCTCCATCCCTTATGATGTCCACAGGCCACAGGTTGTTCTTGGTTCCTAGATACACATCTATTTTCTTCATAGGCAATTCACAGCATGGTCATTTTCCATCTTCCAGAGCAGTAGGAGATGCCTCCAAATCTGGAGTGGCATCTCAGAGCTAGTGAATTTGTGTACCTTGCACACAGCCCTGAACTCAATTCCCAGTACAGTCCGATGAGATGGAAGCAAGAGAAGGAAGGAAAGGAGGGATAGAGAGAGACAGAGGTGAGAGAGAGAGAGACAGAGAGAGAGACACAGAGACAGAGACACAGAGAGAGACAGAGACAGAGACAGAGAGACAGGGAGACAGAGAAAGATCCTTTTTTTCTTGTTGAAGGCTAAACCTGTAGGTTAGGTTAAACACACACGGGAAAAGAAAAATAATTAACCCAAAGCCATCTGATTATGTACTTTAATTATGTCAGTAGTATCTCTTTTATTTTTTGGCATGTAATAATCACGGGCTTCATTCTACCAGATATTTATGAACTGTTAAGATTCTGTTAGTCCATAGGAGCCTATCAGCCACCACCACAACACGACAGACTTCCTGGTGACTTTATCTCCTCTGATGCGGTGACCTAAAAGTTGTGATGCGCTGAAATAGCAACTGCTTACTGGAAAGCTAGGCCTTAGAAGCAGCTGGGCAGACAGCGTGTAGAAGCCTTCCAAGCAGCACACCGCACACAGCTAACGGAAGTGTCATCTTCCGGCAGAGTCTGTGTCATTGAGGGAAGTTAAATCAAAAACAAGATTTATCATCTTACCGTACAGCTTCCAGTCTAGGGAACAGAGCAAACTTTTGTAGCATTAACATACAATCTGCCCTCACAGAGTCCCGGTCCGCTGCTTTGATCAGCCCATTCATCTTTGGTCACAATGACTATCAGAGGGTCATTTCTCATACTGAACCCAAATCTGTCACCAGGTAGCCTCTTCATACTAATTCTCATCTATCCTTGAGAGCCTTAAAAAAAAAATAAAATAACAACTACCTAATTCTTTCCTTACCAGACAGGCCAGGATGTTAGGAGCGGGTGAACTGAGTGGAGGGGGCTACTGTAAATCTTTAGGACACGATTGATGGGCCACTAAAGAAGGTCCTTACTATGTTGAAAACTAAGGGAACCTGTCGGTGTGTTTTATGTGAGCGTTTTGAATATGTATGTTAACATGGATTTTTCACAAGTAAAAAACATCAGCGTCAGCAGTGATTTTGGTTTTTTTGTTTTTGTTTTTTGGGTTTTTTTGTTTGTTTGTTTGTTTTTTGTTTTTGCTGTGGATCTGATCCTGCATCGTTTATCTTGTTTACAGAGTGAACGAGAAACCATCACTTTCTTCACACAGGAGGACAGTACTTTCCCTGCACAGACTGGCCCGAAAGCCTTCAAAATCCCCTATTCCATCAGACAGAGGATCTGTGCTACGTTTGATACGCCCAACGCCAAAGGCAAGGACTGGCAGATGTTAGCACAGAAAAACAGCATCAATAGGTAATTGGGGGCAACTTTGGAAAACGCTTTTACTTGGCGAACTCTGAAAAGTAAAGGGAACCTGGGCAACCATATGGGCTGGGTGTCTTGGTGGACTTCTCTAGCCCGTTTTTTATATGGAGCCCAAGTACAGTATCAATGTGCCTGCTGCCTTCTCACTCTGCTCCAGGGCATATTACTGAAAATCCCTACTTTGGTTCTAGCCCTGTGTCCAGGTTTGCTATTTGGGTTACTCAAACAGAGGCCTAGACTGTGTTGTCCTAGTGAGTGACTAGATCATAGCTCACACTGGTACCTAGACACAGGCCAGCAAATATCTTGCGTGTCGTCTCCTCAGCAGGTCACGGCAGGCACTGCATGGCCCCTAAGGGGAGGGACAGGCTCAGGGTGCCACAATCGGTACCTGAGTACAATCTAGAGGGAATGTCAGGACAACTTTTAGCTCTGCCACAAAGTGAGCAGAACGGTATCTTGACACCACCATGCAGACTGTGTGCTGCAGAAAGGGACAGTGTTCATTACTGCATGGCTTAACTGACGACATCCTGTCCCAGAGCCGACTAGAGCAGAGAAATCGCTAATAAGCTTCATTACTGCCAATGTGAGCTGCTCAGAGCTGCACCGGTGGGTGGTAGAAGGCAGGTTTGTGCTGGGTTTGGATAGACGGCTCATGGGAATAAGGCCTTGGAAAAGGAAAACTCTCCTCCCCATAACCCCCTATGGACCCCCCCCAAATGAGCTAATAAGATTGGGGTCTATGGGTCACTTTTATTTTCTTTGCCTTTGGAACTCTTGCTTTGTTTTGATTTTTTTTTTTTTCTTTTCAGAAAAAGCTTTATTTTCTTACTGTGTGGCTTCCTCTTCCCTTTTCACTTTTTCTTCTTTATTTTCACAGACATCATACCTGACTCTTTTTTTTTTTTGAATCTGAAAGAGAGGGTAGGTGTCTGCCAAGAAATGGTAGAATAATGTTCCCTGCTTCAGAATGGGTCCAGAGTCGACAAATGAAGGATACAACCAGAAATCAGGAGATACTGTTGCCAGGGGAAAATGAATTTACAGAGAATAGGCAGGCCCAAAAAGAATAGGCCCCTTCTTCAAAAGGCAGAGGCTTCTACTGAAAATGGAAGCGTTAAAAATATGAACGCACAGGGAAAAACAATAGCTTAGTGAGCTTTCAAACTTAGCAAGTTCAAAATCGGTGGGGGTGGGGGTTGTTGGTTTTCATCCGTGAATGCCACCACTGTGTGAAGTTCACTTTCACATCAGCATGGGCACCGAATGCAAAGTGAACCCAGAAAATGAATTTTGTTAAGGGATAGGGAGGTAGGAATAAAAGGGTGTAGGAGAAGAAGAGAGACAAGAGGAGGAGAGGAGATGGGGGGGGAGGAGACAAGGGGAAGCGAAGGAGAGGGGAGGGGGGGGGGAGGAGAGGAGAGGAGAGGAGAGGAGAGGGTCCTTGCCACAGCCGATTCCAGTCTGTGTCTGTGTAAACACGGCCCTTAGATCCTTGAGTTTTTCTTTCTAGCAATGGCGGTATTGAGTAGGCAGTACCTCACATATGTATCCTGTCCGTGAAAGGTTATGATTTTTAGAGTATCAGTCAGCAAATGGGTCATTGCTGCACAGTCTCCATGCAGCCCTGAACATGTCTCTTGATGCGGGCATGAGGGTGGTCCTGTTTTGTCCCGTTTGACTCTGCATTTGCAGGATCCATAAGATCTACAGTATATGGCTCCAGAGTCAGGTGTTTCTGACCTCACACCATAGGGAAATTGCAACCAAGCTGGGGACTACATTTAGCGTCGTTTATGCTCAGACACTAATGAATATCAATTGTCCATGCTGGAGCTAGCTGCCCTTCCAGTGTCCAGGGTCATGAGCCTGTTGACTTGCTTATTTTCTCCTAATACCTCCTCTCCAGGACAGCCTAAACTCCCTTGACAAATGTTAGTTGTTCACCCTGACGTTGCTGAGATGAATACCAAATTAGAATAGCGCGAATGTGTGTAATCCACTTGTCTCTTGAAATCTTATCGAGATAACATATTCAATTCACTGGGCAGCATTTCCTACCTTCCTCTTGGTTCTCTAGCTGTGATCTTCAAAAGCCTAACTGTGAAGTGAAGGACTTAAACCAGGGTCAGCGCACTTTCTGTAAGTGACCAGATAGGAACTAGTTAGGCCATGTGGGAATCTGTTGCCAACAACTCAACAACTGCTCAGCTTTCTGTGTCTCTGCAGCATGAAC
This sequence comes from Acomys percivali, assembly GCA_907169655.1. NCBI lineage: Eukaryota > Metazoa > Chordata > Mammalia > Rodentia > Muridae > Acomys > Acomys percivali. The sequence goes on from OU015752.1 coordinate 37,390,977, forward strand.
CTGCCCGGAAAAAAAAATTTACCCATCCCAAGCAGTCCTGTCTGTTCTAGTGAACTATACTTATACAATCAGGCACTGCCCTCTATTTCTTCTTAGTCCGCTGCTCCCGGGGGCCTATCTTACAATCCGTCATCATTGAATACAGCTTCCTTTGGACTTTATTGCTCTTGTCAAAGTATTGCCAGGAGCTGAGGATTATCCTTCATCTCTACTCCCAGCCTCCAAGGTGGAGGAGGCTACGCAGGCTAGACTGATATGGGTGCTGAACCACGAATCGTAATATGAAGATTGTTTGCAACTACCTGGTTGGATCTGTTGGCTCGGCTCAGCCTCACTTTTCAGAAATCCCCAAGTTACTTTTCTATTTTCATTTAGACTACTGTCTTAGTTACTGTATTATTGTCATATAAAGAGACACCATGACCAAGGCAACTTTTAAAAGAAAGCATGTAATTGGAATTTGACGACAGTTTCAGAGGGTTGATGGGTAATCATCGTGGAGTGGAGAATGGCAGCAGGCAGACAGGTGTGGCGCTGGAGCATGAGCTGAGAACTCATACCTTATCTGGAAGTTGCAGGCAGAGAGAACAAGATTGGGCCTGCTGTTATGAACTTTTGAAATGTCAAAGCCTATTCACAGTGACACATTTCCTCCAACACGGCCACACCCATTTCAACAAAGCCACACCCACTTCAACAAGGCCACACCCACTTCAACAAGGCCACACCCACTTCAACAAGCCCAGACTTCCTAATCCTTCTCAAACAGGTCCATGAAGTAAGGAACCAACATTCAAACATATGAGCCTATTGGGGCCATTCTCAATGAAGCTGCCACAATATGCTCAAAGACACGTACGTCTCCTCCTTCATGCAAAGAAACATGTATGACAGAGCTGGGGTGAAATCCACCTCCAATTCCTATTGTGCAGTTCAGGAACACTGATTTAGCTCTTTTGTGGTTAGGAAGAACATAGTATAATTTTCATAAATCTCAAACTCAGGAAACGTACAGTTGCCCATATGTAGGTAGCACTGGGTAAGAGCACTACTTCAGAGACAGAACAGAAAGATGAACATAGGGTTACACTTACCCTTTCTGTTCAGAGAATTCACTCACTTTTATCACACGATGGACTTTTTACCTGACTCTACCCTTCCTTCCAACTTCCTAAAGCATTGAACAGGCACAGTAACAGCCATCAAATCCCAAAGATTTCCAAGAGAATAGAGGAAGATATCTGCTCTATTTTTTTTTTTTTTTTTTTTTTTTTTGGGCAGTCCTGAAGACATTCTTTACTCCTCTGTAGCAAATGTAAACATCACTATCACTGATGATTATATGCCCTTTTTACACTCACACATGTATACTCACACACACACACATACCAACACACACACACATACACACACTTAGATCTGACCAGGGGGCAGGAAACACAAGGAATACATGAAGTCCCAGCCCCTGGTGACAATATAAACAGGATAATGTGTCTGGCCACAGAGGCAGGCTTGCAACTAACCTGCCATATGGGTCACAGTGAAAATGCTGCAGAGCCCAGTGAAGAGTGCCATAGATGACAGTTGCAGCTGTGGCTGCTGTGATCAGGGGTGACTCTTACTCAGCTCCCTGCTTACTACATGAACAAATGTACAAGGTTACATGTTCAGCCTGTCATTTCAGCTGTAGTGACTATCTATTGCTCTGGCCACATGTGTTTAGTGGAAGACATTGCTGGGGACTGATTAAACCTGCCTCGGGGGCTGGAGAGATGGTTCACTGGTTAAGAACACTTGCTGTTCTTGCATAGGACCTGGGTTCAGTTTCTAGCAGCTACATAGTTTCTCACAATGGGCTGTAACTCCCATCCAAAGAGAGCCAATGCCCTCCCTCATGGGCACCAGACAGACACATGTTGCATGGACACATATACAGGAAAATACTCATACACATAAAAATAAATACTTATAAAACACCTGCTTCAGTCAGCAGTGTTTCACCATATCTAAACTGACATCATTTCACATTTTTAGATACTTATTTGTGAATTAGTATTAAACGAGTATAGATAAGGCTGTCAACCTAGGAGAAATTCAGTAAGTAATTCTTGGATAAATGTTATGAACTCTTCCACAAAATACTATCCTTGACACTGACATTCTGCCTATTTACAAGTAGAACTGACACAAACAAGGATCAAGAGATTTTTGCAAGTGAACCTTAACAAAAAAAAAAAACAAGCCACAAAACCAAGTTGTCTTTTCCTGTGTGTCTTAGTATGTTAAGCCTGTGACTAGATAGTCCAGAGTCTGGGATGCCTTGTGATTTCCCTATTCAAAAAATTCTTGTGAGACCAAAGCTTTACTGGGTTGCTATGGGAACAGATGCATGTGATATGGCTGCATGAATAGAGGGGAAGCAACCAAAGTAAAAAGAAAATTACATCTTATTAACTATCTTCCCCCAGGCCTTCCCTAATAGTAGACTTATTTGAAAATTTGCCAGCAATGCCAGGGAAACATATTTCTTATGAGTCATCTAGTTCAAACAGATCAAATGTGTCTCAGGTGTTGGGTTCACGGGTGATGTTGTAAAAGTTGAGAACCAATGAAAGTCCCCCAGCCTTGTGGCTGATAAATGGCACAGTGACATCTTGTTTTCCTTCCTCCATATCTTTCAGCAGGACCTTTAACAAGAAGCAGGTCTTCTCACATTGAGGTCGTATCTTTTCATTCCCTCCGTCCACCCCCTTAATTGGAAACAGCAGAGCAGTGGGAACAGCCAGAGGGTGAAGGGAAAGGACCCAGGGAGCAGTAATAAGGCAGCCTGCTCCTCACTGCCTCAGACCTATTCAGAATACTCAAAGGCAGCAATGTTCCAGAGCAGGCCTTGGAGGCGAAGAAGGGAAGGAAAAGGAGAGGCAGAGAGACAGTCCAGGATGCACATGAAACCACAGCTCTCCTCTCATCGCCATTTGGAAATTTACTGTGACGACAGATCTTTCATGGTTCTGCACAGGCTTGAAGCCAGAAAGCGCAACCCTACCTTTAAGGCTGCCTCTTCCAAATAAAAGTAAATAAAATAAAAATCCTTCATGATGTCTGGGAGAATTCATGCACAGGGCAATAGCATTATGTAGGTCCCCGGGGGTGAAAACACAATGAAGTTGAAATCAGATTTTCTGGTTCAAGCCCAGTGGACATACTCAGGACCAGAAATCAGAAAAGCCCGTGTGGCCAGAGGGACCAGACACCGCGGAGTGGTGGGTATTCGGACCTCTTTGGGCTCAAGTCAACGACTCGTGAAACTGCCTGCTGATAGGAAGCAGCAAAGAGGCAGCCTTGGGACAGGTTTAGCCATGAACAAGCTGTGTATGGATTGTAAGTGGCAGGTGTCTATCCTGAAGGCAGTATGATGCAGAAGCTTTTTTTTTTATGATCTGGTACTCCCAATGTTAGTGCCAAGGGGTGCTGACCAGGGATCGTTCCAGCTTCCCCCCCTCTTCCCCCAGACACTGGTAAATTCATGCTCATCTTTGAAGAAATAAGCTTCTTCCTTTAAACATAGTATATTTTTCTGAAAAGATGGGCAGGGCAGAGCTCCACAGACGATCTGAAGATTTCCTTCATAAGCAGCATTGCAAATAATACTGGGAAAAAAAAAAAAGCTAACAATGTGCATCTGTCTGGAGATGATGTCTTTGTGATACAAGAAAGTGAAGTCATAGGGATTTCACCTTAATTATCAGAGTATCTCTTAGATCACATTTCGTTTTAGTGATGTGTGAGACTGTTGAAACTCATACCAAGAAGGTGGCAAAGCGAAAGTTCTAAGCATTCTACCCTCCCCTCATTGGCGACCAGCCCTGAATGTTTTTCCAGGGCCCATCTTAGCCCTCCAGGTTCTCAAAAATGTTTCAAGGTGACTGGAGAAGAAAACTGACTTGAATTTGAATTATTTTTTTCTCATGGACCTATTCCAATTCAAAGCAAAAGTCCAGATTTTGGTTTGGTTGTCTCTGCCTTTGTTTCATTTCTAAAAAGCCAGAAATGTATGTATCCCTGGAGGAATAAACCTAGAGCTTTGAAAACAGACTGTAAGCAGCTGTGTGCTCACTTGGCAGTCACAGAGACTTCCAGGCCCAGGGGCTTCCATACAGTAGTATCCCAGGAGTGAAGGTCCCGTCCGTCTTGGTCTCTGTCCCAGGAGCACGAGACAGAATAGGCAGGAAGGAACTCTGGGAGGGGCCAGGATGGTCACACTATCATGGTGGATCTGAGTGTGTCCCCAGCTGTCCCTCTCCTTCCCTTTCGTGTTCTCTGGCTGTCTCCCTCCTCACATGCCGCCTCAGGGTGCTCACTCGGCTTGGCTTACCTCTTGCTCACCCAGTAGCCGTGGTAGATTAAACTTCACTTGCTTTACCTTCACAGTGACCTTGCTGTTGGTTGAGTTCCCCGCTAGCCTGAAGTTTGGAGATGGAAGCTTGATGGGTAGAGCAAATGGTTATGATGTATCCAATTATGGTTATTCAGTAAAAATGGTTTTGCTCTTCTATTTGCACTTAAAAAACTGTGCAGAGGGTTGCTTTGGGTCACATAAGAGGCTTTCATTAAATGAGACAATTAGGATGATAGCAGAGATACTGATATTGTTTCATTAAGAGTCTGTTTCAATTCCCTGTTCCATACTGTACAGTAGGATTATGCATTATTCTAGAAACAATGTTTTCTAACTTATTATACATAGCTCAGCTTACTTTTTATTTACTTATTTATTTTACTGATAAACTCTTTAATCAGAAGATATTTCTAAAATAAGCTTTTTAGTGGCAAAACCAAGGTTGATCTAGATACACTTTTTTTTTAAAAGAATGCAAGTAAAACTTACGGCCTTTGGGGTTACAGATATAATTGCTGACAATGCTGGGTGGAAGCGTGAATCCTGAATGAAATTATGGACTGCACTTAGTAGAAGAGTCTCCAATGCTAAGGATATTTGGCTGTAGTCCAAATGCTGTATGTTAGAGTAAAATTCATTGGCACATTTATTGTAGGAATAGCTGGCACCTTTTGAGGGAGGTGGTGTATTGGCCTCCTATAGCCCAGCTCTGAGTAAAAGGAAAGCTTTCTTGCCTGCCAGTTAGAGAAAAAGAGTTCCAAGGAAGTACAGTGTGTCCTTGATGGTTTTGTACTGCATTCCCCAGGGCTCAGGTGGCCTCAGATACCAGCCTTTCTCCTACTGCTGGCTGCTTTTCACCTTAGCCTTTGATTGGTGATTGAGAATGGACAGAGAGGTAAACTACTCCCTAAGGCATTTGTACTTGACTACTGTGGGGATTGTTCCAGAAAACCTGAAAGCTCTCACTGCACTGTCTCTAGCCAGGGTCTCTTTTGCAGAACTAACTGCGAGTTGCACTAATTTTGATGACCCTTCTGAGGAATTTTGACAGAGCAGCTCAAACTGCTCTTTCATGCCTTCCGCTTATATGTACCCTAAAAAAAAAAGACTAGAAAAATATTTCCAAAATCTTTGAATTTAGTCTATGTTCTGTGCTCAGTCTAACATAGTTTGAAGGTGTAGTTTGGAACTGAGAGGATTGCATGCTGACCTGTGGCTAACATGGGCTACCAATAGAGGTACATATGCTCTGACTTCTACAGAAAGCCCTAGATTATAAACACAGCCAGTCCATAGGGGAGTCTAAAAGATTAAATTAATCTTGGAAGAAGAGCAAAAAGGAACTCAGGTGCATAGAAAACTAAAATGTTCAACAAGACCCAATTAAATTAAATAAACTGTCACTACCTCATGAGCTTACATAGATAAATGTGTTTTATCATCTCAGTGTGACCCTTACTTTCCAGTATCTTAGTGTTTGTCTTTGCTTATTCAGAAAGCATGCCAGAGAGGGCCAAGCCATTTGAGTCCAGAGTCTGCAAAAATTACTTGAGCTGGAAACCTAGAAGATTCTAAGGTCAACGTCAAAATTCAGTAGTTAGACCTTATGTCTGCATGGTAGATGCCAACCCCTAGGCACCACCAAAAATAATCTTAGTTATATAAATTACTTCAGTTTGTCAGAACTCGAAAAAGGTATGACACAAGGTTCTCTGAAGTTTAGTGCTTAGATTAACAATCTGAAGCCTCTAAACTCAGAAAAATAAAAACCCACCTCTCTAAATTTCCCTATAAAGACAGAAAATAAGGGTTTTTTTTTTTCAGCCATACTTACGAATATTTAGAATTTTTAATTTGGAGTAATATTTGGGCTTCATTACAGAGAGAGGTAGGGACAGGGGATCCCTCCTGGTTCCTAAGTACCCCAGTCCCACAACAATAGATTTGCATATGTGCACCTAAAAAAACATGTCATTATTTTTTAGGAACAGCTTGTTGTAATAAGAGTTTAGTTTACTTTTTTTTTTTTTTTGTACAGGTTTTGTTGTTGTTGTTGTCAGCACAGTTTAATCAAATGCCTGATAATGGCAAGGCTGATCATATGATTAATACTGATATGATCCTATATCAACTAAAATAGATGGAAACATGGGCTGTATATGTGTTATACCGAATGTTTGTGTAAATTCAGAGAATGAGTATATAAGTTACTTCAGGAAGCCCATTTCACTTGCTATAGTATGTTCAGAGATCTGTGCCATTGAGAGATCTATTTTTGCATTTTTTTTAGCCCTTTAGTTTCTCTAGCCCTGGGTGCCTGTTCCACAGATAGGAGCATTCATGGGCCTTCCCAGAGCCACACAGTTGACAGCAGTCATTGTTTAGTCTGCAGGCCTTTTCTGGACTGTGTATACAGAACTCCTACCCACTGTGGGTTCCAAAATAATTTTAAAAACTGATTGGGACCAAGATTCACTACCAGGAAACCATATGCTTGAGGATTTTCATGGTTAATTTTTACAGCTTTTATCCTGAAGTGTCAAAGACCCCTTAAACATATATTGAGTTAAAGGTTTCATAGTCCTGCAGTCAGATAATCTCTCTTGGGGCTCAGCGATCCTGGGTATCTAGATATTTTTTCAAAGGAAACACAAAGCAGGAAGTTAGGTCTTAGCATCTCAGGATTGGCTCTCAGCGGTAGACGTCTAGTTAAGTCATAAGAACACTGGACAGAGGCAACACAATGGCCAACAGGTAAACTGGTCCTTTCTCTGTCTGCCACAGCTAAGAATATTGTTTCATTTATAAATGTATTGGGGGGGCGGGGGAGAACATCACAAGAGTAATGTGACACAGGTGGAAAGGACATGACAACCAAATTTCAGCTTCATTCCATGAAATTTTCCTGGAACACAGGCACCATTGACACAAATGTTGTCTGCGGCTGCCTTTGCGGTACCATGGTAGAGTGAGTAGCTGCAGAGAGGCCTTCTGAGAGCAACAAGCCGAAACTATTTTCTATTTAGCCTTTGTATGGTCAACAGCTGGATCATTCCGATTCCAGTCACAGGACAAAAGACCATTGCTGTTTAGTAGAAAAACAGAAGAGCAGCATTTCTTAGTAAGATGGGAGTGGTGGCATCACTGTTTTGGTTACAGATTATTTTGTTTGCTGGAAGGGGAATCCTGGGTATTCAGCCCAGGGCTAGGCTAGCCCTCTACCACTGAGCCACAGCCTCTGGTTGTTCCCTTCTTAACAAGAGCGGAGACCATAAAAACATGTTAACTGCTATGGAAAGAGATGGCCGCACAAGCTAGCCCGAGACTACTCGAGCCTGGCCTCTAGGTGTGCCCACTTCCCTTTTTTCCCACTGCCCTTTCTAGTTCTGCACTGCCTAAGCTTCCAGAAAGGGGAGAGAATAAGAGCCAGCACCTTGCAGAAACATTTCCCCACAGACTGGAGAAGGTGACAATATTCAAATCAAAGTTTTTAAAAGTGAAGAGCCGCAGTCCCTCCAAGGTTCTGTTAGCATGGAAATTAACCACCATTAAAAAAAAGCAGGGGTACTTGATGAACCCCAACCTTTTGGACAATAGCTTTGCTGTGATGAGGACTAAGCAACACCAAGGATTAAAGGTCACTGTTTTCCATGGACTTTTAGAGTAAGGATAAAAATGTCATCTCTGATGATATCTTACTATTTTGAAAAGATTTTGCAGAGCAGTTTCTATTTTGAAGATAGTAGCAGGTGCAGCGAGGCAGGCAAATGGAAAAGAAGGTGAGGGGCAGGCAGAGGAAGGTAAGAAGCAAACACTGAAGGAAGCTAGAGATTAGCTGGCCTTCTCCATTTCTTGGTTAAAAATCACTTTTAGTGAAAAGTATATGAAATAATTCTGCTATTTAACAACCAGTTAGGTATACATTGTATGTGTTTCCTATAAGTAATCATATATGATTGAAAATGTGTCTTCCTTTGTTGAGTGCTATTTACAGGATTCTACTTCTTGTGACCGTATGCCGGGAATAGTGGTAGAAATATGCTATTTTCTTCAAAATGGAAACTTCTCTGCAAAATCTTTTCAAAACACTAAAATTTAACCAGGGATGACATTTATGTCCTTACTGTGAAAGTCCCCATGATAAACAGTGACCTTTAATCCTTTGTGTTGTCTTGGTCTTCATCACAGCAAAGTTATCGTCTAAAAGGTTGGGGATCAGATTTTTTTTTTCTTTCACTGAGGATGCTATATCATCTGGAAAAGACATGGAAGAATCAATTACTCAGTTAATGTCAGCTAATGGATGTTGAATAAATACCTGTCATAGTATTATGATAAATGCTATGGCAGATTCTAGAAATGATTAAATATGATCTTTAGCTTTCAGAGTTTTATAATCAAGAATGAAGATGGAGGAGGGGTGTTAGATGAAAAAGAAGTTGTGTGTGTGTGTGTGTGTGTGTGTGTGTGTGTGTGTGTGTGTGTGTGTGGTCTCTGTAGTTTCATTGAGGTCAGAATATGAATGCATGAACACAGGATTTCTTATGACTTGAAAACAGAATGCAGGAATGCAACATGTGTTCAAGATTTTAGAGACAGTGTTCCAAGTCCATTACTATGTTCCTCAACCTGACATTCTAAGATATAAATAAAGTCTGTTGTCCAGAGTAGAAGGGAAAAGATGGCAAGTTTATCAAAGGAAGAAACAACAAAAAAGGAAGGGTCAAAACCAGGCATCCAAGTGGCAGGGGGTCAGAAAAAGAAACATAAACACCGGTACTTACGGCTAGTACTTTCAAGGCATTGAAGTGAGACTTTTCTGATGCACTAAGGTTGAAGTGTTATATAGACATATAATTGCAACAACCCCTAAGGCCATAATAAACCCCATAAACAGTTTAATTAGCCAGGAAAATGGGAAGTACACATTCAGCACCAAAGGAGGCGTGGTCAGAAATTGAAGTTAAAACCTTGGCAGCCCTTAAATTTGTAGAGGAGGTGGGGAGTGAAATATTTGAAGAACAAGGAATAAGTTCACTTCGTATAATAAACTAGTGTAAAAGAACATTTCAAGAGAAGAGTCAACAGGGAAACATACATGTATCTTCACACATGTAGCTTACGAACAAGAGTGATGGAGGCAAGAGCCCAAAGCGGAAGCCACTAGGATCATTCCCATGTGTAGCTGGCGTTTAGTGTTGGGATACAAACCAGACTACCTCAGGCCTGCCTTTGGGTAACTTCCAACCACTATTTTATTGCTGTCTATTAAAGTGTACTTTGGGAGCTGTTGAGATGGCTTAGCGGTGAAGGTCACTTGATGACATGCAGGTGACCTTGGTCTGGTTCCCAGCACTCACATGGCAGCTTCTAACTGCCTGTTCTATGAGATCAGACACTCTCTTCTGGCTTATTAGGGCTGCATGCATGTAATATACGTGAGTGAAAGTGGGCACGAACATAATTAAATAAACCTTCACATTTCATTTTGATTCCTTTACAGTGATCATTTGTTTAATCGTTCCCATTTATTTACCTTTTGTTTATTTTTATCTAGGAATTTATCGTATTTTGCTACACAAAGTAGCCCCTCTGCTGTCATTTTGAACCTCTGGGAAGCTCGTCATCAACAGGATGGGGACCTTGACTCACTCGCCTGTGCCCTTGAAGAGATTGGGAGGACACACACGAAACTGTCCAACATCACAGAGTCCCAGCTTGATGAAGCTGACTTCAACTACAGCAGGCAAAATGGACTCTAGTCAATTTCTTCTCTTGAGGCAGCACTAGTGATGGCCAGCTTCTGAGCAGTGACTTCAAGTGAGGAACAAGAGGCAGGTTTCTGCCCAGGGGCATTTGGGGAATTCAGCCTTTATTGAGAGTCAGTGAGAATCCCTGGTTGAAGAAAATGAGTTTGATGTAGGTAAAACATGTTAATAGCAGAAGAGAGAGAGAGAGAGAGAGAGAGAGAGAGGATCCTGCTCTCTCCTCTGAGTCCATACACGGGTAAACCTTGGTTATGCTGAGGGTAAAAGTGAAGGAAACTGTAAATGAAAGGAGTTCTCAAAAATAGACACACTACAATAACACCAGGAAGGCAGAGATTAAGTGCACGTTTGGAAACAGGTTATTAATGATTTACCCCACAGGGATAGCTGATTCTGAGACCCGATTTTCAGTTTCCAATCAACTGGCATCCTGGATGTTGGAAATCATGGTAATCTAGCTTTCAGACGTGAAATCAGATTGCCAACCTACTAGTGATGTCACCAGTGTTGGGGAGGGCATTTGGAATATGAGTACATCACACCAGCACTAATTAATTATATGAGCCACTTAATGGAGACAAGATCAAAAAGTAAGATAGACCTCAAACTAGTTTCTGGTACCTCACCTTCATTTTTTTTTCTCCCAGAGACAAAACTCATTGCTCTTCCCATACTGACAGATTACAGTATGGAGGTAGTAAGGAACATGACTCTACATTTCAATATGGAAACATATTTCTCCTAATGCAACAGAGCAGAGCAAACTCTGTTCCTAGTCAAGCCACTCAAATCTCAAAGTGCTGCTAGAATACAGCTTACTCCATGAAGTGGAGGTAGGAGAGGCTAGCCCCAGTCCAGGAAAATATACACACTGTAATGTCCCAGGCTTCCAGTGAGCTCTGATTTTAAGAGATGGGTAAATGGCCCAAGTTCTCCAGTATTTTTCCCATAAGAAATATGTTTTACTGTGTTTTTCCATCCAGATTCTGGAAATCTTCTAATGTTTTATACTATGATATCACAGTATGTCTCAATAGGGCTTTAGGACATCACCTCTCAGAAACTTACCTGATAGCCTTTCTGAGTAACGCTGAGAAAATAAATGCATCCATGGAATAGAAGCCTACCACACTCCCAGGAACCATACCTGTCCTTCAGAGAGACTTTGTGCTCTGACTGCCTGGCCTCACCATGTATACTTTCTCCTTAACACTTCACTCATAGCTCTCCTTTTATGTTATATATATACACACAGTATTATAGAGAACTGAAATCTGTAGATTATTTGTGACCTTCATCTTATGCTTTACTACCCTTTCATATTTGATTACATCATTTTGACCAATATCTTGGGAGTCTGAGGACGAACAAACATACTCATCTTCTGGAGATTTCGGTGACTGTCCATGATGAGAGCAACACAAGTCAAACACCTACATTAACTTCCAGGCAGCTACATAGTTACTTTGGGGATGACTGTATTTGAAAAAGAATGGTCAGAAATAGGAAAAGAGAGAATCCTTGGTAATGAGGACATGGTTGTGCTTTTTTGTTGTTGTTGTTGTTGTTGTTGTTTTTTAGTCTTTTGTGTGAAAACAAATGTTTTAAATCTCTTCCCAAGTGGAAAAGACCTAAAGGCAGGTTGACATTATGATCCTATGGATAAGGCATTGAAGAACTCTTGAATATGTTAGCCATTTTATCTAACTAGTGTGTGATATACCTGATCCCCTATATTACATAGAAGACTTTGCTCTGGGCAAATCAAAAGAAAGCAATTTGCTTTGTACAGAACTCAAAGGCTTATTCTGTTGAACAAATGAATCATCTTAGAACTGTCAAACTTACTCAGAATCCCGTATCTGGATCAAGAGAGCACCTTTTTCCCAGTACTCTCGACTTATTTATTCATCCTTGTGAAGACGAACAAGAAAAGAGCATAAAAGTGTAAAACCACTCGACATCCCTGATAGAGTTTTTGAGAAAAAGATATGGAAATAGGTGATGATGAGTCATAAGCCAGATTGATGATGAGTGGCAGGATCAGATGCAGACAGAGTCTGCATCCCCTGTTAAGTAATAAGCTATTTGCAGCACACTCTAGAGAGACCTTCTGTTAATGTCCATTTGGAAGATTTTTATTTTAAACTTCCTACCCTATCCATTTATCTTCTTTCCCTTCCAATTGGCCTTATAATTGTTTATCTGTTGTGTGAACCTACAATGTTATTTGTAGATTTTTAAAAAAACATTTTTATACTTTTATGAACATAAAAATTGTCAGTCCTTTTCCTGGCATCTATGTAGGTTATCTTAAGGTGAGGTAACATGAACAACATGAATGTGGATCCCAAGTGTCTGCAGTTTCCCCATTGGCTTGAGGTTTTGTGTTTTGTTTGTTTGGGTTTTTTTTTTTTTTTTGACCTACATTTATAAGTGCCCTTGCGCATATGCAGTGATAAGGGAGACATTATCAGGAGTCACCGCACATCCAGTTCATGGTTCAGTAAGGTCCACCTTGACCGTTATGTTTCCTCCATTATACCTGTCTGATTTCTGCTAGGATGCTACACAGGATTTTGAAATAAATATGTTACATTCTGCAGTCTTTGCCTGCCAGGGTTGTGTAATATTTTACAATAAAATTTCAAAGAGAACCCTGGTCTGGGAGATTTACAAACCAAGGGATTTACAGACCAGTGTGTGTCGGGAGAAGGTCTGCAGGTCACAGTCTTAGCTCACACTACAAAGTGATGATTCACTGTGACCTCCAGCTTTTCCATCGTCTTTACCTGACACCATGCAACACCACAACACAAATGTCCCTCATGGAAGCGGCTTACTCACTACTCCAGGCACTAAATTCAAAAGTGTCGCTGTCCTAATACAAGAAGAAGCAAAAATTAAAAGTGGCCTTAAATACTTGGTAGGTTATATAACATTTTTACAAAAATATCCTACTTAATGACAAATTTCTCAGTGTCCAGGGACATTAAGTCTAATAGTTATGTGTTAAACACAACTTAAAATTATGCCACCAAAATGGTGCGATCCACAGCTTTGCAAGACTACAGCATATAAAGTTAATTTATGGTCTTTACAACTTACATGTTCTGGCTTAGCAGTTTATATTAACATTCTTTAAGCCAAAAGGAAACTTGTTCTGTGGATTTAAATGCAAACTTCATTTACCAGTGCAGACAGACTCATAAAACTCAGATGTACTCCCACAAAAATTTTATTGGCCTTTTTGTAAGAGATGAAAGGCATTGATATAGCTCTCTTTAAAGAGAGAAACTTTTCTCTTATTTTTTTTTTTTTTTTTTATTATTTTTATCTCAAACTGCCACGGTCCTGGTATTTTTTCTTCCGTTTGGCTAGGAGAAGGACTATTGCATTAAATCACACAGGGTTCTCTTTGGAGTGAAGTTTCTGGATTCGCTGCAGTGATTTTCTTTTTTTTCCTCGACAAAACCTCTAAACATCAAACGGATGATGCAAAAGTGGAAAATTAAAATGGTATGAATGGTTTTACACACTTTCACCGAATTTACTTGTGACCTTCAGAATGTTAAGAAAATCTTTGGATATGCCTCTATTTTAGTTTTTCCTTCCAGATGGTTTCAATTTCTTGGTCTGCCTGGCCTCTGCGGATGTGTTGAATGGTAGAGCTATCAGACATGGGAAAGGCAACATTCTCTGAGGCCTTTATTCCAGCAGAAATGAAGAGGGAACTAAGAAACGTGCCTCACTGGCCCACTGCGTGGCCCATTTTCATTATGTCTCTCATGAAGCATTGCGCAACCTGAACCCTTAGTAACTCCCAAAGCCTGGACTGCAGGCGACAGCCACAGCACCTGGGAGAACAAAAATTGTGGGCTTACCGATGGTGACAACATTTTATTAGCCCTTTGGTGTTCATTGTCATAGCACTGTATTTGAACATTGATGCTTTTTGCCAACAGTTGAATGGCCACCGTTTCTGTAGTTGCCACTGTTTCGTCCGCATAGAATTTTCCCGAACTACAAGAAGAAACGTATTTTGTCAAATGTCAAAAAAGTGAAAATGTTCCTGTTCTTAGATGTGTTGCATATTTTGTGTTTTTCTTTTCCAAACTCTTTCAAAAGCTGCAGTGACAAAGCTGTTTGGCTGTGTTTACAGCATGTGGTGTCTTTTGCAAAAACAACTCTAGGAGAAGCCAGTGTCTACCGTGGACTCCTACATCCCCACGACAGCGTCACCAAGAAAACCGAAATGGCAATTTGTAAACTGTCATCTTTTTTTCCCTGAGGATCAAAGGGGATGGCACCAGGCCTGGCTATTAGTCACTAGTGTGTAGTACTGTGATCTGAAGTAGGAAGTTTCTCTCGCATAGAATAATTGTGGTTTTTGAAGCAGCTACCCATTGCTTTTTCCTTTTTGCTGTGGAGATCATGGACTTGGAGTGTCCTCACTAAGTGGGCCTAAGACAGTTACATTGCAACTTCATGTCTTCAAACCGACCATGCATCTGAACCCAAAGATTTAAAAAAAAAAGGCAGGACGCATCCTAGCTAGGCCTAAGCTTACATTTTCCCCTGCCCTACCCAGTATTAAGTTCAGGAGGAGTTCTTCCCCCCCCCCCCCCACCTGACAAAGTTACTCCTTTCAATTCTATTATATATCAGTGAATCTGGTTAATGTCTTTCTTTGCCTGAGTGGAAATATGTGCCAAATACTTTTTACCAGAGGCATAGATGGGTATAATGATTATGCCCTTTGTCTCAAATTTGGCTAACTAGTAACCAAATTAATTCACCCGACTCAAGCATGATTCACACCTAAATTCCAGAATTAGGAAAAGCGTACAATAACCTTAAAATTGGAGACCTTTCTAGTGAGTGGTGAGCTACCTAGGGTTCTGATGAAAGCGGGATAGATAAGGGAATATGGAAGCCGGTTATCATGCCGTGTGAGCCCTTTCCCCAAACACGGGCATTGAGCCCGAATGTGGAGGCAGCAATTTTAACAGTCCGTCATTAGCAAGCGTGGGGAGTGGTAAGTGGGAGAGTCACCAGGAGACAGGGCATCCTGGGGGGAAAGCTGAGACCAGAAGCCCCCATCAGGCACCTTCAAGATGCTTCCTGCTCCCATAGAAAACTTCTCAGTAAAGGGACAAATACCCAAATGTCAGAATTCCCCAGTCTAGAAAACAGCTGTCTCCATCTCTACACAAAATGAAGAGCAGAACTTCCATTCTTCATAATTAAGTCTGATTGATATACACACCCCAATTAGGTTACAACCTAGAACTATCGTGAACACGGGCAGGTGGGAGAATGCCAGTTCGTTTCCCTAATCCCAAATTTGGAAACATGGGTGATATTTTCCCCCTCCTTCTATATAGAAGAATTTAAAACATATTTCATTTTGTTCTTTTTATTTTAGGAAGGTACATGGGGGCGTTCTTTCAAATGATTCATTTTGTTTTTCAAACCCATACCACTCTCAATGCTCATTTGATGTATTCAAAGCCAAAAAAATTAATAATAATATTTGAAGCAGAGCTGAACACTAACTCGGACATGAAGCTGAAGGAGTGAACAAGCCAGAGAAGAGGGTCTAAGCAAAGCATGGCCTTGGCTTCATACCACACTTTTTGTGCCTTGTATTATCAGTGTAAATTCTGAATGTTGTACAGTAAATACTTGGATGGACTCCTTAGCAAGGACGCACCGGCTTCTTTTTCAGCACATGTACATATCTATAAATATATATACATATATATTTGGTAATGCCAAACAGCTATGTTATATTGTACTGAACAAAATGGCCCGTTTGGATGTTTTATGTAGAGTTTGCAAAAAAAAAAAAATTGGATGGTTATCGACTTTTCGAGATAAATGTACAGGCATAAATTACTGCTTACCAGTTATTTATGAATAAAGAGTCTTTTATTGACATTTTAGGATGTGCTCCATGAGTCGGACTTTGCACTCTCAGTGAGGACAACTCTATCCTGTCCTAGCAGGTGTTGGGATGCTCTCTTTAAGGAAAGTTCTTAAATCCTTTAAACTTAGTGAAACTCACTTCTCTGTTTGGACTCAGTAAAACACGATGGGCCGTTTAAAGGAAACTACATTAGCTTCTAAGAACTCTAGGCCACCTAAATACACATATGCTGTGCACACACACCCCTTTCTTAGGGATGGAGCTTTAAGTCTTAGATAGGGTTTTATTGCTATGAAGAGACACCATGACCACGGCAACTCTTATAAAGGAAACCATTTCATTGGGGCTGGCTTACAGTTTCAGAGGTTTAGTGCATTGTCATGGCAGGAAACATGGTGGCATGCAGGGACGCATGGTTTTATAAAAGGAGCTGAGAGTTCTATATCTTGGTCCACAGGCAGAAAAGGAGACTGTGGCATAGTGGCCAGACTTGAGCTTATAAGACCTCGAAGTCCACGCCCCCGTGACACACTTCCTCCAACAAGGCCACACCTACTCCAACAAGGCCATTTCTCCTAAGAGTGCCACTCTCTGTGGACCAAGCATTAACAAATGTGAGTCTGTGGGAGCCATTCCTATTCAAACCACCACAGGTAATCATAGCCTTTCTTAGGGATGTAATTTCAGATACTGCAAGTGAATCATATAGCCTTCCCATAAGTGAAATGCCTTTTTTCATAACCCTCAAATGTGTATACTTTTTGAACAAACTCTGCTGGCTGGAGAGATGACTCCATGCTTAAGAGTACTAGTTTCTGCTCCAGAGGACCCGAGAGCTAATCCCAGCATCCATGACAGGTGACTCATAGCCACCTGTAACTCTAGCTCTAAGAGACCCAACTCCTGTTCTGGCCTCCATACATGTGCATACATGGGCACATACAAATGCCTGTGCACAATCCACATAATTAAAAAATAAAAATAAAAATTTTTTAAAAAATATAGATAATATCATCCACCTTGCCATGGAAAAAATAGTTAGACAATGCATAGAATATTTATGGAAAGATAGTAGGAAACTATGTAGAATGTTAGGCATTCCAACCACATTTGACTAGCTGATTCTCTTTTCAATGATATTCAAAATATGGAAAATTATCAGGGAACTTAATGAAAAATTTTAAAGTTGATCTGAGCTAAAACAATATGGTGCACCCATAAATATTTTCTAAGTTATTTAAAAGTAATTGGTGAAGATTAAAAAAATAAATAGTTTTCTCAAAGCTACACACACCCACCACCACCACCACCACCACCACCACCACCACCACCACCACCAGAACCAAAAACAGCAAAAATACTGTTTTCATAGAAGTATTATAGGTTTTGTTGTTGTACTGGTTATAGTTGTGAAGTTGTGAAGTACACAGAACCACCATCCTCTACTCCCTAGCAACCTGATATGTGGGTTGCCTTGATGTGTGTGGTGAATCTTGGAAATGGAAACTAATGTGTAAATTTTTTGGACCATTTATCTTCCTCCCGCATTGTCTGATGGAACTGTCAGGATGACATTGGCCTGAATTTCCACACCATGTCTGTGAGTGGCTCCAAAGCTTCTTTCTGACCACGCTGAGACTTGGGCTAGCTTTAAAGCTGATTTAAGCTACAGAAATAAGGAGAGGTGATTTCAACTAACATAAAGTGGGTAAATCAGTGCTAAAATGTCAAAACTAAGCCAAATTTTAAGTATTTCCTTGACAGTTAAAACAAATAAATGTATGAGTTCGACTCTAACTTGAACTAAAGGAATGGTGTAAGTAGCAGAGAGGGCCAGATCAGGATAAAGCTGTAATTAATTATATAATTTGTCCAGTTAATAGGCAGGTGTGTTTGCCCATACTTCTCCTCCCAGCTCTTGGAAAACTGAAGCAAGAGACTTGCCCACAACTTCAAAGCCAACATGGATTTTGTATTTTAAAAAAAAGTGTGTGTGTACACATGGATATGTGAAGCTCTTCTAATTATGAATGGATCTGGTTAGTGTGGGCTTTCCTCTGCAGCCAATATGTGTGAAGATTTGGTTGTGATAAAAGCTTGCCTATTCACTCAAGAGAATACATCGACTATTTACAGCATGTGGCAGTTGTTAATAAGCATGATACTTAATGTTTATGTTTCATATAGAGGAGCAGTAACAATAGAATTTTCCATCCATCACAGTCTGATAGGGGAAAGAAAAGAAACAAGTAAAGCCCCTATCCCTACATGTCACGTACAAGGGAGGAATGAAAGTTCATCTCCATCTTCTGTTGGACACTTGTTGAAGAATAGTTACATGAAAGAGTTGGAGACCAGACATGTTAGGATGCTAATTGAGTGTGCCATTCTCTGGATGTGTAACCTTGGCCATTGAGTTTGCTATTTCCTGGATCCACGACCTTCGCCAAAGTATTCTTCACATTTAAAAAGGGATAACTCCTGTTGAGTTCAATGAGCAGGAACTAGATGATAAGAAGGACTGTGCTGATGATTTCGTTGACAAAATGCTTGCCTTGCAAGCATGAGAGCCCCAGTGCAATTTCTAGGACCCATATGAAAATGTGTAGTAGTACCTGCATTATCCCAGCTGATGACTGAGGAACCACGTGCAAGGTCCTTTGGCCTGCACACACACACACACACACACACACACACACACACACACACACATATACATTTGTATATACTCTCTTACACACATGTGCTTACATTTATGCAAATGTGAAAACATACATTAGAAACTAAACAGCTGTCCTTGCCTAGTTCTGACTGGAAAACACTCATTATGTAGCCATAGAATGTCTTTATAATGTAATTTAGAGAGGGTACCTGTGAGAAAAACACATATTGAAATCATATCTGTTAGTAAGCCTATATTTAAAATATAGCGTTCTTGCATATAGCCAGTGCTCTGTCAATGAGCTGTCTGCGTCCTGGTTTTCAGGTAACTGAAGACCCCAGAATTGAATGTATGTGTAAATCCAACAACGAAGAGCTGGCTGAGCACATCACCTGCCAAACTTCTCCATTATAAATAGGGCATCCATAAATGATGCCCTTGAAGGTTATTGAATGATATTGACCCAACCTCCATTGACTCACTGTCTCAAGTCAAGAGATTACATAGCATCAAACAGCAAATGCCACAAAATTGGTGAGCACAGAATATTGAGAGAGAAAAACCACTGCAAGTTTCATAGAGATAAGTTTCAGAAGTTTTCTACATAAGTTACCACTGAACTAAAATTTAGATATGATTTATTGCTAAAGCTTAGTCTGTATCATTGTATAACAAATTCCATCGTTTGGGGCTGGAAATAACCACCATTTATTATTCTTACACACTTTTGGATCTTCATGGCCTGAGTCAAGTTCACCAAGTGTTTTGAAATGCAGCCAGTTCTATAAGGGATTCACAAAATCAGCATATGCACATGGTAGAAAAATAGAATCTACCCATTGATGTGAACAGCTACATAATCAAGTCACAGCACATAGAAAAGTTACAGGAAGTGTTGGAGAATTTGTGTCATGGTTTTCATTTATCCATGAGAAAGAATTTGTCAGATGAAACAAAAGAGGAAAAGCGCTCAGACAGAAATGTTGGGTCAAGGCCTTCACTCCTCCATCAGAAATAAGAATTTGACAGACAAAAACAAAAGAGGAAAAACAAGCAAGCAGAAAACAGTGCTGATAAACATATTAACGAGAATGTCATTCATGAGAGACTACCATATTTTTTTGGTGCTTTTTAATCCTTCAAACCCACTAAGCTTTTTAGATTAGCGTGTTCCAGACTTTGGTGTTGTATTAGGAGATGATCCTGTGCTCTGCTGTGTTAGGAAAAGCTGGTTTATGGGGCTCTTTCATGGTGAGTCTTCTCATAGTACAGTAAGCAGTAAGTATGTCCCACATGCTGGGCCTTTCACGTGGATTTCTTCCTTTAACTCTCTAATGCTCACATGCCACTGCCACTATTACTAGAACTAGTTTGCAGTCGTGAAACTAAAAAGAGTAAAGGTATGCTACTATACCAACCAATCACTCAGGCAAGGCCACTAACCTTTTTTGAATATTTGCCGATTACCACCTCCTTAGCAAGCACATCAAGTGGCATCTTAAAGTTTAATTCTGAAATGTCAGTGTTTGCTAAAGAGATACAAAAGACAAACAGTATCTTCCAGCCTGAATTAATTTAGTCCAGGTTACCTTCAGTTTCTCTTCCCTCGTCTATGAACCCATTTTTGTGCACATCACAGACCTTCATACATCTGAATATATAAGCACAAACCAACATACTTAGCACTTTGATTCTCGCCGGGAATGCTTTATTGCATTTCTCTATGACTCATTATAATGTATCCTTAGAATTGACAAGGAGTTATCAATACTTTGTTAAACCTCACAAAGACTACTTTAAAAACAAAAGGCTAGAGGCATCTTTAGAAGCAATTAAATAACTTGTGTCAAATGATTCTGCTCTCTCTAAGCTTGGAGCAAAATCCAATGTGTCCTTTCCTTCCTGGGAATGTTGGGAATCCAGCCATAAATGCAATACTGCCCAAGCAAATGGGGAGCTCTGGTCTCTGCTCTCAGAGAATTCATTTATATTTTGAGTTGTGGTTCCCCCCCCCCCATCAACCCCACCCTCAAACTATAAAATCGACATCCATCAATATCCTGGGACAAGAATTTAGTTGAAAAAAATATTTTTTTTAAAATTCTAGTAAGGGCTATTTTCATTTGTAAAAAATAAAAAATAAAAATACCACATTGACTGTTAATGCATAAAAAAGAGGTCAGAATTTAGGGTTTTTTTTCTTTGTTTTATTTTACCAGCTTGTGAGAGATACACATACAAACTTCCAGGGGCTGAGCACATGCTCCTTCATCTCCTTCTATCCCACAGTTGAGTGATATTGCTAAAATATGCAGGACCAGAGACTGTTTCTTATCCTAATACCATTAACCTAAACTTCCAAATACTTTAGAAGAGATTATCAATATGTGTATGCCCTCAGCAATGTCATAAGTAAAATTAAATTATACAAAACTCCAAATTAGCCATGCATTTATCAACAATGGGATGTGTACAAGATCGTGTGTCTATTCTTGGCTCTTATGGACCTCAGCAGTTATTTCCTCTTATTGTCCTTTAACATCTAAGCAAACAAGGAAACTCATTTCACCATTTAATTGTACATTCTGTTTTCTTACTGCTTTGCCAAGCCTTTGAGTTTATTTTAAAAACAATATTTATTATGTATACAATAAAATTTAAAGAATACACTGTAGTAGGCAGTGGAAATATAGCAGTGACCTAAACATCCCAGTCTCACGGGTATTCCACATTCCCATAAGGGAACAAAGTAAAGAATGAATAAGTAAGAGAAATACAAGGTAAGGTAGAAATAGGCTAGGAGGAAGAATAGGGCTTCCAGAGTGTGACTCCAATGATATTTTAAAACAGGAGTATCAAGCAAGGTCTCCCTAAGAAGGTAGCTTTTGGGTAAATAGATAAGATAAAGATATGTTAAGAAGGTGACATAGGGCAGAGGGAAGATACCCTGCAAGGCAGGCCTTGAGATGGCCATACTGTGCCAGACATACTCAAGGAATATCAGTACAGATGTTGTTACTGAGAGTAGAAGACAAGCTTGAACAAGAGTAGGGGGACAGGCCACATTTGCTTGTATATGCTTGTGCCTTTTGTTGTATGGTGTGGGATGACACTGCTGCTATGGGAATGGTATTAGCATGGATGTAGGTAGATAGTACACATGCTAAGTGGAAGAAGGGTAATATGTGTGAGGCACTGCTGTAGAAATCCCCAGGAGAGGCTGACTATTGGTAATTGCAGTGGCAGAGATCAGATGTGATCATCAATATAGTCTGAAAGGTAGGGCTTACAGAACTTTTTGAGGAAATGAATAAATGTTTTGAAAGGAAGCATTAAAAACTAACGGCATCTCCAAGACGTTGGTATAGGCAACCAAATACACAGAGATAACATTATTATTGTAGAATTTGGCAAATGGATATTTAAAGAAAGGTAAAAACCAAGAGTTAGGTTGTTTGTTTTGTCCAGTTCAAATACCTATTAGACACCTAATTGGAAATTTGGAACGTATAGCTGGATATGTGAATGTGAAGCACACAGAACAATAGATGGCATTAAAATCATGATACAACCCTGGTATCAATCCTTGGGGCACTTGAAAATCACAGCCTTCATATGATTAGAAGAAAGCAGAGGAAACCAGCAAAGAGTGGCCATTCAGGTGAGAGAAATATCAGGATCATGGGAGCCAAACAAATGGAAGACAGATAACAAAGAAGTGCACGAAGAGCCCTGTCAGGTAATGCTAAAATGTTCCTCTGTGTGAGCATTAGTGATGTACATCAAGCTCAGCAGGGTAGACAATTCTTAGAATTATTACCTAATACTAAAATTGTGTTTAGGGAGTATTTGTTGTAAACACAAAGGCTTTCAGAACCCCTTAGCCCTATTGGCACATTGTGGAGAGAAGCTGTCCTGAGCTCTGAAGGGTCTTCAATGGCATCCCTGACCTGTACTTGTACCCTCTATGTGTCAGCAGCATCTATGAGCTGGAGTAATTGAAAACACCTCTACACATCCCCCAATATCCTTTAAAGAACAAAACAGGCTGCAGATGAGAGCCACTGACCCACACAGTGGCGATGGGAAGGAGCTTATGTAGAGCGAAAACCAAATCACTGCAGAATGAGAATTCAAGGGAAGGAGGGGGAGTAGAATCATCTAGATATACACTGAAAGTTTCAAAACTTAAAGGAGGAATACATGACCTGGGATGTAAATAACCCCAGGGCCCACAATGAAGGAAGCCAACATCATTGCAAGAATTGTAATCCCATTGCTTAGAAGTGAAAGACTAACAAATACCTGAAGGTAAGTCTAGCCTGAGTGTGACAAACCTTGTCTCAATGAACAACAATGAATAGTGCTGTCTCCTGAGACGAAAACACCCAAGGTTTCCCCCACATACATCTGAAAACACAAGAGAACATGTATACACACACACAATGAAACATAAGAGCAATGTACTGACTAGAATGACAAGGAAGCAGAAACTCTCTGAAGAGAGATAATTTAGGGCATCAGTAGATGGCTGCAACTGGTACAGGTGGTGGGTGGATTCTTTCAAAATAGAAGCATCAGAAATGGAAAATATTAGGGTGGAGAAAGTTTGGACATGTCTGGAAGTAGCAGTGGAGGAGGAGAGAAGGAAGAACTCACAGCCCAACTCCAGCAGTAGGAAAAAAAAACCATAGGAGAGGAAATAGTAACTACCTAGAAGATGGAGAGATTAACAAAGAGCCAGGTTAGGTGATAGTAACAAGAAGGAAGCACTGAGCAATACAATTGGGGGTCTAGAGCATTTTGCTCATCACTGTGGCAACACAGCAGTATTTAAGTTGACATGGATAGATGACTCCTATGAGGATTATCATGAAGGAGGCAGAGTTGACCTGGAAATAGGGGCATCCTCTGGAGATTGGCTTCAGGAGAGCAAAAGGACACACTATAAAACAATAAATTCATCAAGAAAGTGGTTGAGTAAAAATTCTTTGAGTCTATCCACTTATTCACACATTTAGATATCATTGTCATGTCTGAAATATTTCTTAAAGTCTCTGAGGTACAGAAAAGAACACACTTATGTAACAGAACTAGAATAGAGAAACGCAGAACTTAGTCTAAAATTGAAAAGCTAACTGGCAGCAGCACTTAAAGCATATCTGCTTATGAGATAATAATTCTCTCCCCCCCCCCCCAAAAAAAAAGGCAGGCACGATAGTATATATGAAAGAACACACCTGATAAGGCTGAGACAGGAACATTACAAATTTGAGGCTAGCCTGGGCTTCATACCAAAAGCCTACATCAAAAAGTAAAGTCAAGTCAAACTAGAACAAAACATTGCCTTGATGGTTTTCATCCATGACATACATAGAGCAGAAAAATCTTCGTAATTACAAAGTTGAAATTTGGGGGTTAGTGACAGGCAGATTACAAAGAGGGATTGGTTGCCTGAACTCTTGGGGCTGTAGAGGTCTACAGGAAACAGAATATGTGGCATTTGGCCCAGAAATGGTACCTTCATCTTCAGCCTCCTTTCTGCCGTAACTGGAGGAAGTAGATGCTGAAAGACAATGTCAAAAGAAAATGCTTTGGAAAGAAACATAGTCTTGCATCTAATAGTTTTGTAGGGAGAGATGTGTGAGTGGGTGGCATGCTTGTACCACAGTGTGTGTTCACGTGAAGGTCAAAGGGCAACCACTGGGAGTCAACTCTCACCTTCTGCCTTCTTGAGGCTGAGTCCTTTGTTTCAACCACTTCTCAGAATCTCAGGAGAACTGAACTGTGAGCCCCCTGCTGTTTCTCCTGCCTCTACTAGCCACCTTGCAGAGGGAGTGTGGAGGCTACAAATGTCTACCACCCTATCTGGCTTTTTCTTGTGGGGGTCTGAGGATTAAGCTTAGGTTGTCAGACTTCTGCAGCTTTTGTCTGCTGAGCCATCTACCCAAACCCTTCCTTGATATTATTAAAGGAAAAAAAGTTCAAAAATGTAAAAATATAACTTACATGCAAATATGTGATAGAAAGAATGTCAGAACTTTTGTTAACTTTACTAGAAGTGGATGAAGTGTAAAATCCAGTCAGAGAAAGATCTGGAGGAGAGATCATGTGTATGCAAGTGCATACATACAAATATATGCACTTGAAACCCCTACAATGGCTTTTTGATTGGAGACAAAACTTGTTAAAATTATACAGGATAATAATAGACATGAAATTAGTTAATAATATGCAGGACAATGCTAATCTACCTGGTAATACTTCATAGAGTCCTACAAATTTGGGTCTGGTTTTCCTAATTGTGAAAATCAGTTACATCTAGTAAATATTCATGTGCATTGCTGTGAACTGGAATCATTCTGATCTCCTTCCATGTTTCTATAGTTTAATTTATACACCCACTGAACACTGTATAACCAAGTCAATGGAGGTCACCTACAGGAGCACAGACCCATGGAATCAGATAATCCCCAAAATGTCAGATAGACATACACACACCTGTTACTTCACTGGAAACTTACCTGGCACGACTTTTGCACACATTCAAAGCCTCTATTGCTTTTTCTTGACAGTACACAGTGTACCTTAGGAACCTGATGGGATCCTGTTATTTGGCACCACCTCTCAATTCTTCAAGTCACTTCTGTCATGTTTTTCATTGATGTTCCCTCAAGTGTTTCCCCTTTCTTTACTCTTAACATTCTTGACTCCAGGGCAAAAGCTACAAAGTGAAGAGAGAAGTCATATGGTCTCTCTAACACCCTCCGTCCTATCCTTGTCTCTACATCAATTCTTGTCAATCCTGGAGTTACACAAGGGTTGATTTATATAGCTGTGGTACAGTAGTTAGCCGGTGGAAGTGAGAAAAGTGAAGCTGTTCCACTTCCGTCACTGACAAGCACCAATTCCCCTATTTTCCTTTCTTCCTATTCTTCCCACTTTCAGTATAATTAGACTTAGGAGTATCTCATATTTGTCTCCAAATATTTGAAAGTCTGTCACATGGAAGACAAATTAGACCAGTCCTGTCTTGTTCTCTGTCATAGAACTAAGACCAATTTTGTAGAATTTGTAGGAAGACATTTTTTTTTCTTTACAAGGGAACTTAGTTTTCAGAAACTACCAAAATTAGCCTGAGCTTTCAGGGAACCGTAATGGCTTTTGGAAACTTTGATCCACGGTCTTCAGTGAAATATATCTATATAGGTATATAGGATCAAACTTCCTTTTTAAATTTAATTTTATTTTTTAAAAATTTGTTCACTTTACATCCCAATCATAGCCCCCTCCCTTGTCTCCTCCTGGTCCCACTCCTTTCTACCTCCCCCATATCCCCTCCCTTAATCCTCAAAGAGGGGGAATGGTTCTCCTCTACCAACTGACCCCAGCCTATCAAGACTTATCAGGACTGCTTACATCCTTTTTCTCTGTGGCATGGTAATATATCCTACCAGGGAGAAGTTACCAAAGTACAGGCAACAGAGAGTCAGGGACAGTCCCTGTTCCCCTTAATAGAGGTCCCATATGGAGACTGAGCTGCCTATCTGCTACATCTGCTGCTTTCTCAGAAAATTAGCAACAGTTCTCCCTCAAGACCCAGCTGTACCACTCCTGGGCATATACCCAAAAGATGTTCCACTATACAACAAGGAGATTTGCTCAACTATATTCATAGCAACTTTATTTGTAATAGCCAGAATCTGGAAACAACCCAGATGTCCCTCCATCAAAGAATGGATAATGAAACTGTGGTACATTTACACCGTGTAATAGTATGCATCTATTAAAACCAAGGAACACTTGAAAATTGCAGGCAAATGGATGGAACTAGAAAAGATCATCCTGAGTGAAATAACCCAGAACCAGAAAGATACACATGGTATATACTCACTTATAAGTGGATGTTAGCCATATAATACAGGATAACCATATTACATCCATACACCTAAACAAACTTCCTTTTTAATATTGTTTGTCTGGTTTTTTTATATCCTTCCCACCTGACCTTGAACAGAGTTTCGCTTGTTTCCTTTGAGGCTAAGATTCTTAGTTCTTAACACTTAATAGGACACCATCACACAGTCTAGTATTGAGCAAAGAAGTGTTTTAGAAAAGAATAGAAAGCACACTGGATTTAGTGGGCCAGAAGGACTCAGTTGAAACTACACTATGATGATCAGCAAACACTCACAGAGCACCCTCGGACCAGCAAGCATGGTTGTGTGGCAATAAGATCTTATACTGGCCATGAAAAATTGAACTACCTATGATTTTATAAAATTGCGATATCACTCAGACAAACACACACACACACACACACACACACACACACACACACACACACACAGAGCAATTGAAAAAAGAAAATGCTATCCTTAGCTTGTGAGCCTTGCAAAAAGAGACAAAACGTAGCCTGAGGACAGCAGTTCTCTAATACCAAGCCTAGCCTCCCATTATAGACTCCAAAGAGGAATGACTTGTCTAGATCTCATACTAGCATTCACTGAGATCATGCAGGAGATGGACAGGCTTGGAGTCTACCTAAATTGGGAAAGAAGATGGCTTAATCAGAAGTCTCAGGTCTCTCTGTCTGTCTCTGTCTGTCTGTCTGTCTGTCTGTCTGTCCGTCCGTCCATCCGTCCGTCCGTCCGTCCGTCCGTCTGTCCGTCTCTCTCTCTCTCTCTCTCTCTCTCTCTCTCTCTCTCTCTCTCTCT
>OU015752.1:37418464-37438229 GCA_907169655.1 Acomys percivali
TCTCTCTCTCTCTCTCTCTCTCTCTCTCTCTCTCTCTCTCTCTCTCTCTCTCTCTCTCTCAGCTAGGTCTCTCTATGCTGCCCAGGCTTATTTTACCTGCCTGAACTCAAGTGTCCCATCAGTCCCTGCCCTCCAGCAGCAGGGAGCACTGATACAGGTGCTCAGCGTTGTGCCTGGCCTCACAGAGCACACTATTAGAAAATGGCTTCAGGGGACTGACTGTACACTTCAGTGGTACAACATCTGCTTAGCATAAATGAAGTCCTGGGCTCAACATCAACCAATACAAAAATGAATATAAAGAGGTTGGCTTGGAAATCTGAATGCAGTGGTGGAAGTGACCATCATTCCCACACTCAGGGAAGCTGGATTCAGAGGGACATGTTCTAGCATGGTTGGCAGCTGCTTCACCATTGTCAGCAGGTATCCCTGGGATAGACATCTCAGCTGTCTGCCTCTCAGTGAAGTTTGACTGCTCAGTCACTACATTACCGCCTTGTAAAACCAGAGCATCCTTTTCTATTATTATCCATTTCAGGCTTAAAGTACAATAGATTACAATAAAGACTCTCTTTATAAGATATGTTTAAAGATTATTTCCCAGTCCGTTTGGTAGTACTTATGTTAATACCATCAGGGCAGGTCTCTAAAAGGCAGTAGTAGAAAATTTCAGCAACATTTACAAAATCTCCTCAAAGTGAGGTTCTGGCGACAGCTTTTCATTTTGTAGGAACCAGTTGAAAGCGAAGTTCTCAGGTACTTATCTGTGCTGCTCCTTACTTGTTTCAATATGTGAGGCTTCATCCATCACTGACATGTACCAATTCCCTTCTTTCCCTTTCTAGGCTTTTTTTTTTTCAATTTTCAATATAATTAGACTCATGGGGACTAGATATTTGTCTTCAAATATTTGAAAATCTGTCATATGGAAGAGGGATTAGACTTGTTCTGTCTGGTCCCAATTGCTAGCCAGAAATAGGGCCAATTTTACAAAATCTACAGGGAGGGTCTTTTTTTTCTCTCTCCTTCTTTTATAGTAAGTATAATTTTCACAGAGCTGTCCAAAACTGGGACAAACTTTCTTAGAATTGCAAGTCACTGAATATGGTCAGGCAGACATCAGATTTTGCAGATAAAATTCAAGCATCCTAAAATAGTTCAACCACTGGTCTTATGGCTTCATGAGCTGTTGAACCATTGTTCATTGTGTGATGTCATTATCAACATGACTCCACTATTTGATGGTCTGCTATTGTTAAGTGCTAACTGTGGTCTGTGTGCATATCTAAATGAACCTCCCATAGCATTAACATACTGCTAGTATGTAAGTAGCATAATTGATATCAGAGTCTGAGATATTAAGTAGCCTGCTGAATCAAAGTCATAAAACCAGTAAAGGAAGGAGTGTGGATTAGAATCCAGGTGTACCTGACACGGCCTCTTAAAACTGCTGCTTCCTTGTAGAGGTGAAATATAATGAGCTTTTAGGACCTCATTGGCATTCATCAGTGTCTTGTACTCTAAAGTAGATAAAAGCAAAGAATATGGAGTATGCACAGAATGCTTTACTCAGCGACATTGAATCCATCAGACAGCACATAGAGAAAGTGTGCTGAGCAAAACAGTTGTAGGAGATCCTAGTCAATGTGTCATTGAATAGAAGCTCAGTAGCCCATTCCAGAATCACATAGTCAGGGTTACGTGCATGTGCAATGCAGAAATAACCACAAACCATTATCAGCTACAATAAATCACATGATATCAGTTACCTGTAAGAAGTGATACGAACCAAGCTGAACTGAAAAGAGGCTTTGCCTATATTTTTGCGATATTTTAATAAGGTAATGGGGAAAGGAAAGGCACATGCAGTGGGGAGTCAGGGAAGGGAATGAATGGGAACAAAGTATAAGGACACGTACGTATGAGGTTGCCATGATGAAACCCATTATGTCATAAGAAAACAAACAAGTAATAGTAGGCTGAGAGATGGGGCTGGGGATGCAGCTCAGCAGCTAGTACTCAGCACCACATAGTCCTACATCTATAAGCCCAGTGTTCAGGAAGTAGAGACAGAAGGACCAGAATTTCTAAGTAACCCTCAGATACATAGTGAATGCAAGGCCAAGATGGACTACATGAGAGCCTGTCTCAATAACAAAAACAAAAGCAAAAACAAAAAAGAGAGAAGAAAGAGATAGCTAAAATGATCAAATCTGAGCACACAATTTGCCTTTATGTTTTCTTGGTGTCTGAAATGGTTTCTTTAAGTATTTATTATATAGCTATGACAAAATTAAAACAGGAAATCTTTGTGCCAGCTTAAATACAGTTTAAGCTTTGCAGTTCTCAACCCCAATGACAACAACAAAAACCCAGAGCAACAGAACAGACTGTAAGCCTACAAAGATAAGAGC
Source organism: Acomys percivali (assembly GCA_907169655.1). Classification (NCBI taxonomy): domain Eukaryota; kingdom Metazoa; phylum Chordata; class Mammalia; order Rodentia; family Muridae; genus Acomys; species Acomys percivali. Next base: position 37,420,879 of record OU015752.1, read on the forward strand.
ACAGAAGCAGGTTAAAATGGAGGGGGGGGGTGAGGGAAACCATTAAACTGAGGAAAGAAGAACTGAAGTGACACAGATAAGAGAGCAGCACCTTGAACCTGTCGGGTAGGCAGCAAGAGACTGCCTGGTTGCCGGCCCCCCTAATGCGATGGAGTCGGGGGTAAGGGGGGGGGAGTGGGCAGGCGAATTTCTTTGGAGAATCTTAAATCAACAATCAGCAGAGGCAGAGTTTAGGTAGTTTTAGAAAGGAGTGTGTTCCAGAGAGCTGGGGGTGGGGGGCGCGGAAGAATAGAGAGACCTGGAGAGGACAAGAACTCCACAAGAAGACCAACAGAGTCAACTGACGGAGGATCATGGGGGCTCACAGAGACTGAACTACGAAAGAGCATGCATTGACTGGACCTAGGCCCCTCTCCCTACACATGTGTAGCGGATAGGCAACTTGGTCTTCATGAGGGTCCCCCTAGCAATTAGAGTGGGGGCTATCTCTGACGTGGACTCTGTTGCTTGCTTTTGGACCACTTTCCCTCAGCTGGGCTGCCTTGTTGAGTCTCAGTGAAAGAGAACGTGTTTTAGTCCTGATGGGGCTTGATGGGCCGAGGTGGGTTGGGGCTCCCCTTTTCAGGGGAGAAAGGGAGAGGGGAGAAAGGGAAGAGGGAAGGAGGGCAGGACTGGGAACCAGGAGTGATTAAATTAAAATAAATAAATAAATAAACAGTTGGGCATGGCAGCAAGTAGCAGGCATGGCTGTAGCAGCTGGATGCTGACAATTTATACCTTGAACCACAAGCATAAAAGAGAGTTGAGAATGTGATAAGTTTTTAAACCTCAGACACTGTCAATGGGGGGTGAGGGTGGAGGGGACCAATTCTTTCACTGCAGGGACAATGAAGACCATCTCATCCAACCCAAATGTTAAGTAAACAAATCTATACATACATTTTTTTTCCAGAGGGTATAGAGAAGTGGCAGAGGGCATTCCAACACAATAAAAATAGCAACAAGAAAAGAAACAAAAACCAAGTCTCAGATGGTGAGCCATGGGGTACTGGGGTACCCAGGAAGCTGAGGTGCCCTGTTGGTGTTCTTAGTCTCATTTGAAGAAATATCAAATATGAATCTTTTCTATCAAATACTATAAAACTTGTGGTTTGGGACAATGAATGAAAATCTTTTCATCTTCCCTACCTTGTAAGCCTTTTATGCAAACATCTTAATCTTACCCCCCCCCCCACACACACACAGTAAAACCTTTGTTTACACAGAGGTCCATGGTTCTGTTCTAGGAATTGTGATAGCCCAGAGCAGTGTGCCAATTGTTTTCAGACTAGCCAATTGGGTAAGAGTGTGTAAACTGTGGTAAGTAGAAGTAGAGACTTTTGGGGGAGCTCAGGCTGAGCTGGGACCTGTGGGAAGAGGGGGAGGGGAAGAGAGAGAAGGAAGGAAGGAAACCAGGCACAGCAGCCAGGAGGCCAAAGGTACAAAATGGGCAAGTGACCAAAATGTCTGGATTATATAGGGAAGAGTCTGGGGAAAGGGCAGACTAACATCACCCCCAACCCCATCACCCCTGCCCAGGCTAGGTCCACTTTGAATTTTGATATGTTAGCACCTAGCCATCCTGTTGTTTGAAATTTAATATACAGCAATAGCTGAATGGACAAATAATGCGATATAGTGGTATTTGCCTACAATGAAATTGATTCAGCCATTAATAAAAAAATATCTCACAGAGGAAAATGAATGGAATCAGAGATCATCATATTACAAAAAAAAAATAAGCCAAACACAGGATGACAGATCCTGAATCTTTTTCTCACAGGCCATGTTTCAGATAATGCAAGGACCAAACGAATGCCGTGTTCTGTATGTTCTGTAACTAGTGCCGTGGTCTGTATGTTCTGTGAGAACTTGTCCTCTAGGTGACCCTGACTTCTCCCTGCTTTCTAGGAATGACCATGTACTGCTGTAAACTGTACCTGCCAGCAGTCTCCAGAAACTAGTAATTAGATGTAATCAGTATCCAATGTTCCTCTGAGATAAACAAAACAAAACTTCACCTCCTGATTCAGCCTCCACCCAACCCACCTAAAGGTCAACATTTCCTGTGACCCACAAGGGGTTTTCCCTTTTATAAACCCTTTGTCCTTGAAGCTCTGCACCATTCTCCTATCCTCTTGCATTAGGAAGGATTGTGATCCAAGCTTGAGCCCCGTAATACAGGACCCTGTGTGTGTTGCTTCGGTATGGAGTCTTGTTGGTCTTTTGGGAGGTTATCTTTACCAATTATTCCCACAGGGGCTGTAGTGATCTACAGCAACACCAACGGTGTATAAAGATTCCTTTCCTTCACATCCAAGCACATATACACCACATCAAATCATATCACACATGAAACTGTAAGTAGGACCATATAGAAAGAGGAAGATGAAAAATAGTAGTAGGCGGCACAGGGATGGGCAATAAAAATATAGTCTAAATATATGACATACATGAACAAAGGTATGAAATCCTTACTTTGAGTAATGAATATACACATATACATTTCTTTTTTTTTTTTTTAAAAGAGAAGGACTTTAAAGCAAATGAAAATTGAAGGCCTCTTCAGGATGGTGGATTAAGGTAGTTCTAGGAAATCTGCTGATCTTCAAGCCTAGGGAGTGAGAAAAGTTAGAACCAAGAGGTTCTGGGCTCAGGAGCTAGTTGTATGGTCAATAAGAAAATAAGACTAGCCAGGTGTGGTGGCACACCACAGAATCCCAGCACTTGGAGAGGCAGAGGCAAGCAGATCTCTGTGAGGCCAGCATGGTCTACAAAGTAAGTCAAGGACAGCCAAGGCTACACTGAGACACTCTGTCTCTAAAAACTAAAAAAGGAAAAAAGAAAGAAAAGAAAGAAAGAAAATGAAGATCAGTTTGTAATTGATTCTGAGATAACTAAGGGCAAAGTTGAGAAACTGGGGATTTTATGAGCAACTATGCCTGTGTTGTGTGTACATTTATTTGTGTATGGGAAATGTTTGTATTATGTAGCTAAATGTACTGGATTAATGTTTTTGTATGTGTCTGAATATGTGTGTGCAGGTATGAGTACACATTATGGAGACATGAAGACTAGAAGTTAACCTTAGTGTGTGGTTACTCAAGAGACACCTTGTTTTGTTTTGTTTTTGTTGTTATTGTTTTGTTCTATTTTGTTTTTGTTTTTGAGACAGTGTCTCTCACTAGGTTCTGGTCACTGCTTGTTGGATGAAGCTAACTGGCCTATGAACCCCAGGAATGCTCTGGACTTGACTTCCCCAGTGCGCATATGAGGAATGTGTACCATCTTACCAAGGCTTTCAAATTGTACTTAGTGTAATGTGTTTAGGTATTTTGCCTGTGGAGGCCAGAGAGGCATTAGGTCCACTGGGAGGTACAGACGGTTATGATAGATACACTATGTGTGTGCTGAGAACTGAGCCAAGGTCCTCTGAAAGAGCAGGTAGTGCTTTTGACCACTACCGCTCCAGACCACTGTTATGCAGCGCCTGGACAACAAACTCAGGTGCTAACACTTCTGGGATAAGCGCATTACAAGATGAGTCGGGGAAGGAGGACAATGGGAGAGGGTAACAGGTGGTTAACATGACCAAAATCTATTCTGAATATGTGTGAGATTGTCAAAGTATTCAAAAAATGAATAGGATAGAGAAGAAATGATCTAGTATAAACATTAAAATTTAATAAATAACATTTTAAGTTATTTAACTTTTAAGATATTGAAAAAAATGGATTTTACCTTGACAAACAAAAGAAAGTACTACAGGGTAACTAGTAGAGTGTGTTCTAAAAAAAAGGAAGGGACATTCATAGTAGGGTAACTCCTGTTAGAGCATCATGGAGATTTGAATGAGAAATAACCCCATGGACTCATGTGTTTGAATATTTGTTCCCCAGTTGATAGCACTGTTTGGGGAGTATATCACCGAGGTTGAGCTTTGTAGCTGTATAATCATGCCCATTTCCTCTCCTCTCCTCTCCTCTCCTCTCCTCTCCGCTCCCTTCCCCTCCTCTTCTCTTCTCTTCTCTCTCTCTCTCTCTCTCTCTCTCTCTCTCTCTCTCTCTCTCTCTCTCTCTCATGACCAACAGTCAGCTTCCCGCTTTTGTCAACATCCCTCTCTGATGTAGCCATGCCTTCCCCACCACTGTGAACTTGAATCCTATGATCTCTAAGCAGTGATAAACCTCTTTCTCCCCTAAGTGTTTTGCACTATGTTATTTTATTATGGGAACAGGAAAGTTAGTGATGCAAATGCCTAACTGAAATGAAGCACACCTGTCTGTTTATTTTAAACTGCAAGACAAGGGATGGAGAACATGTCACCAATCATCAATGTTTATAAATTTAAAACTTCCAAGTGAGGCTAAAAGTTGGTGGCATTAAGCTCTTTACATGGATATTTTCACAGATCTCCCACCAGATTCAAGACTGTACTTTAACAAATACAATTAGAATGATAAGCATTCTCAACATACATGGCATACTTTGGGATTATAACAAGTTTTAAACTTGATTGAAAATAGATTATGGGTAGGTGCTCTTGTCTGACACCTTGGAGATTCAATCTAAGTCAGATCAATGGTGAAACATTACTTCTGGCTGTGAGAGACGAGACAGGTCACAGCTGAAGTAGCAGCAAGAAAGATAAGTTGTCTAAAATTACGTGAAACCATAAAAGCAGAAATACAAGCAAGCAAGTATCAAATAATATATCATAAATTTCTGTTCTGGATTAAAAGACAAAACAAAAACAGAAACACCTTTCAAGGCCCAGAAAGTTAACACCCAGGTGACATGAGCTCTGCAAGGAATCATAAGTCAAGAAAATTGCCTCATACTTTGCACAGTGTATAGTTTTGGCAATACAAAGGGAATATGAAACAAGTCCCCTGACTTCAATGAGCAAGTAGCTTAGTTGGTGAGATAAAATTAACATATACGAAAGACAAATAAGGGATTTGTAAACTGCAGTGACTGCATGCCTTCCATGGTTAATGCTGATTGTCACATGATTGCATTGACTAGGAGATTTGTCTCTGATTTGGCCTGTGAAAGTATTTCCTGGGAAGTTAATTGATTGGAAAAGACCCCCTCCCGGTGTGGGTGGCAATTTCCATGAGAGACCTACATATAAGGAGGCACAGGGTAAAAAAATGTTTGGTTTTTTTGCTTGTTCTGTTCCTTCTCTTCAGCTGTTTCTGGTGTCTATTCTATTGCCCTTCTGAATGAGAATTAAATATCCTCCCTACGGTCAGTTCTATTCTTCAAGAGAATGTTGGCCACGGCAGGATCCGAAGTCATAAACATCAGCGACCCAGAATTCAGAGGATAGGAATTGGAAACAACCAGATTCGTATAGAAGGCATCTTCAGGAAGACCTTTTAAGTCCTGAGTCTGGTGTCTGGAATGCTTAGGGATGTGCAAAGAAGAGAGGATAGAAAGATTGTAACATAATCTCAAGGAAACTATTTTCCAGACACAACAATACAGTTGCACAGATGAACTCATGGTGATTGTGACAGCTTGCACAAAGCCTATATAAGCTCCAGCCAGATAAAATCCCACACGAGGGATGAACATGAGCATATCAGTAGGATCTGATGGTATTTGATAGTTGCTGGGAAAGGAACAGTTTTCTTTAGTGATGTGGTGACCCCTGATACGTCAGTCTAACCCCATTCCCAAGACTAGCTGGCCAACAGAAACTGAACTAAGCATAGAAAGAAAAATAATAATAAAAATAAGACAAAGAAATCTCAAATATGTGTGGAAAGGACTAAATGTGTTAAAATTATGTTGTATAAGATCAAGAAGGGGTACATGGGAAGGGTTGGAGGGAGAAATGGAACAGGGAAATTATGTAGTTATAATTTCAAGAAATAAAAAATAATAGTTATAATAATGAAGAATTAGTTAAAATATTGTTAAAAATATCATAATGAAGTAAACACTACAATCACTTACAACAACAACAATAACCAAAAAAAGAAAAAAAACTGAGGTGCAATACATCATACTATTTGGGGGGAGAAGCTAGTCCAGAATTTATATCCTGTCCGGTCAGCTTTTTCCTGGCAGGCTGTCTCCCGATTGGTCCTCACACCCTCAGCTGTCACATAGTGAAATTCTACATCAATCTTGTCTTACTTCTCAGTTTATCTAATTAGAACAGAGATTTTTAACATGAAATTCATCTGCTAGTATAACTATTGCCCCTGTGACTGCAGCTGGGGTGAAGATGGCATAGAGAACACAAGTAGAAGTGATGGGACAATAATTTTAAACAAAATAAGAGGAACAAACCTGGTTACAAACTAATCAGTGTTACTTCTGTCAGCCATGGGCGTATTTCTGCTGGCCACGGCACCACATTCCCTCAGGTAGATGGCTCGGGCAAATCATGGAGACCAGAGGAAGGAAACCGAGGGTAGCTCCAACCTCAGAATCAAACATGCTGGTAAAGGGGGAGGAGAGAGACTTCCTTTGACCATTTCACTGACCATTTCCTCAGACCATTTCACTGTCTTTTTCTTTGTCCTCCTGCAAAACTGCCTTTACTTAGCTAAATATGGATTGCAGCTAAATCAATCAAAACCCCATCAAATCAAAACCCCATCAAATCAAAACAAAATAACCCGAACCCCAAACCAAGCCAAACAAAAGAGCAACTGGATTAACTTTAATTTTTATTTAGTTGTAGGTGCGTGTGCGTGTGCGTGTGTGTGTGTGTGTGTGTATGTATGTACTCATGTGTATGTGTGCACTCACTATTATCTGCATACATGTGGATTCTAGAGATTGAAGTACAGCATCCTCCTCAACTGTTTTCTACCTAATTTTTGAGACAGGGTCTCTCACAGAATCTGATGCTCATGTTTCAGTTAGACTGGCTGACCAGTGAGCTCTCAGCATCATTCTTTCCCCTCTCCATCTTTCAGGAGCTTGGATGACGGGTGTGACTGCCATGCTTGGCTTTTACGTGGGTGCTGGAAATCCAGATTCAGGGCCTCATGCTCACACCACAGTCTCTTCACCAACCGATACCATCTCTCCAGCCCAAAGTATAATTTTCATGAATCTGATGCTAGCCTTTAAATGCAATAGATTCAGATTGCTGTCCTGTCACATCAATTATTATAAGATATCTCCAGAAATGAGTCAAGTGATAATTAGTCAAGTGGTAAAATTAAGTGGGTTCGCATAGTTCGCAATCTGACAGGAGATAATTGGCACTGATAAAGGCATCCTTAGCAAGCCAGATGTGTAGTGCACATACCTAGGATTTGTTGTTATTTTTCTAAGATTTATTTCAACTTCTGGTACCTATTTCCAGATTTCCTCCTCCATAATTCCTCAGGCAAGGAATCGTGTTTGGAAATAACCCTTCAAGGCCTATTTAGTGGTTTGACCCATTTATATACCATCACCAGGGGCATCAAATGTAAGTAAGATTCCAGCTAGAGCTCTAAAACTTATAGGCTGTATACAAGCAGTTTCTGCAGTAGTAAACCCACTATTCCTGTGATTCCTATTATTGGGTAGCAATTAATGTTCCAATTACTAGATTTTAGGTGTCAAATGGAAACTAAGCTGGCAGCATGAGCTGGTTTCTAATCATTTTGAGTGCTTCACAGATGGCAGGCAGAATCCAACACACAAACTGTCTGAGCAAGAGTGATCCTTAGAGGAGATCAACACCGAGGCAAGAATGACAAGCCACAGACAAAACCCCCAACCAGAAACACAGAGCAGGTTGGTCCCCATCTACCTTAGTGACAATTCAGTAGGACTAGATTAGAGCAGAGGACTGGGGGGTTACATCAGTATAAAGAAGGAAATAGTAGGGCAAAGTGAGTCCTAGAAAGATAAAAGATAACAATATGGCAGACAAAAATCACTGGTATTTAATATAAGCAATTAAAAAAGAAAATCCAATAGTAAGAAAATTACTAGCCTGACGCACTCAAAATGAAGCTTGAATTAAAAACTTCCATTCACTATAGCTAAAACAAAACTAAAATGGGAAGTGGAATTCAAAATTATACAACATTGATAGAATATAAGTTAATATTATTAAAATGTCCAAAGCCCTACACGAGTATACTGGTGTTGCTTTTGTTGAGCCTTGAGAAGGGATTGGCGAAAGGACTGTTTGAGAGGGCACTGAGTTGAGTTGTCTATCCTTAAGAGATTTATCAACACAGCAGAAACAAGTATGGCGGGGTCCACATTGAGAAGCTTTATCCTGCCAGAAAAACTGATGAGTCTACTTTTAAAAGTTCCAGGGAAAACAGAAGCAGCTCTGCTCCGAAAGAAGGAAGCTTAGTTAATATGTGACCTATGTTATGTGCCAGAGAGCAGGAAGTCAGAGCATCTGTGACAGGCTAAGTGACAAAGTCACTCCATCTCTAAGTTCAGAAGTGGGCTAGGTGAATATGTGGCCAGGAGTCAGGCTGCTCTGGACCCAAGGCAGTGAGAGCCTAGGTGGTACTCAACATCTGCTTTGTAGCCTCTTTGCTTAGGACTTAGATGATCTGGGTTCTTGAATGCTTTTCATATCAGATAGAGCACCCAAAAAGGGAAGGAAGGAAGGAAAGAAGGAAGGAAGAGAGGGAGGGAGGGAGAAAGGAAAGGATATGGAGGGAGGGAGCAAGAAAGGAAGATGGAGGGAGGAAGGGAGAGAGGGAGGGAGAAAGGAAAGAAGAGAAGAGAAGGGAAGGGAAAGGAAAGGAAGAAAAAAGAAAGGAAAACATTTCTGTGAGTCTCATGTGGCAAACTAATAAATTTGTTAGGATTGTGTACAGAAACAGTGGAATGATTATACACAGGAACATAGTTTGCTCAAAGGCAATGGGAACTCAGCAGAAGTCCCACCAGGGTGATGACTCAAGAAAACTGTTCTACAGAAGAGTTCTCACCCCTAGCAGCTCCCTCCCAAGATTATGTGCTCTTGTGGGATTGTAGGGTGTGGGAGCAAGAGAATGGTAGCAGGGGTGTTTTTTATGCAGACATTGTTAATAACATCATTAACACAAACATATATGTAATCATCATCGCTGTGCTTTTCTGCTCATTTTGCTGCTCTGACTAAAGGACAGAACAAACAAAAAGTGAAATCACAAAGACCTCAAAAAACATAAAAGAACAAAGCTGTTGATGTTACCCTCTCTTATTTCAAAACACAGTACAAAACTCAACTCACCAAATCAGCACAGCATTAGCATATAGAAAGTGGATTGATGGAAGAACAGAAAAGGAAGAGGGTCAAGAATAAATCCTTGATTTGTTTTTAACAAAGATGTCAAAACCACAAAAGGAAAAGGACAGTATCTAGTGAGTAAGTGATGTTAAGAAAATGACACCCATAGCAATGAAATTTGACCTTATCCCATACTACCTAAAAAATAAATAAGTTTAAAACAAAGAGTTGAACATAAGCCTGGTCACAGTAAAATTGCCCTTATCAAGTTACCATGCTTGAGGATCATTGATGATGGATTCTTCCCTCATAATAAGCAGCTTGTAAAACCAGGAATTGAAACTGCAGGACTCTCGTTAGTGCTCAAAGGGTGGGATCTAAGTTCAGGATTTGGAATGAGACATAGCATTCTGAACTGCTGAGAAACAAAGGAATACTACGGACCAGAGATTTCTAGCTGAAACTCAAGTTATGCCATGGTCCCCCCAATTGTAACAATAAATCCAAATGGCCTGTCAATCACCTGGGTAGGGAAGTGTTTCCTAGGGAAAGCTTCCTTATGTCTTGGCTTCAGGAACAGACCTTTTCCCTAACCTTTCATCCAAGTGAATAAATACTATATCTTGAGGCCATTTAAAGCTGTATATTCAATATATTTCCTTACTGTATATTCAGTCTGTTTATGTTTAACCTGTCTTTAGGAAAACAATGCAGCTAGCCTTGCTATGCCTTGGATCTTCCCTTGAAATCAGCTTTTACAACCTAAGCTAAACACATAGCTTTAAACTTAACTTGTGTACTCTTCCACACTCCAAACCCAGAGTAATGTGTGTGTTGTGGTAATCATTTGTTGGAAGCAGCCAATAGGTTGAAAGCAACCTTAAAGAAAACAAATACCCACCATAAATGTTGAAAGTAATGTGTATAAAGGTTGATAGCATCAGTTTGTGGTTTTGAGTGCTATTCTGGGTCATCTGGGGTCAGCTAAGTAATTTCTTCCCTCGTAAAACTCTGTTATACATTTTTTTTTTGGTGAAAAATAATCCCTCACTCTTTTCAAACATCAGTTTTGCCATGCTGGTCAGTAAGCAACCAAAGCAAAGCCTTTAGTTAGGGTCAGACAGACATTAGTCATACACAATGGACAGACAGCAGACAAAATGCTTACCCCAAAACAAAGATGACAGGGACAGATGAAAGACAGGACATGAAGAGAATTCATAACTAGGCTTGTGTTGGCCTATACTATTCTGAGAAGAAGAATCTCTTTTATTCTTTAATGTGGTACAGACATACTTCCTGTTCTAGAGACTTTAGAAATAACATAAACCTACTTAAAACATAGATTAACACTGGGGCATCTTCAGCCATTGTAGATTCTTCTTCCTGGAGAATACTCCCTTTTACCCTGTAATGAGCAACCTGCCTTATACACCATGCTCTGGTGTCTCTTCTGAATTCTTTCCATGGAGATCACAAGCACTAAGGGGACATAGCTGTTGTTATGCCCCATTTCAAGACCGGGTTATGTTTGGAACTCATCACAGAGTCACAGATAAGCAGTGGCCATTAGAACCCTCACTTCAGGATGGTGACTGGCACCTGGTGATCCTCTCAGCACTCAGAGGCTTGGCAGGCTGCAGAAAGTCTGCTTTAGGACTGGGACCGGGATCGGAAAAGTCAGCAGTCTTAAACTCAGACTATTCAGTAGATAAGACTTTATATACCAAGCCAATAGGATGGACAGTTTCAGAAGGGAGATCTGCTAGAAGAACAGGAAGATTCTCTCAGCAGGACCAGCCTATGGGAAAAAGAAGGCAGGGACTACTCACTATCAGGGACTTTAGAGACCACCCCATGTCAGCCAAGTCAACACTTAGCTATTTTTGTCTTTTTCGGTCCAGGTGTCTCTTTTAATGGTATATTAAAAACTGCGTTCCTTCTCTCATCCTCTTAATTTACTAAGGTTGATGGTGTTCTTTTTCACACCACAGAAACTCCTCTAGAAAGAGACCTCATAGATTCTGCTGGATGCAGACAATAGTGCAAAGGCTATGTGGGTTTGATCTAGGCACTGACTGCTTGGATATGTCCCCCAAAGCATAAGCAATAAAACGAAACAAGACAAGACAACACAAGTGACATATAACATTACCCAAAAGTTTCTGTAAAAGAACCAAGAGGATGAGGTGACCTCCCACAAAGTATCTGCAGTCCACGAGTCAGTGAGAGGTTAGTCTGCAACTATGTAAGGAGCTCAAACTTAACAGGAAGAACATAAATAATACAGTTTTGAATTTCCAAAGCTTCTAAATAGCTATTCTTTACAAAAGACATACAAATAACTAATATTTTTATGAGTGAAATAAAATCTCAAGAGCACTGATGGAAGAAATGCAAATTTAAACCACAATGACATATCACCTCATACCAATTACCATCGCTATAATCATACCAACAAAAGGTAAGTGTTGGCAGGAATAAGGAAGGAAGATGACACTTGTATACCATTGTTAGAAATGTAAATTAATACACCATGATAAAAAACTACAAAGTTTAGTAAAATACAAAAATAGAATTATTATTTAATCTACTCACTACTATCAAAAAGAAATGAAATGGGCATGCCAAATAACAGCTATATCTTATGTTTATTACAGCTTTACTTACAATAGTCAAGAAATGTAAATAAAAAGTGCCCATCTACTTATGAAATAATACAGAAAATGTGGCACATAAACATACAATAGAGTGCTATCCAGCCATTAACACAATTGAAAATCTGTCATTCGTGACAGTTTGGATGGAACCAAAAGACCTCCTGTTAAATGAAATAAAACAGGTTCAGAACTACAAATGCCATGTGCTCACTTATGTGTGGAGCTCCAAACCTTGATCTCGTTGCAACTGAGAATAAATAGTTCTCACCATAATGCATGGGAGTGGAGAGGGTCAGTGCTTAGGAAAAGATATGTTGATCAAAGAATCTAGCAGATTATTAAAAGAATAAGACATGGAACTGGGAAGTGTATGTGGAGATGAGAAACAGGAGTTAGAGAAGAGACTCTGGGGTGGGATGGATATGATCTAAATACATTGTATCCCTGCATAATATTATTAACGAATATATAGTTTTAAATAATGCAAAATTCCATTAAGACAAGAACATATTCAATGGCATCTGGCTGCAATGACCTATCACCGTCTTTAGGTCATTTGTACTATCTACCCCCTTCTCAAGGATTAGACAGCATGAAAGAAAGGGAAGCAGAAAGGAGAGAGACGGAGTCATTTCCTTTAGTGGTATACGCATTGGTAATCCTAACAGGTTCTAGTGGATAATTCCAGATCAATGGCCACATAGATGTCCTGGTTAAGCAGGCCATAAAACAAACCCATAAAGTCGACAAATCTGGAAAAGAGGCTGGTAGGGATGGGGTGCATGTGTGGTAGGCATGGAAGGAAGTTGAGACAGGGTATGAGAAGAATATAGACCAAATATGTTACATGAATGTATGAAAATGCCAAAGACCAAGAGCAATCAATTAAAAATCTTCTTTAAACAGTTGGCATGGTAGCACCTTTGTAGTTCCAGCACAGGACAGTTGGAACATGAAGATCCCTGAGATTCACTCTTTGGCCAGGCCGACCCAATTGGCAATGTCAACACAATGACAGAATCTGTGTCAATGCTCCTGAGTGTACACTGAGATTGTCTTCTCGTCTCCATTGCACATACATACATTTGCACATGCACTCACTCATGTGCCTACTCTGTACCTACACATGTGCATGTACTCTGTGTGTGCAGCACACGCATATACATACACATACACTTGATAGAAAATGAGGAGAAAGTATTTAAGAGCCATCTGTTATTTACCATCTCCTGAAACACACACAAAGTACTTAGGCATGGAAGGGCATGAATACTTCCTTCTTAGTTTCCATTCTTATGATTGGATATGAGTTATACAGATGACTTTTTCTATTTGAAATATTTCTTGGAGTGTATATAAGACAAACATGATAACTGATAAGCTAATAATTTTATCCTAATTTATTTATTACATGGCAACAGAATCATGTTCTTATACTCACACTTCTAAGTGACCATGACTCTTATGTTTGTTCAAAAACCACTCACAAACATGTACAGACACAGACCTGCACACAATGCTGGCCAAATGACATCTTTACTTACTAGTGAAATGTCATGTCTTCCAAATTATTCGTGTTTCTAACTGACACAAAGCCTAGCACAAAATTGCTACAAGTGTGAAGAGAATGTAATCTTGCCTTAGTCTGGGTCCAAGGTGAAAACAGTCTTGGGATGCTTGACGTCACTGAGACTTTGTCTCTACAAACTGATAAACCTTCTTAGAATAGACTCAGAGGGAGGAAGTATCAGCCCAAGACAAAAGACAGAGGCTGGCCATTCCGGCCTAGGTATTTTATTGCAAAAATTACCATCGATTTGGAGGAGGAAGCAGGGTGTGGGGGAGAAGATTGGGGAAGGAGGGCGGGAGAGAGAGAGAGAGAGAGAGAGAGAGAGAGAGAGAGAGAGAGAGAGAGAGAGAGAGAGAGAGAGAGAGAGAGAGAGAGCAGAAGTTCCTACCCAGGGCACCCAGGAGTTTCAGGACTTTGCTGCAGTCTTGGTTGATACCTCCAAGTTCTGTCCACGGACGGTGCGACTTCTTCTGTTGGATAGATGGTCTGCTAGACTCCTGAGAATTACACCAGGAGAGTTGCCCCATGGAACTGATACTCAGAAGGTTTCATTCTTGTTCCCCTTCATCTCCTTTCCCTCCTATTTAGGGTAGTCAGGTTGTAAGGGTGGTACATGCCTTTAATAAATCATTAATAAAGTAGAATTGTTAAAAATCAGAGCCAACATACGGGCTCTTCAAATGCAAGGTAGGTTTTTTTTTCTTTCAGACACACACAAACCCTGTAGCTTACAAGGTCCCCATGACAATGCTAATAGTGAGTATAGTCAAAGGCTCCATTTGGTTACAGAACCCAAATGTACTTCCTCAAAAATTATATCACACAGCTCTGAGGTCTAACTTGCCCCAACCTGTAATGCTCTAAACCTTAACAAGATGCATACAGCCTTCTTAATATCATCACTGCTCTTTAAGAAATTAAAACTTCTCAGCAAACAAAACAAAACAAAACAAAAACTTGCAGGATCAATAGGCCACATATCTGGGAGAGTCAATGCAGAAAGAGAAAGGCAGTATTTGTAGCATATGATGATGGCAGGAGAAAGTCCCGGAGACTGCTTCTACAAGCAAAAATCATTGACTTGACGTTGTTTTTTTTCTTTTCTTTTCTTTTCTTTTCTTTTCTTTCTTTCTTTTTTTTTTGTTTTTGTTTTTTGTTTTTTTTGTTTTTTGTTGTTGTTGTTTTGTTTGTTTGTTTCCTTGGATTCTTCTGTGTAAAACACTATTCTTGTTAAAGATGATTGACGTTTCCTAGAATCCGATTCCTGATGAATAGGGCTTGATCCTGCTGATTATAACGCGCACTGGTATTAAATAAGGGAGTGGAAAACTGTGTTGAGTTTCTTGCTTCTCCTCCCATTATGCTTTATGTTGCAGGAGACTCTAGCCTATTGAGATATTCTTTGGGGAAAATGAAATGTTCCAGTTGTTCCCTGGATAACATCACAAGCTCCAATTCTATGAAGCACCATTTCTCAGTTCTAAGAAGAAAGGCATTTAAAGTGAAAAGCCTAACCGCCCTCCCCATGCAACCCAGTACATTTGCATAAAGAAGAGGAGGAAGTCTCTCATTGGGCATTCCAGGGATGGGGGCTTTACTAACAATAGCAGTGACATACAGTCCAGCAGCTTCTGAGCACTTGAGTACAGGACTAAGTGCCAAGGACTGCAGCATCCTTCACCCAATGTAGCTGTAAAGGGAACTCCCCGGTGGGGGTGGGGGGTGGGGAGACTCTGCTTCTACAGCAAGCACACTACTACACACCATGGGTGTAAAATTTCACTCACTCCTGAAAGCAATTCTGCAGGGAAAAAACCCCACAAGAATGGCAAACATTTATTGGATGATAATTAGGTGTGAGGTGTTCTGAAACAAATGTTACATATATTATATAATTTAGTCTTTACAATGGTTCCGTAAGATTGGAATGATTATCACTTTCATTCCACACAAATGAGAAAAATGAAGGGTAGAGTCCGGAGTGATGGAGCCAGCATAAGGAGTGTATGCACCAATTCTCCCAAGATTGAAGAAATTCAAACTTGAGCCTCTTAATGAAATTCTAAGTTAGTTGATTAATTGAACAGACAATCGTGGCTTCAAAGTCATACTCACAGGCTATGTTACTGTCTTTCCAAGGTGGCCTTCACATAGGGATGCTGAAAACAGCTTCATGGGTTGTCTACTGCATTAGATTGGACTGTGTCTGGGGTTCTGAAACCATGCAACTCTCTGCATTTATAACCATCCTAGGTAGGCCAGTAAGAAATATGTCATCTAGAAGATGCCAAACAGGCATAGCATATGTGTCCATTAAACACCTAGATTAGTTGGTGAACTGATGTCGGTTGGGACGCTTGAACTTAAAGATTTTAACAGCAAACCCAATTAAGAAACAAAGCAGATGCCTCTAACAAAAATGAAGTAAGAAAGACATAGTCCATGTGATGCTCTTCCTTCATTCCATGTTTTGCCAAGGGACCATGACCTTTAAGCCCTCGTGAATTTATAGGTACCAGGTCACAGCATCTTTTAGCCCCTCAGTTTGTTGGCAGTGACACTTTGAATGACCACACCACTGGCTCCGCACTGTTCTTCCTCACCAGCAGTCTTTGTGGCATTCAGTTGCCATCATGTGTCACCCTCATGGCTTGGATTACATTTTGCCTAGTCTACATTATTCATAGCATCCAGCGTCCTTATTGGGAGTTGGTTTATCTGAGCTGGATACATACACGGAGAGGAGTGCTGCCCACAAACTCCATTATTTATATTCCTAAAGGAACATAAGGGTGTTTGCTTCCATGGCTGTGAACTTTTGACATCTATAGCATAGAATTGTGTGATGCTTGTTTTTATGTGTCCACTTGTCACGACATAAAAATCACCTGAGCATGGAGTCTCAGTAAAAAAAAAAAAAAAAAAAAAAAAAAAAAAGTTCCTGATTTCATTAATTGTTATGGAAAGACCCACTCCAAATTTGGACTGCACCTTGCACCTTCTGGTAACACCCTAGATTAAAAAAAAAAAAAAAAAGACAGGAAAAAAATGATGATTCACCTTTTGCTTTCATGACCTTCCTTCTTGCTACTAAGTTGATTTTTCCTGTATCCTGCCATTGCTTCTTTCTCAGCTTTGTTGGCCTTCCAAGGTAGACTGAGGACCAGTGGCTCTCCATGACTGCTTCAGGCCTTTGGCACCACTTTGGAATTGCTGAGGCAGGCACCTGGCCTCATGGACCAAGCAGCTACCTGATTCTTATTCTTGGCCTTCTAGGTGTGATAGTTGCTGGATTGTTGTGACCATACTGCATGAGCAAATCCAATAACTCCCATATACAAACACACACACACACACACACACACACACACTCACACGCACACACACACACATATACACACACTCATGCATATATATATATATATATATATATATATATATATATGAACAAATATATATATTTGTGTTTGTCCCATCAGTTATTTTCCTCTAGAGGAACCTGACTAGTATACTACACAAGCCTGAGACCCTTTGTTTTCATGTCTTCTTAAGCTTGGTTTTAATTTTTGCCAAAAAATACATGCATATAGCAGGAGATGCTCAAAAGTTCCATCACTTGTTCTAAGGTTAATGTGCAGCCCTGCCTTGCCCAGCTCATCTCTACCTAGTCTTTCAGCAGACAGTTCAACTCTCAGTTCCCTTCTGGCTCTTAAGCTTTCTATTTTTTGAATGAGAACTTTTTCTTGATTAAAGATGAAAATTAGTCCCATCATGAGAACCTCTAGATTGCCTAATGGGAGCTTCTTCTTCTTCTTCTTCTTCTTCTTCTTCTTCTTCTTCTTCTTCTTCTTCTTCTTCTTCTTCTTCTTCTTCTTCTTCT
>OU015752.1:37438239-37450321 GCA_907169655.1 Acomys percivali
ATTTGATAAAATGTACATGTTGAATTTCAGCATGAAGATGTGACAGGATATTCCAAATATCTTCCTCTAAGGCAGTAAGAAGTTTTGATGGAGAAGAGCCAAGAAAGGGGCTGGAGGTGACCTTGCAGATGCCAGCTCTCATCTTCCAGATCCATTCTGCTAAGTTGCTACAGGCAAAAGCCAAGCCTCTGGTTTTGGGCTCATATTTATCTCCTCTCAGAGTCTGTACTAGGATATTTATCAGCTGACAGAGAGCACGCCCCATCATGAGGCATGCTTCTATCACACAAATTGAAGGTTATTTAAGACATCATAGAGAAGGAGAAAGGGCTTTTTCCTTTGGGGACATTGGTGGATTAGGAAGGTGAGCTGCATGCTTTCTCTGCCTCTCTGAGCAAGCAAGTTTTCACCCCAGGATCTGGCTTCTTAGTCTTCATTGGTAAAACTGAATGATTAGGATTTTGTTTTAAAAACAACAGTAGGTAACCAAGGACACTGTAGTTTTGCCAGGATCTATCACTGGCCTAGAGTTCTCTGCTTAGGCTGGGCTTGCTGGCCAGTGAGCTAGCTCCTATGTATCTATCTATGTCTCTATACGTCTCCAATGCTGGGATTACATGTGGGGGACACCACACTCAGTTCCTTTTATGTGTCTTTTGCAGGCACTTTACCAACTAGGCTATCTCGCCAGGATTTACTTTTCTTACTTATTTTTTTTTGTCTTTCTTTGATAAATATATAATAAGTGTGAGAATACAGCCTCTCCATGGTCAATATTGACATGCTCATTAGACTAACACCATCAGCTAGGCTCATAACATTTCCCTTGTTGGCTTGGATATTAGCGTATTATTTAGTGAGTGTCCAGATGAGTCAGTTAATCTTGGGGCTAGTAGTTCCAGACTCACTTGCTTCTGCCAATTTGCTTTCCTCTAATCCGCATGCCCATCTGGTTGAGGTTCCAGCTGCATACAGCTCAATCTAGTATGTCAAGGGGGAAATATAATGCACATATATATTTTAAGCCATTCCCACAAGGAATAGGCTCATTCCATGATTTGTCTGGGTCAAAGAAGCCAGAGGTAAACACATAATCTTGTACCACCACTGGGATTCGTAGATATGTGTGAGGAACTGAATGGACCCCGATAGCAACCAGACTACAGGGATAAAAGGCTTTGAGGCAAAGCATCACCAGAAAGAAAAGAGCATATTAGCTCCACAATAGAAATGCACATTCCCTCAAATTAGCCCTTCAGTGCACTAGAATTGTGCCTGAGTGTACTCCATTTCAGTCACAGAGGGTGACTCTTGGGAGGAGAGATGTTGGGTATTAAACCTTAAAAAAAACTATATTCTTCAGAGCGGTGGAAAATCCCTGTGCTGCAAGATACCTCCCGCAACAATAGGCTTCACACATGCAGCAAAAACCACGACGCTGGGGAAGAAGGATGAGGCAGGCGATGGACAAGCCAGAGAGAGATAAATAAGAGACACTTGGAGAAAAGGCATCAATTTCTGAGGAAAGATATCCAGAGGTCTGTGAAGAAAGTGTATGGGAGGTTAAGGAGTACAAAATAAGAGGGGCAGCATCACCTACCTGGGGCAGGTGTAGGTGCCATCAACTTGGGGTGCCCCAGGCAAGTGTGAGACAAGTTACATCTCTTCTGTATGCCTTTCTCCAGAGTGCTAAAAACAACTCCATGAGTCCCTGCCATTCTGCAGGGTGTCAGGCACTATCATTTGGATCGCACAGTCACAGAAACCTGATGTAGGATTCATTAGCTATTGAGCTTGGACAGGCACTAAGAATATAGTTATAAATAAATATATACACCTAAATGGATATACGTGACATTTCACGTGTAATCCAAGTGGCTTTACTTAGTACGAGCTTCAGCTAAAACAAAGACTAATGTTTTCTCTACAACCTAAACACAGATATTTGAGGAATGGTAGGTTATACATATGCATAAATATAAAATAGGATCATTTTCTTCTACAAATATATCATGCACATAAGGAAACCAAACACATGTATTTAATAAATAGAAAGTGATGGTGATTTTTTTCTCCTCTGAAGGGATTCATAGAGTAAATTTTACAGCTAATATTAAATACCAACATCGAGATGGAGAATTGTGCTTCTGGCACTCCTATACGAATGCTCTAGGTGACATGGCTTTAGGTCTCTCGGTCAAATAGCTCCTGCCATATGGTGCTAGAAAAATAGAGTTATTTCCATTTCAATGACAAGGGGACAAAATCTGACAAACACGTTAACAGTCTAACTAGCTTGACAAGTTCTTGGCTTGGATCCTATCTGGAGCAGAAATGTGAACTCCTGGATTTGCTTCCAGTTACAGTCCTGGGGACCCAAGGGAGTCTAATTGGTCCCAGCAGGCTACTTCCTGGCTACACTGTTGTTGTGCACAGTGAACTTTTGGGGGCTTCTCTCTACCACCTATGATTGGGGGGTGTCTTGAGAAAAGCTGGGAAATTGAGTCACAGCTTCTTCTGTCCCTGTGGTGAGATAGCCAGCTTATTAAGTCTAAACTTGAAGGGCATTTTATTATGAAGAGTCAGATCCAAAGATTTACCTCCCTATTTCTCCCCTGCTTCCCTGCTGCTTATTTCTTTGTATTCGCTAATGGCTTTTCTCCATGTTACATAATCCTGTCATGGGTATAAAAATATCACCGGAGGCTGCTCATGTGGCCTAAATCATTCAGCCGTTAGCAATGACAAGGCAGGTGTATGAACCACACTGGAGGCAGGAGGACAGCTGTCCCCTCTCTACTCATTGTCACTCAGCTAAGAAATGCTGAGATTTTAATAAGATCATAAAGCAGAGTGACATGGTCTGGCATGGAAGGTTAGTCTGCATTAGCATTCAGAATGCCTGGGATAATAAATTAGAGCAATTGAGCAGAAATGGGCAATTTGATAATTCAACATTTTTCAACACCAGCTTAAGCAGCTGGGCCCAGAGCAGTACTGCTGACTTCTCCCCATGTGTCGAGCTTACAGGGCACAGGTGAAATAGAAGCCATCACTTTGTCCCAAAAAGAGCTCTTGAAATGAGAGGGCTGGACAGTTCTGTCCATGAGTGGTGAGTGTGAATTGATGGTCTGGAGGAGGGTGTCCTCATACATCTTTTCAGCAGAAAGGCTGACTAGCTGGCTTTATTCTAGCGTAGCCACCTTGTGTTTATTGCTAATGCCAGTTTGGAGCAACATGAAGGGACACCTCACATGCATAGCAGCCTACGCTGTGGGCAAGGGTTGTCCATTTGTTTTTGTTTTTTTTTTCTTCTCTCCCTATGGAAACTCAAACAGTATGAGACTAAACTTTAATTTATTTACTCTGGATAAGGGTACAATTTCCCCAAACTATTGTCAAATTTTATGTTACATACATGCACACACACACACACACACACACACACACACACACACACACATAAAAATTGATTACATAGGACGGATGGGCAGTCATAGAATTTTTATTTCACACACAATCATTTGAACTACTATGGCATTCTTACAAACATTCTTTTGAGCTTCCTGTTTCTTTTTATTGCTTGTCTCACTAAAAATCTGAAATTCAAAATAATTCCAGAACTCGACCACTTCCCAATCTCTGCCGGTAATACACTTCTGGACACAGTGACACTTATAGGATGTGTCACCAATAACATTAGAGCCCACATGCTTTTCCGTCACTCTGTAATATGTACAAAGGTAGAATGTGAACTGAGCTGAGAACCACAACCAACCCCATCACCTCATGCCTGGTGACAGCTTCCATCTGCCCCGCCTTCTTCATACATTTTTTTACTATATGACCTGGACATAAAAGCTAAGGTTTATGTCTTGGGCCAGTGCATCACTGAATGTTTAAATCTTTACAGGCAAAGGCTTTGTCACAATGATGCAGCCCTGTCACAATACCATAACGACAGATGTTGGTTGTAAGAAAAATGGATGTGTGTTGTAGTAAAGGTTGTTCTGCAGACACAAGCTGTAAGCCACGTGCTGATGTGTGGAGTATGGCAAGGCTTTCCATTTCATTTCACAAGGGGGGCATTAGCAAAACATGAAGGGAATGAGAGAAGGTTGGAATATGTACTCCCATATACCTGCAAGGTTCCTGTGCCTGGCTATGTCCCTAAGTCAAAGGTCTCATCCCTTGGCAGGACCACTCCACGCAGCATTTGTGCTTCTGGATCCCTCTAACTACCTTCCCCTGCATTGCTTCAGGCCCAAGTGTAGCCTGATAAATAATAAAATCTACTTCTGCTCAAATTTCTAAACACAGTGAATCTCTGTATCTTCTTGGTTCCCAGCGACAGACTTAGATTATCGCATCCAGTACTACCAGTCTCCCGCATACAATATTAGCACAGAGGCTGGAACTAACTGCAGCTCACATAGTCATCTGCACCTAGCTACGAGGCTCGGCCTTTCTTCTCACAGCCAACGGTAAACTTCTTTTAATAGCAGACTATAAGAATTAGCAATTGCTATGTATGAGCCATAATTTTTCAATTTCTGTCTTTTGCACTCATTCTGCATGTTTTGCTGAAACATATCAGGCTTGGTCCTGCTTCAGAGCCTGAGCACTATCTGGAAATGCCCCTTGCCCGCAATATCCAGAATGCTTCCTCCTCCTCCTCCTCCTCCTCCTCCTCCTCCTCCTCCCATTCATCTTGTTTCTAAACCTCTGCTCACAGTGAGCCATCTTTGGGTGCCCATTTACAGTTAAACAGTCCCTTCTCTTTCATTCCTGAGTCTACTGCCACAGCTCAATTCTACTTTATATGAGAAAGGCATGGTGCATTTTATGCAACGCACAAATTCACAAGGCCTTTGGATTATGGATGAGGTATATTTTCATGATAAGGTGACTTGGGCCCTGAGTACAAACATGAAATTCATTAGGTTTTCTTATTGATGCAACTCGAAGTAATTCTCTTCAATGTCCTTACAGTGTCTATGCTGTGTACCTGCATTTTTACTGCAACACACCAGATAAGTACAGGATGGTTTACTTGTGGCATGGATTTTTCCAGTAAAGCTTAAACAGTTCTGGATTTGGGAAATATCAGCCTTTGAATAAGAGATGTCTATCTTGTGTTTACTGTAGTTTAACCTTACTATACTGTATTTCTCTCTCTCTCTCTCTCTCTCTCTCTCTCTCTCTCTCTCTCTTTCATACACTGTAAGCTCCCTAATGGAACTGAGTTTTGATACCTATGTCTATGATGCCATAGTTTCAGCATCTGACACTTGTAACTCTAAAAGAGCCCCTCCCCCACTTCTTTATTAACAGAGCATTAGTAATTTTAGAAAGTCATTTTTAGACCTAAGAGTCTGAAAAGTGAATCTGGGATCCAGGTTCTGGGTCATTTTCTCCATGCATTCTTCCTCCTCTTCCTCCCACTTTCCTTTTAACAGCACTTAAAATAAATGTTTTCATATTTGCCTAAAAAATATTATAGAAATGTGAAATTAAAAAAAATAAACATTCTCAGTCTTTCAAAGTGATTTTGTCATCCCATGATCCTTTCTAACCATTGTTCACATACAGATAGGATCTTAATTTATAATCATGAAATGAGAACTATTTTTGTCCCTTATATTTGGTTACTTTTTCATGATAGAAATGGTTTATTAAAATAAATAGTGTATAGAATACCAGAAAGACAATACAAAAATTAATATTTTCATCAAAGATACTATCAACATTTTTAAAAAAATATTTTTATTTACACTTCTTACTTATCTGTCTGCATAAGCATACCTACTTGTCAAAGTCTTTCTCCTGACAAATTCTGCCCCTTTCATTGGCTCTGCTTCTCATAAATATGTCTGTCAGACATATTGGGCCAGAAGATGATGCCCCAACATTATAGAGAGTTCAGAGACCAAACTGTCTCTGTCATCTTCTCATTTTGAAAGCTACTAACCTGCACTCCCAGAGTACTCAGGTAATCAAGTTTATTCCTTCTCAAGTCTCTGATGGGGTTGGAGACCAGATAGCTCAGTTTTACAATTAAGCTTAGTTGTTTATGTGTTAAGATGCCTTTAGGTCTAGATAGATGTTTTAAGTTGATAATGATAAAATATGGTAGATATTGATCTACATTCAGAGTTTTATTTTTTTATTTTCTTATTTTTTTTATTTTTTTTATTAATTTATTCTTGTTACATCTCTATGGTTATCCCATCCCTTGTATCCTCCCATTCTCCCCTCCCTCCCATTTTCCCCTTATTCCCCTCCCCTATGACTGTTCCTCAGAGGGATTACCTCCCTCTGTATATGCTCATAGGGTATCAAGTCTCTTCTCAGTGACCTGCTGTCCTTCCTCTGAGTGCCACTAGGTCTCCCCCGGAAAGATGTTTTCTTCAAGGCTGCCAAATACAAATAGCCAAAACACTAAGAATGTAACATTTCTGTAATTCCTGATTGTGTCATGGTTCTTCTTGCTGTAGATAGTTTATTGTATGTGTGTGTGTGTGTGTGTAATAATATAAAAGTATATGTAAAAATTAAAAAATAATAAAAATAAATAAATAAAATGTAGCTTCTCTAGCCAGGTTATTAACCTAGCACAGGATACTTATTTAATTACAATTTTTCAACTTGTTTCATTTTTAAGTCTTAGGTTCCAGTGTTTAATTGTTTCTCCTAAGGGAAGTAGTAAAAACCTGCATTTTCTTTTTATGTTGGTACTTAAGTTTTCTAATATTTATTAGTATGTAATTTAATATATTTCTCATGTTTACAACTTATGAAAAGCCAAAGAAAGTTTATAAATTAAACATAAAACAACGCTGCAAAATCAATAAAACTCAAAACAATACCATTAGTTTAAATAATATGATACAGAATGTTAGTTTGAGTGAATATAATTTGTAATGTTTGGTTTAATGATTGTACAATGCAACCTCGAGTTTGGACCTGTATTTAATCTTTTTCAACATTTTTGCTTCAGCAATATGTAAACTATTAATTTTTAATAATGCTTTAAAAATCAGTATTAATAACTTTAAGGCCATGTCAACTAGTTCTAGCTAATTGGGCCACAACACTTAATCAAAATTGTTTCCAATCAATTCCTGATTGCAAGTTTTAATGAACTTCCATGCTGTAGAGTTGTCTTACTTAATTAAAGATCCCAGTAATCTTAGCATTTGCTACAGCCTCCATACCTATTCACAAACAAATTTTGCTAACTTTATCGGTTATCATTAGTTACCATTTTAGTTCTATTAGACTACCGCCACTGTGCCATGAACAGAGACTGTCTCAGCCAAGTACCAACAGGCAATCTGACTGTATGTGTGTGGCTTTCACTGTATGAATTATCAGACCATGTGATGGCACAAGTTTTGTAATCCCATCAACTTCTTAAACAGAGAAGCAACTTTATGAGGTGTTTTGGGACATCATTTGGTTACCACAGGATTGGATGTGCATATAGACAGCTATGTGCTAATCACATGGTTAAATTTGGCTAAAAAGAAGGACAACTTGCTGATGAAGATGCTTTTGATTGTCACATAATTTTGGATTTAGTTACAGCAATTATCACATTTCCCTAGCTATCTCTCTTGCACAAGGTGACAGCAATCCTGGCTTTAGATAGAAAGCTCAGATAAAATAAGTCTTAGGATCCAGTTGGTCTTGGACTCAAGCAGCAACTACACAATTTTTCAAGCTCGATAAATTTGAGCCATTCACTTACTCTCTCTGTTGAAGTCTGAAGTGTAAGGGCCTCCCCAGTGTCTCTCTGTTAGACGCATATTCCTTGTGTGGACCTATGGTGGAGCCTTTAGGAGATGAGGAGTAGTGAAAAGCCTTCCAGTAACTTAGACCACGCCCTGGGTGAGGACTGTAGGCCCCTCCCTTCCCTGCATTCTTTCTCTCTTCCTTGGCTGAGCCACAGGCTTCTTTCTCCATTATATGCTGCCTCAGCCCAGGCCCCAAAGCAACAGGCCAGTTATGGGCTGGAGCCTCCAAAACTGCCAGTTAAAGTAAACTTTGTCTCTTTGTAAATTCATTATCTTGGATATTTTATATACTGACAGAAACCCAGTATACAAATCCAGTATATATTCAGAAAACACCATTTCCCTGTATTTGAAAAATGACGATTATCCTCATTCTTCACACAAGGAGATCAGCACCATAGAGCTGTGTGGAGGCCATAACGAACTGCTCCATGCCAAGTGCCTGACAATATCTGTATGGTACCAAACTTTAAGTTGCCATTACAGATGGTACAGCTGGTGGAGTCTATAGTGCCAGAGAAAACCCCTCCACCGCATCACTAGTTCATCTACCAAGTTCCTCACTCTATAGACTCCCTGATTACAGACTTAACCACCAGCTGGATAGTAAGACCCAATTTTACAACCACAACATTACATAACTTCCCAACAGTCAAGGGGCTGATGATCTCTTTGCATAGGACCAGTCTCTAATCTAATGGAAACATATTTCTTTACTCAGGTTAAGAGCCAAAGTCAGTACAGAGACAGTTGTCCAGTTAAATAAACAATGTAATTAGTTGTAACAGTTGCAGGGGTAGCATCCAGGGCAGAGAAGGAAAAAAGGCAATTAAAGAAGTCGCAGGGGTGGGGGATGAGGGGGTGGGGGGTGCGGGTGTGGGGGTGGGTGCGGGTGTGGGGGTGGGTGCGGGGGTGGGGGTGGAGTGTGGAGGGGAACGTGTGATTAAGTTCTCCAGCACATGCTTTCCATATCTGAGGGCAGGATAATGGAAAAGGGGGGTTGACTTTGATAGCTCCCATCTAGAGAGCAGCTTTTAAGTCATTCAGCAGGTATTTATTTAGATCCAGGGGTTTTGTTTTATTTCCGGGCACTTGAACCTGTCCCAGTGAGAGGATTCTACAAAGTGAATCTAGGACAGCCATGTCTACACAGAGGAAACCTTGTCTCGAAAAACCAAAAAAAAAAAAAAGAGGATTCTAAACACTTTGGAAGGACAGATATGGGCACATATGGGCACATGAACGCAGCGCTGTGAGACAAGTTGCATCGTTGGTGTCTATTGAATGTAGTGTAGGAATTATCTGGGCTTATAGCAATTCTTCACCAGTAAAGTGAGGTTATACGCTTCGGGTTCTCCTGCGTGCTTCCTGAAGCCCACTGCACAGTGCCACCTTCTCGTTCCTCTAGCCTTTAGAGTAAAAAGCTAGATGGATAATGGCAGCAGGCAGGGTGGTGTTCAGCAAGAGTTACATATACATGGGCAACCTTGCTCCCCTAAGAACATACAGTATGCAGGACGCAACACCTTGCTAGGAAGGAAGTTTCTCTCCTTCCAGCCAGCCTCTGGAGTTCGCTTTTGTCTTAGAGTGCACATTTCCTCAGGAGGAGACGAGCTAGCTAAAATTGCAAATTTGGGGGGAAAAAAATGAGAGAGAGTGAGGGTAGTAAATATAAATTGCCAGGGGAGAGTGGAGAAATTAACACTCACTCTGTTATCCGGGTACTAAAGGGCCCTTGTGAGCCTGGCACCGACCACCAGCACTTGCTTTCTAAACCAGCGCTATGCAAAAATAGCCGCCTCCTGGCCCCTAAGCCCAGGTCACCCACTGTCATTGTTTCTAGATCTCTTCTTCCGTGAGGCCACCTGGCTACTGCCAAGCTTCTCTCTCAGCTGACACTGTTGATGGTGTTTCCTCCAAGTCCTCTGTGTGACTCGCTCTGCTTTGCAATCCCCACGCTGGGCTACGTAGGGCTTGCGGCACTTCATAACTTCCCGCTCAACAGCTGGCAGCTACAAATTAACTTTTTGACTTCATTAGGCTAATCTGCTGAATTATTCCTAATTTGGAGCACCTGCAATCCCCGCTCCGCCTTCCTCTCTGCTGGAGCCACCTTCTCTCATCAATCAGAGGCTGAATGGCAGGGAAGCGACAGAAGGAGCCACAGGCGGGTCTGGTCAGAGCCCTCAATTTGTTTTTCCATCCCTCCGAATCTTTTCTTAGACTGCTTCAATCAACACATGGCTTCCCGATGGCCTGGGCTGGTGTGAATCCAAGGTGCCAAGTACCTTTACGAGGGTGAAAATGACCAGAAGCCAACAAAGTCTTTGTCCTTGAACATGGGCAGTCTCCATCCTTGGTAGTCTAATGCAGAGGCACGCTCCGGCGGTGCTGCCCTTGATTTCCTCCAGTGTTTCCGGGAAGCAAGACATGGGAGAACATTCCTTTTCTCCCGCCCCTCCCCTCCCCCCAGGCCGCCACCGTTTCTTCTGCCCAGAAACCAGGAGGCCGATGCTTTCCTGATTTCTGATTGCTCACACAATCAGCAAGAACTAAAAGGAGAAAGTTGCGGCTGCCTTCTCAGAATCACACCTGCATCTACTTGTGCCGGTTCCTGGCCGGTTCTCATCCAATCATCTCGCATAAATCTGTAAAGTGGCACAAACATCTCCACAGTCTCCTGGTAGGCCCAGGCCTCTGCTGGAGCACTTTCCGTAGCCGGCACAGAGCAAACCCGCCTGGACCACAGTCCTTAAGATATTTCTGGGTCGCTGAACTTCACTGCGGTTTTAAAGCTCTTGCCGCTAGGTGGCCCTCCTGGAACCTTCACTTCCTAAGACTTTGGTGGAGAGAATGAGGCTGCAGAGCTGAGAACGGCAGATAGGCAAGATGTATTGGGACGCCCAAACGCCCCCAATGTAAATCTTACAAAGGGAGTCACACTTTATAAAAGCAATCCAGGTGTACTGCAAGTGGAAGGAGAAATCCGTTCTTCGAGCTGGAGGAGCAGCGTGCAGAGTGAGCACAGGTACTAGAACCGGGGGTGGATATTGCTTGCCTTTGTTCCAACTGGATGTAGCTTTCCATTCCCTCTTATTTCTATGGCTTGTAGTCCAGGCAGCCGTAGCACTCATTTCCGGCAAGCCATGTTTATATTTCTTGTCATGTGTAATTTTGAGTAGTATCTCCCTCCACTTTCTTTTCTTTTTCTAAAATTTTTTATTAATTTATTCTTGTTACATCTCTATGGTTATCCCATCCCTTGTATCCTCCCATTCTTCCCTCCCTCCCATTTTCCCCTTATCCCCCTCCCCTATGACTGTTCCTGAGGGGGATTTCCTCCCCCTGTAAATGCTCATAGGGTATCAAGTCTCTTCTTGGTAACCTGCTATCCTTCCTCTGAGAGCCACCAGGTCTCCCCCTCCAGGGGACATGGTCAAATGTGAGGCACCAGAGTACGTGAGAAAGTCATATCCGACTCTCCACTCAAGTGTGGAGACTGTTCTGACCATTGGCTAGATCTGGGTAGGGGTTTAAAGTTTACCGTCTGTATTGTCCTTGGCTGATGCCATAGTTTGAGCGGGACCCCTGGGCCCAAATCTGCCTATCATAATGTTCTGCTTGTAGATTTCTAGGACCCTCTGGATCCTTCTACTTTGCTATTCTCCCATGCTTCTCTCATCTAGAGTCCCAAGAGGATGTCCTCCCCTCTGTCCCAGTTTCCTGGTAAGGGAAGGCTTTCGTGGGACATGCCCCTTGGGCTAGTATGCAGATATAAGTGAGTATATACCATTTGAGTCTTTCTGCTTCTGGGTTAACTCACTCATTATGATCATTTCTAGCTCAATCCATTTGTCCACAAATTTCGGGAATTCCTTGTGTTTAATAGCTTTTCTCTTTTTCTTTTTTTTTTTTTTGTGGTTTTTTTTTTTTTTTTTTGAGATAGGGTTTCTCTGTGTAGCCTTGGCTGTCCTGTACTCACTTTGTAGACCAGGCTGGCCTCGAACTCACAGCGATCCACCTGCCTCTAGCTCCCGAGTGCTGGGATTAAAGGCATGTGCCTCCAAGCCTGGCCTTCCCTCCACTTTCAAAACTATTCCCAGCAGGGGTCCGGAGAGATGGCTCAGTGCTTAAGAGTGCTAATTGTTGTTCCAGAGACTGCGGTTCAGATCTCAGCACCCAAGTCAGGCACTTACCACTTCCTGTAACTCTAGACACAGACACAGACACAGACAGACACACACACACACACACACACACACACACACACACACACACACACA
>OU015752.1:37451837-37467011 GCA_907169655.1 Acomys percivali
TGTGTGTGTGTGTGTGTGTGTGTGTGTGTGTGTGTGTGTGTGTGTGTTGCTAGAACCAGAAGCTAGAGACACTGTGGTAGGTGTCACCAACATAAAAATGATTTTGATGTTACTACTCAGGTGCTGTTCATCTTGTTTCATTTTATATTTTTAGGATAAGGTCTCTCAGGGGCCTCAAAGTCACCAAGTTGGTTAGGCTAACTGGTCAAAGAACCTTGGGGATCCAACAATTTTGCCTCCCTGGCTGTAGGATTACAAGCATATGCCAACATGAGTGGATTTATTTGATTTAAGCAGCAGTTTTGGGGCATCAAATTTAGATCTTCAGGCTTAGAACACAAACATTCTACTGCCTGAACGGCTGTCCCAGTTCATGTTTCCATTTTAGAGCAATGGTTTCCAGTTGCTCCGTTTTTTCTTTCTCCTTTTCTTTTGTATTGTTTTATTTAACAAACAAACAAAAAAACAGATCTTCTAGTCTGTCCTCAAACTCCTGTTACTCCTATCTCAGATTACTTGCATAGCATTGGGATTTTAAGTGTAGGCTGCCACACTCATCCCAAGGACAACTTTATGGTTTGTTTGTTACTATTCTTTTTCCACTGTCTCTGACGGTTAGCATTTTAGTAATGAGATATCCGCCAAGGGCATACCCCCTCTTTTCTATTTACTTACAGAATTAAGTGTGGGCACTTGGAACAGAAAGGCTTTGCTCTCCTGGGAATGACTCTCCCTTAGTGGATGCAGGCAACCCTGCTGTGATGAAACTTTGGGATGTGGATGTGACTTCCTCAACTGATCTGAACATTTTGAATTTGTCTCTCCAGAATCTGTTGACATCCTTTTTTTTTTTTTTTTTTTTTTTTGTCTCTAGACCACATATAAAAATGAAGAGTGAAGAGTCCAAATAATAAAAATAAGATTGGGCAACCACACTGGTCCTCTCTGTCAGCAGTGGTTCCATTTTCATGTGTCAAGAGTAGTATTTCACACACAGCAGCTCATTATAAAAAGTAACCTTGGAATAGTGTGTCAGGTGGGGCTATTTTTTTTAAAGATGTTCTGGAAATTATGCAGCCATAAAGAGCACCCTCACTAATTGTCTTGGCACTCATGTCATACTGGCCTGTTTGTCACCATGTTGGGGGTGGCAGAGGAGAGACCCCTCACTGTCGTCTCGTATATTGCTTTGCTCTATTTCTCTCTCAAACTCGTTTATTCGATGCTCTTATTTATCCAAAAGAAGGTAATGAGTTAGCCAAAGGTTACACAGGGTACAGAGGGCTTTTGGGTGATGAGAGTGTTGGTAGCTTGTGAGGTTAGCCTCAGGCTGTCTGAAATTGAAATTTGGGGCTAAATTAATAAGTCAACTTGAGCACACGCAGTTTTACATTAAGACTTCTCTAGGGTTGAAACTTATGTAGCTTGACATAAAAGAACCTTTAGATACAATTTTTAAAAAAACTGTTCAAGACTATGCCATTGTAATAAGTGTGCTTGGGATGACGGGGGTGGTAACAGAAAGAGGACAAAGAGGCACCATTATTGAAACTCTTCCCAGAGTGGCTTTTACATTTTGCTCTGTAGGATGTATATCACTCTATGTAGCCTTGGAGGTCAACTAATTATTGTAAGAAACATCAAATAGTGGCTGGAGAGGCAGCTCAGTTGTTAAGAGCACAGGTTGCTCTTGCAGCGAACCTGTGTTTGAATCCTACATGGTAGCTCACAGCCATCTATAATTCCAGCTCCAGGGGGTGCCAATACCTTCTCCTGACTTCCATGGGCAGGCACTGCAAAAACATATATGTAGACATTCGTACAAATAAAATAAGTTTATCTTTAAAAGAAAGAAATATCAAATAAGAATTTTCTATCGAATACTATAAAACTTGTGTTTAGGACAAAGATAAAATCTTTTCATCTCCTCCAACTTCTTAGACCTTTATGCAAATGTTTTAATGTTTCCCACCCAGTAAGCCTTTGTTTTCACCAAGATCCTCTGCTCTTTTCTAGGAATTTGATGGCATGGAGCCTCTTTTTTTTTTTTTTTTTTTTCCATTGCAGGGGTGACTCCTTTCCCCTTCCTCCTTTACTTCCGGTATGTCAACTGTTTTCAGACTAGCCAACTGGATAAGAGTGTGAGGTTGGAGACCAGGCAGTGGGGAAAAGCGACAGTGGGGAAAAACACCTGAGTTAGAATAAGAAACAGATGCACTTCTGCTCTTTTTTTTTTTTTATAATTTTTTTTTTATTTTTAATTAATTTATTCTTGTTACATCTCTATGGTTATCCCATCCCTTGTATCCTCCCATTCTTCCCTCCCTCCCATTTTCCCCTTATTCCCTTCCCCTATGACTGTTCCTGAGGGGGATTACCTCCCTCTGTATATGCTCATAGGGTATCAAGTCTCTTCTCAGTGACCTGCTGTCCTTCCTCTGAGTGCCACTAGGTCTCCCCCTCCAGGGGATATAGTCAAATGTGAGGCACCAGAGTATGTGAGAAAGTCAAATCCCTCTCTCCACTCAAGTGTGGAGACTGTCCTGTCCATGGGCTAGATCAGGGTAGGGGTTTAAATTTTACTGCCTGTATTGTCCTTGGCTAGGGCCTTAGTTTGAGCGGGACCCCATGACCCAAATCTGCCTATCATAATGTTCTACTTGTAGGTTTCTAGGACCCACTGGATCCTTCTACATTGCTATTCTCCCATGGTTCTCTCATCAAGAGTTCCAATAGGATGTCCTCCCCTCGGTCCCAGTTTCCTGGTAAGGGAAGGCTTTCATGAGACATGCACATTGGGCTAGTATGCAGATATAAGTGAGTATATACCATTTGAGTCTTTCTGCTTCTGGGTTAACTCACTCATTATGATCATCTCTAGCTCAACCCATTTGTCCACAAATTTCGGGAATTCCTTGTTTTTAATAGCTGAGTAGTATTCCATAGTGTATATGTACCACAGTTTCTTTATCCATTCTTCTACTGAGGGACATTTAGGCTGTTTCCAGGTCCTGGCTATTATGAATAACGCTGCTATGAACATGGTTGAGCAAATTTTCTTGCTGTGTGCTGGTGCATCTTCTGGGTATATTCCAAGGAGTGGAATAGCTGGGTCTTGAGGAAGCCCTATTCCCAGTTTTCTGAGATAGCACCAGATAGATTTCCAAAGTGGTTGTACTAGTTTGCATTCCCACCAGCAATGAAGGAGTGTTCCTCTTTCACCACATCCTCTCCAGCATGTGGTGTCGCTTGAGTTTTTGATCTTAGCCATTCTGATGGGTGTAAGATGGAATCTCAGAGTTGTTTTGATTTGCATTTCCCTGATGACTAAGGAGGTTGAGCATTTCTTTAAGTGTTTCTGAGCCATTTGATATTCTTCTGTTGAGAATTCTCTGTTTAGTTCCAAGCCCCATTTCTCAATTGGGTTATTTGGTTTGGTGGTGTTTAATTTCTTGAGTTCTTTATATATTTTGGATATTAGACCTTTGTCAGATGTAGGGTTGGTGAAGATCTTTTCCCAGTCTGTAGGCTGTCGCTTTGTTCTCTTGACCGTGTCTCTAGCCTTACAGAAGCTTCTCAGCCTCATGAGGTCCCATTTATTAATTGTTGACATTAAGGCCTGGGCTGTTGGTGTTCTGTTCAGGAAGTTGTCTCCTGTGCCAATATGTTCCAGGCTCTTCCCCACTTTTTCTTCTAAGTGACTTAGTGTCTCTGGTTTTATGTTGAGGTCTTTAATCCACTTGGATTTGAGTTTTGTGCAAGGTGACAAATATGGGTCCAGTTGCATTTTTTTACACATAGACCTCCAGTTAGACCAGCACCATTTGTTGAAGATGCTATCCTTTTTCCATTGAATGGATTTGGCTTCTTTGTCAAAAATCAAGTGACCATATATGTGTGGATTCATATCTGGGTCTTCAATTCGATTCCACTGATCAACCAGCCTGTTGCTGTGCCAGTACCATGCTGTTTTAATTACAATTGCTTTATAGTACAATTTGAAATCAGGTATGGAGATTCCTCCACAGCACCTTTTATTGTACAAGATCGTTTTTGCTATTCTGGGTTTTTTGGTTTTCCATATGAAGTTCAGAATTGAACTTTCAATGTCTTTAAAAAATTGTGTAGGTATTTTGATAGGGATTGCATTGATTCTGTAGATTGCTTTTGGTAGGATGGCCATATTTACTATGTTAATTCTCCCTATCCATGAGCAAGGAAGATCCTTCCATCTTCTCATGTCATCTTCAATCTCCTTCTTCAGAGTTTTGAAATTTTTTTCAAACAAGTCCTTCACTTGCTTAGTTAAAGTAACTCCTAGATATTTTATATTGCTTGTGGCTAATGTGAAGGGTGTGGCTTTCCTAATTTCTTCCTCTGCAAGCTTGTCATTTGTGTATAGGAAGGCTACAGACTTTTTGGAGTTAATTTTGTATCCAGCCAAATTGCTGAAAGTATTTATCAGCTGTAGGAGTTCTCTGGTGGAATTTTGAGGGTCACTTATGTACACTATCATATCATCTGCTAATAGGGATAGTTTGACTTCCTCCTTTCCCATTTGGATACCCTTGATCTCCTTTTGTTGTCTTATTGCTCTGGCTAGAACTTCGAGTACTATATTGAAGAGATATGGAGAGAGTGGGCAGCCTTGCCTTGTTCCCGATTTTAGAGGAATTTCCTTGAGTATCTCACCATTTACTTTAATTTTGGCTATTGGCTTGCCGTAGATAGCCTTTATTATGTTGAGGAAAGTGCCTTGTATCCCCGATCTCTCTAAAACTTTAAACATGAATGGGTGTTGGATTTTATCAAATGCTTTCTCTGCATCTAAAGAGATGATCATGTGGTTTTTTATTTTCAGTTTGTTTATATGGTGGATTACATTGATGGATTTCCGTATATTAAACCATCCCTGCATGCCTGGAATGAAGCCTACTTGGTCATGATGAATGATATCCTTTATGTGTTCTTGTATTCGTTTTGCAAGAATTTTATTTAGTATTTTTGCATCGATGTTCATAAGAGAAATTGGTCTGAAATTCTCTTTCTTTGTTGAGTCTTTGTGAGGCTTAGGTATCAACGTGACTATGGCCTCATAGAATGAATTTGGTAATGTTCCATCCAATTCTATGTTTTGGAGTAGCTTGAAGAGTATCGGTATTAGCTCGCCTTTGAAGGTCTGGTAGAATTCTGCACTGAAACCATCTGGCCCTGGGCTTTTTTTGCTTGGGAGACTATCAATGATTGCTTCTATTTCTGTAGGGGAAATGGGACTATTTAGCTTGTTTATCTGTTCTTCACTCAACTTAGGCAAGTGAAATTGATCAAGAAAGTCATCCATTTCCCTTAGATTTTCAAATTTTGTGGCATATATGCCTTCAAAGTAGGATCTTATGATTCTTTGTATTTCTTCAGTGTCTGTTGTTATGTCTCCCTTTTCATTTCTGATTTTGTTGATTTCAATACTGTCTCTCTGCCTTTTAGTTAGTTTGGCTAACGGTCTGTCTATCTTATTGATTTTCTCAAAGAACCAGCTCTTGTTTTTGTTGATTCTTTGGACTGTTTTCTTAGTTTCTAATTTGTTAATTTCAGCCTTGAGTTTGATTATTTCCAGACGTCTACTCCTTTTGGGTGTTTCTGCTTCTTTTTTTTCTAGGGCTTCCAGCTGTTTTGTTAAGTTGCTTATGTGCGATGTTTCCAATTTCTTTTTAAAGGCACTTAGTGCTATGAGTTTTCCTCTTAACACTGCTTTCAATGTATCCCACAAATTTGGGTATGTTGTTCCCTCATTTTCATTGAATTTCAGAAACTCCTTGATTTCTTTCTTTATTTCTTTCCTGACCCATGTGTCATTTAGCAGAGAGTTGTTTAGTTTCCACGTACGTGTAGGCTTTTTGTTGTTTCTGTTGTTGTTGAATTGCAGCCTAAGAGCATGGTGATCTGATAGGATACAAGGTATTATTTCAATCCTCTTATATCTGTTGAGGCCTGCTTTGTGACCTACGATGTGATCAATTTTGGAGAAGGTTCCATGAGGTGCAGAGAAGAAGGTATATTCTTTCTTGTTTGGGTGAAAGGTTCTATAGATATCTGTTAGATCCATTTGACCCATGGCATTGGTTAATGATGTTATTTCACGGCTTAGTTTCTGTTTCAATGACTTATCCTTCAGTGAGAGTGGGGTGTTGAAGTCTCCCACTATTATTGTGTGGTGATCGATGTGTGGTTTAAGTTTTTTTAGCAGATCTTTTACAAATGTGGGTGCCCTTGTATTGGGAGCATAGATGTTCAGAATTGTGATGTCATCTTGGTTGGCTTTACCTTTGATGAGTATGAAGTGTCCTTCTGCATCCCTTTTGATTAATTTTGGTTGAAAGTCTATCTTGTTTGATATTAAAATGGCTACGCCTGCTTGCTTCTTGTGACCATTTGCTTGGAATATTTTTTTCCAACCTTTTACCCTGAGGTAATGCCTATCGTTATAGGTGAGATGTGTTTCTTGAATGCAGAAGAATGTTGGCTCTTGTTTATGCACCCATTCAGTTAGTCTATGTCTTTTTATTGGAGAATTAAGACCATTGATGTTGAGAGATATTAATGACCAGTGACTGTTAAGAGTCTTAATTTTGATGTTGTTTCCAATTGAGTGTTTGTGTAGCTGTGTTTTTGCCATGGTATAGTTACCTATTTCCTGAGTAGTTTTGGTTGTAGCTTGACCCTTTGGGATGGAGTTTTCCTTCTAGTACCTTCTGTAAAGCTGGATTTGTGGATAGGTACTGTTTGAATTTGTTTTTGTCATGGAATATTTTGTTTTCTCCATCAATGGTTATTGATAGTTTTGCTGGGTAAAGTAGTCTGGCCTGGCATCTGTGGTCTCTCAGGGTTTGCAGGATCTCTGTCCAGGCTCTTCTGGCTTTTATGGTCTCTGCTGAGAAGTCTGGTGTAATTCTGATAGGTTTGCCATTGAATGTTATTTGGCCCTTTTCCCTTGCAGCTTTTAATATTTTTTCTTTGTTCTGTATGTTTTGTGTTTTGATTATTATGTGACGGGCAGTTTTCCTTTTCTGGTCAATTCTATTTGGTGTTCTGTAGGCCTCTTGTATGTTTATAGGTATCTCTTTCTTTAGGTTGGGGAAATTTTCTTCTATGATTTTGTTGAGAATAGTTTCTGGGTCTTGAAGTCTGATATCTTCTCTTTCTTCAATGCCTATTATCCTCAGATTTCTTCTTTTCATGGTGTCCTGAATTTCTTGGATGTTTTGTGTCAGGAGTTTTCCAGATTTGGTATTATCTTTAATAGTTGCTTCAAGATCTGTGATTGTATCTTCTAGACCTGAGATTCGTTCTTCCGTCTCTTGGATTCTGTTAGAAAAGCTCACCTCTGTGTTGCTCGCCTTCCTCTCTGAGGTCTCACGTTCTCATTTTTCTTCTGTCTGTGTGTTTATCATTGAATCCATTTTCGTCTTCAGATCTTGAACTGATTTTTTTATTTCTTTCACCTCATTTTTTGTATATTCCTGAGTTTCTTCCATTGCCTCTTTATAGGTCTTCAGAGCTTGAACCGTTTTATTTATTTCTTCCATTTGGTTGTTTGCATTTTCCTTAAATTTTTACAGTTCCACTCTATGTGCTTCTTTTATGTCTCTCACCTGTTTGGCTGCGTCTTCCTGTATTTGATTACGAATTTTATTTGTTTCCTCCATTAATATGCTCCTTATTAAGGATTTGAGGTCATTTTCTTGTATTTCCGTTGTATTTGAGCTCTCTGGGTTGTTTTCTTTGGGATAGCTGGAAACTGGAGATGCCATGTTGTTTTGGGTTTTTTTGCGTATGCTTTTACGCTGTCCTTTAGACATCTTGCCGGCTTTGTTTTCGTTGGGTAGATTCCCGAGTTGGATGGAGGGAGTCTGATGATAGATTCACTTGTTTTCTCACGGTTTCCGTAGGTTGGAAGCTCTTATGTTTCACTGTTGTGGATGGCAGGAGGTTAGCCCTGGCGTTTTGGGCTCTCACAGCCAGTGATCCTCAGCTCTCCTGTGCTGTGGGTCCTGTAATCGTTCTGGGTCTCTGGATGAGCGTTGGGTCAGGCCAAGTTATCCACAGCCTTCTGGGTTCCCTGCCAGGTCCAGCCAGGGAAACTAGTCCCAAACCACCGTCTGAGCTCAGCTAGTATCTCAGGGCCTGAACCGTCTGCCGAGCTTAGCTAGGAATTCTGGGCTCAAAATGCACACAGGGTCCAGCCAGAATTTTCGGGCTAGGACTGCGTTTGGTATTTGGCCAAACTGCTTGCTGTGGTCAGTTATTGACTCATGCCCGAAACATCCGCGCAGCTCAGCCAGGAATTCTGGATTCAAACTGCACCCTGTGTCCAACCAGAGTCTTAGAGCCGGGACTGTGCCAAAGGCTCTACTAGAGACTCTGGGCCCAATCTGTCTGCCAAGCACGGTTAGGGACTGTGGCCCTAAGCTGCACGCCGAGCTCCACCCGAGTCTCTGGGGCAGAATTGTGCACCGCGCTCAGCCAGGGACTATGGACCCACACTGCACGCTGAATTCTGCCCGGGCATCCAGGCCTATACTGCGTGCATAGTCCAGCCAGAGTCGTGGGGCCGCCGAGCCTGTCTGCACAGCTCAGGAAGAATCTCTGGGCCTAATCCGCCCGGCAAGTCCAGCTAGGGCCTCTGGGCTGAATCTGCGTGCTGACCTCAGCCTGCGTCAGCGCCCTAAAACTGCCCTCTGAGGAGAGCTAATGTCTTGAGCAGAACTGCTCGTTGATGTGCGCTAGCGCCTCCGGTGGGACTGAGCGCTCCGCCCAGCCTGCGTCACAGTGGGTGAACTGCGGATGCGCTGAGGTGGTGCCTTCGGTGGACCTGAGCGCTCCGCCCAGCCTGCGTCACAGCAGGTGAACTGTGGCTGCGCGGAGAAGGGCCTAGGGTGTAACTGAGCGCTCCGCCCAGCCTGCTTCACAGCAGGTAAACTGCGGCTGCGCGAGAAGGGCCTAGGGTGGAACTGAGCGCTCCGCCCAGCCTGTGTCACAGCAGGGGAGCCGTGGCTCCGCTAAGCTGTTGCCTTGGGCAGAATTGCCCGCTGCACTGAGTCAGTGTCTCCTGTGCCCTGAGCTGTACCCGGGACTCTGGGGCTGAACTGTCCGCCGTGTCCAGCTTGCGTCACAAAGCACCACGCGACCCAAATTCTGTCCAGTGTCCCCTCTCCCGCAGCAACTCCCACCAGCCACCACACTAACCACCTCCACTGGATGGCTGTGAGCTGCAAACCTCAGTCGCTGCTGCTGGTGTTGCTGACGCCGCCTGTGCCGCCGCTGCTCTGATCCGAGAAAATCCGCACTCCTCCCGTGTGTAGGGGCACGCAGGTCCTCCGCACCCTGGTCCTTCCGAACTGTGGAGCACTCCTGCTGCCGTGGTGTCAGGATCCTGGTGTTTCTGGCTCAGAAATCTGTGCAATTCCCCGAACTGTTCACTGGAGCTTCCAAACACGGTCCACACTACTTGCCGCCATCTTGGATCTCCCACTTCTGGTCTTTTTGGGCTCACTCTTCTGAGGACACTCCTTCTTGATCATAAGTAAAGTTGGACTTGCCCAGATACTTCAGTTGGAGGGGTGGTCTCTTTCTTGGCAATCCTCAACTTATTTCTAACACAATCTTGCACACCAGCCTCCCTGAAGCAGATGGTTTATTTGCTCTGCTTGCCATTCCTCCAGAGTAAGTGTCAACTCAGGCTAAGGACAACTTGGGAACAAAATGCTAATTGGGATTGTGGCTGTTTTTCCTTTATTTGCATTTTTTAGGAACAAGGATATTAGCATTATTTTCACAAAGTCTGATTAAAGATGTAGTGGTGTACTGCTTTGTGTTTTCACAGTAGACATGCCCGAGGGAACACTCTGAGAAGAAACACATAGTGAGAGAACGGCAGCAAATAAGAGACACCAAGGCAGCATCACAGATTGGCCCCGCAGACACTAGACACTAGCCTATAGCTAGTGATAACGAGAGACTGATTAACATGATCATACTAAACGCTGTCTGGCCTTTATTCAAGCCAGGTTCCCATCCAATAGTAAAGGTGAAATGGATGTGCTTCAGTCTCTGTAGCATCTTGATAAGATGAAGAGAAAGACCCCAAATTGAGGAGGATCAGTTAGCTACTAGAAGATGACTAACATTCTTTGACCTGGAGAGGGTGAAAGGTCATGACTAAAACATGGCTGCTTGAAGGCTGAGCTGGAGGTAGAAGGAATGGTCTCAATGATATTCACCATGTAGAATAAACAGAGGGCCAATCGAATGATTCCTTTGTACAAATGAAAAAAGACAGGATCCCAGTGCTGGTTTTAGAGCCAGACTGTGGCCCTGGTCTTGTGCATACAGAGGACTTCTCTCGCATCTGTGCTCCTGGGACCTGTGTCATAGAGTGACTGAAGGAAATGTTCTCTATCTTCCGTCCCAGCCATCTGTGTTACAGGGCTCTCTGATCATATGTGACCGGCTGCTGAATAAGGCCAGTCTGTCCATTGATAGTGCAGAGGCTCAGACGCTCTGTGGTTTTTGTAAGAAATGTGTACTCTAGGATTTTCCTTCTTATAAGAAGTTGTGCTTATCCAGGCTCTGTGGCGCTTGCCTGTAAGCCCAGCTTTTGGGGAGGCAGAGGCAGAAGCAAATGCTAGCCTGATCTACAAAGCAAGTCCAGGACAGCCAAGGCTACACAGAGAAACCCTATCTTGAAAGACACAAACACAGACACACACACACACACACAGGCACGCACACACGTGTGTGTATCAGCAGCCCAGAAGCACCATAAAGATTAAAACATCTCCCCATCTCCCCAGCACAAGTGAAATAAATAATGGTATTCATAAGAAAAAAAATGGAGTCTCTTCTGTTTAAGTCTTTCTCAGAAAGTATCTTTTGGTTCTTTTCCCTGCACCTCCAATGTGGCTGCCAGAAGCCAAAGAGCAGGCATGCTGACACTTCATGACCAGTGCTGGCTACATTTTGGCCTCAATTTTCACTTGTGACATAATTTCCTATGACTCAAGCCCTAAGTCAAAATGAACGCTTTTCCCCTGCACAAACGCTCAATGCTCTTCAACCTCTACTAGCAATCTCTCTCTCTCTCTCTCTCCTGAACTTTTTTCCTTTCTTTATTCAGAGAAATGTATCTGGTCTCAGGTTTCACAGATAAAATTATATGCCTAGCCCCATCTAACCATTAACAAACTACTGCCCTATACTTGGGTCTGTCTCTTCTTGATTCTTTGGGGGCACTATGCTCTTTGGAGTATTATGGGTTTGTGTTTTCCAGAGTCCTTCCCATTATGCCTTTTAATAAACATGAAATTATCCTTCTTTCAGGTTTTTGCTTTCAGAATTAGAGCATTTTCTAATTTTAACCTCTATAAATAAACATTGCAATGCCATTCTTACCTGTTATTGATATAAAACCTCTACAATGGTAGGCAAATAACAATTGGACATTTAGCTCTTTAATGCCTCTTTTTTTTTTCTCCCTTGAAAGAAAGTGTTAGGAAGCAAGGAATTATTTTGTTTAGCTAATTTTGAATATCTTACCTATCACAACATCTGAACTATAGTAGGAGGTAGCCAATGCATATTTAAAGAGTACTTCCTAAACAAACAAGTGTTTAGTTTTTCTTTAAGGTAGTTGCTCATATCTGCTTTTCCTTTTGTAAACATTTTCTTCCCATCTCTTTTTCTTATTCAGATTCTATATACCATCTTTTGATGTTCGAATATATAGAATTACACCTTCCACCTTTCTTCGCACCAGAATTTCTGGTGAATCCAAATGGCCCTCATTATTAGAGCCTTTGCTGATTTACACTTCATTATTTATGTCCCTGTCTACCCTCTAGAAAAATACTGAGTTGACCACTGAGGATAGGCTCTAGAATAATGTTCTCCTGTCCTCCAAACGAGGGTCCTTACTTTTCAGCTAATAGATTGCCTTCTTTTGCTCAGTCTCATAAGAACTGGTTATTAGTTATTTTCCTACTGAGGTCCTGGGAATGAAATGGCACACAAACCGTCATTGTATGTTGGGGATGTAGCTCAGGGTGATGGATTACCTGTCCAACTCATTGGATCTTGGGCTCAGTTTCTCGGACCAAAGTGAAATGAAAGAAAACACAGCTTTTGTCTGCCAACTTAAGGTAAGTGATGGAGACAAGTTAACAGGTGATCATGTCAAGAAGGGTTAATTCAGAACAGGGGGGCACCTAGAAAAGCCTTATCTGACTCTGAAATGATGGGTAGACATTAGACTGGGTGAAGGATAACCAGGGGAAGTCACTAAAAATCCACAGAACTGAGTCAAAGCTTGACCAGCTCTGGAAAGCCTAAAATCCTGGGGCTTAGAGACTGCCCTGGGGCAATGTGGAAGTTGAGCTTTTTCACTGTGGCTTTGTGCTTGGTTCCACATAGTCTGTGTGTTGCATTTACCCTGAGGTAGTATGTATTGTGCATCTTGTCCTTTGGTCATTTTTTTCCCCTGTAAGACTTTAATAGTCTTCTCAGGTTGTTTAGAATTAATGAGGCAAATGTCCTCAATCAAGAAGCAATTTAAGAACATGCTGCTAATTTCAATGAGTTCTGTAAATGAACTAATTTAATACCAGTTGACCTTTTTATTTGGGGAGAATGATTTGTGGCAGTATTTTCCTGATTTGTGCCTACAAGCCTTGGCAATCTGATTGGGCATTTGGAGCCCAAGGGTAAGCATTAATCATGGCACAAAGATGGAGCATAGCTAAGAGGGACTTAGAATATTCACCCCAGCAAGCAAGTGGTGGGTGTCATTTAGCCGGAAGCCCTCAATCATGTTTATTAAAACCAAAAGCCATAGAATTAAGGGCAGTCTACATTTTTAGTGACAGAGATCATGCGGAGAGATACTGAATGATGTGATATTTTGACTATATTCTAGCTATTTTGTTACCCTAGTTTTATCTTTTTTAACCTCTCTGTGACTGGAATATTTTCAACGTTCTAGCTTAGAGGAAAATTTCACCTTCCTAAATAAAGATGGGTAATACTTTAATGGCACGTTTACTATCCTGTCACTTCTGTCCTTTATCACTTCATCGAAGGAAGAGCTAGATTTTTCCACATTGTTTTTAAGTCAACCAGGACAAATGGATCTTTTACTGGTCATCTTTTTATAGACGGTTTTGCCTTCATCCAGAAAGCTACATGTCTACGAGCAATAAAAACATGTCGCAATGCCATCGTGCCAAAAAAAAAGGACAGAATACTCCTGCCAGTTCTCTGTAATGGGAAAGCACCACCGTTGAAAGCATGATTTGCATAGTTGAATCAAAGCTGCAGAAGCAGCCTCCAAGTGCCTGGCAAGAGCTCAGTCTTAAACAGAGGGAAGGAGAAAGAACTGATAACACCAGGAAAGAAGAGAATTTCATTTAAGAGAGAGGGGAAAAAGTACTAACCACAAGGGAAATTATTAACGAAATGATTCCTTTAAAAGTGCAAGCACCTATTTATATAATGGTATTTCATAAACAAGAGAAAAACTAAACAAGTCCCAGAGAAGAGAAAGTATTGCTGCAAATACAATCTCTCCAGGACACTTCTTTCAGGGCTGTAATAGGCTGTTTTCAAGGCCCCAGACAATGGCCAAAGGAGTAGAGCAGGCACTTCGGGAAAGAAGAATATCAGTGGTCGATGAGGATCTGAAATAGGCATTACAGTAAGCATCACATAACCATTTAATCACGAGATACCCTGCATTGCTATA
Organism: Acomys percivali; assembly: GCA_907169655.1. NCBI lineage: Eukaryota > Metazoa > Chordata > Mammalia > Rodentia > Muridae > Acomys > Acomys percivali. Next base: position 37,465,630 of record OU015752.1, read on the forward strand.
TAACAGGTAGAGAGTGAGCTGTGACAAAGTCCCCACCCCTTCCCCCCCTGGCTCAGCCCAAATCAAGTGAAAAGAGAGTGCACTGACCCTGCTGGTCAGAAAAAAAATGGTGTGAAACAGAAAATAATCTGATATTACCATACCCCAAAATGCAGAATGTCCAGGCAGTTGGTTATCCAGTATTTCCCCTCCAGAGTGGAAAGCCATGCACTTAATTATTCATATCTGTGCTTTAGAATTCCCAAAAGAGGGCATACTTGTTCCTTTGATTAGAAAAGAGGATCTTGGGAAGTCACAGGGTGATAGACAGCTCAGAAGCAAATAAAAGTGCTTCCTATTTTTCATTTTACTTCTTCAACGCTGACTATGTTGAGCATGCCATCAAGGGCTCTCCCACTGAGCCACAAGTACAGATGTAAAAGAGAAGGAACAAAACAAAAATGTTGGGAAGAGCGGTGTCTAGAAGGCACTGATGAGTTTTAAAAACCCATTCATAAAAAATAAAATCTGTGAGGGAGCACTGAGACGAGGAAGCATCAGAATGATATGCTATGGCCTGAGCCACTCAATTCTTAAGTATAAGAAAGAAGAGATAAGGATGCTGTTGTTCATCCTGGATCACAGGGAGAATGCCAGGACATATCCCATTTCAAGTCTAGGTGCATGGACTCAGCTTTCCTTCCTTCTACCTGTCCTCTGAAACCATGTATCAAGGAAACAAGCAGGATATTCAAAAGCCTAGCTGTCCTGCTCTTTCGAGAGTTACGAGAATCTCTTCATTGGGGACTTGCAGAAGTAATTCTTCTTAGGCTCCCCACTGCTAGCCTGTTTTAAGGCAACTTTTACCTGTAGATCAAGGAAGTGAAGAAGCAGCTGTTGGAGTCCCATTGCTCGTTATCCATTCCAGCACCCTTGCGCTTCCCAAGTGTAGCAGAAACACGGGTGGAAATCACCCTTGTGGTGCCAAGGAACTCATCTTTGGAAAGTGGGTATATTCGCTCAGGTGGATCAGACAGGTTGAAGAAAAATTTCTAGAGCTTAAAGGTACGTGTGTATGAAGATATGCATATGTTCAGTTGGGCAGATATTCCCAGTATGCCATGGCGTTATGGCCCAATATGCTCACAAGTTTAAACTCTTGTAAAGTAAAAGCGTATTTATTACGCCTGCCTACATAACACCCCAACGTCATGTAGAGTGTTGGCTACTTGGCTGCTTCCCCTGACAACAGAATGGCTTCCTGGGAGCTGTGACTTGCTGCCACAACCCTGCATTGTTGAGAATATCATAGCCCAGGAAATGATAAAAATTTGAAAGCAAAAGTAGGATATTTGTTTAATATACTCTGCTATTACATCAACATAAGGTGGGGCTGGGGCTGG
>OU015752.1:37477653-37503766 GCA_907169655.1 Acomys percivali
TGGGAAGGTTTTTGTCCACTCTGTCACAGAACTAGCTCATCAATTTACAACCTCATGATTCCTGCTGTTTTGCCTGCCCACTTTTCACTGTGCTAGCAGTAGTCATTGTGCTAATAACTTCTTATGTTCAAAGCCTTCATCAAGGTGTGTGTGCTGCATGACACAGATTTTCTTAGAGTACATGGTAGAGATTGTGGAATAGGTACCAAGTGCATCAAGTGTTTGTCACTTCCACATCTTTGAAAATCCTTACATTTAAGTAAACATTAAAAAAAATAACTCTTAATGCAAACATATAATTTCATAATAAGCCCCTCATCCTGGCCCTTTGGTTTGATTCTTCTATCAAGGGAATTGTGTCAACTCATTGACGAAGAAACTCTTACTCAAAGAAACTCCTGATTTCACCTCAGCTGTGGTTATCCTTCAGTTACATTTATAGCTGTTGAAGCCTACCCTCCTCTGCCCATGTTCCTGAATACCAGATGGGCCCTTTTTGAATGATAGCACAGCAAAATAATAGCAACCCATTAAGGTCATTAAGGGAAGATTGTGGAATTTATGATCAGTGAGCTGCCATTTCTACCTCCAACCAGGATCCATAAACTACAACATAATGTGACAGCAATTGGATCTGTGATCTGAGTGAGTGCCTGGGACCCTCTACATCTGTAGACATGGACTGTTTCCCAAGCTTTTCCAATACTCCTCATTTTTCTCCCATCGATTATCATTTCCATGGCTTTATTCAGTGATAAAATTAATTACTAACTCTCAGGTTTTCTTAGTGCAGTCAGTTAATGTGGAACCTGTTTACTAACAGCCAGATGGCTTCACAGTTATTGACAAAAGATTGTTTTCTGTGCACACCAGGCCACCAAATACTTCTGTACAATGGTCTTATGAAGTGAAGAATTTAGAGGGGAAAAGAAATCTTCCCAAGTACTTGCAGATTGCTTCTTTGAAAAATCACCAGGCCTGCAAATGCCAGCCCCAAATCTCTGCATTTTAAGGAGAGGGTCTTTTTCAATATCCTTAAAATGGTTCTTACTTTTTTTGGATGTTAGAACTGAGAGAATGAGAAAGAAAAGAGATGGTACCAGGAAGCACACAAAATGGGGGGAAATTGGAGAAGCAGCAAAGAGACCTGGAGATGTTTCTAACCACTGCTCTAGCAATATGTTGGCCAGGGGACTTGGGGGACACTCTTCTGAGTCCTCCTGCCTCCACGTCTTCTACTGGCACTTTTTAAATGTTTAGGTTGGAGTGCCTGAACCATTTACAGGGGAAACCAAGAAATGGATGCTCTTACCTGTCAGCGCAGCTGAAGTGGCAAGCACATGTGAACTTTGGCCAGTTGTGTTAGCAGGGTCTGATGTGTTTGTTCAAGGCATGCTTCAGCTGCTCAGCATAGAAGAACTGCAGCAGAATAACTTAGAGAAGCCATTGTCGGCATTTCATGTTTTAGGAAAGGGAATGTAGGAAGATGTTGCCCTTCCTGAGAGTTGCTGAACATGAGGTGGTGGGATGGCCTCTGAGTTCTAGTAACCGGCAGGACACACCATCTATGGGATGTGAGATTTCTCTCTTCAATTAAAGCCCTAAAAAGTTCTACACAATGGGAGATGTGAAAGTGTGCTGCCTAGGTGGGAGAACACATTCAGCTATATAAAACACTAGCAGTTAACAAACACGTGCAAAAATTAGAGGGTCACAATCATGCCAGCACTGTAGCAACATGCCTCAGGACTAGTGTGTAAGGGAAGCTGAATGCATGAGTTGCAAAGGGCTCTGGGTAGTGAGAGGAGGAGGGCCTGCTCACATTGGGAAGAACGCACAAGGACTGGAGAGAGAATGGAGCATTGCAGAAGACATATTTCACTTCCTACATAATACTTCCCTTACAAGACCTGTCTTTTTTTTTTCTACTCTCACCAAGAGGCCTTTGTTCAGTGTCTTAAGCATTACAGATGCATCTATGAATACTGATGGATGAGGATGGAGCAGGTATGAAACGTTATAGGGTCTCTGGAGAGGCTCCAAGAGCCATTTCTTGATCAGATTGAGAAACAGAATGCCCATTAACATCACCTCTTTGGAATTACCTTGTAGACAAAACATTAGCATTTAGTTAAAATCTAGGTTATATTTCTGAATTTATAATTTGAATCCCCCTTTTAACTCAAGAGCTGGAAGAAAAGTTGTCATATTTCTGCTACTAATTAAAGAAATGCTGATAGGTGAAACTTACAACACCCAAACTTTCTTCCTAACAGTTCTGCTGAACTCGGCACTAGAAATCCATCTACATTCAAAGGATTGATTGCAGCGCATTAGTTTCATCAATACAAGCCTTGCACTTTAAGGAGATGTTTGAGTTCAGTGTTGCACAGGGCTTGTCAGTTATGACATTGGGGAAACAGGAAGAATCCTATCCTCCCTCCTTCCCTCCTTCACGGCCTCCATTTTTCCCTCTCTCCCTTTCTCCCCCCCTCCCTCTCTCCCTCCTTTCCTCGTGTTCTTCTTGATCTCCCCTCTTCTCCCCACTCTCCTTCTCTCTGTTTATTTTTTTCTTTCCAATGGAGTTACTCTATAATTGGGGAACACTTCCTCTCATACACACCACACTCTATCAGATAAAAAGCCACATAGGTGACCTCTTTGGGAGTTATTGGTCAGTGGTGTCCCTCAGTAGATCCCCAAACATTACAGATGACAGGGCTGTTGGTTTCTCTTCAGAACTTGATGGTGAGACTCTGTTGCTGAAGACACCATCAGCAGAGTTTCCCACCTTTGAGTCATGGAACATAGAGAAATCAAACCAATACTGTTCTGGAAGTTTCATCTTACTGGATAGAGTTCATAATGCTTATAGGTGCTATGAACACCAGCTGATAAAAAAAAATCAGTCATCAATTGTACCCATGTGAGCTACAATAATGATGGACAAAGCAGGATATGCCCGTTGGCGCAGTAGTGGTGCAGATGTTATGGAAATAACCAGCTACTATCTGATTGGATTTGAAAGGGCCATTCTATAAGAAAGAATTCAAGTCTAGCACCACTTAGGGCCGAGAACTGTTTGCTAGATAAGTCATAGACCATAGGGGAGAATGTACTACTATTATTTTACTAAATAGAGATGGTATTAGATTTCTAATGACTTATCATTATACTCGTAGATCAATGTATCTTTCAACCCTCATGGGAGAAATTGCTTTCAGCAGTGGATGGGAAGGCCTACAACTGGTTAAGATTCAAAGAGTAAGAGATTGAGAAGTGCTGAACCCTGAATGGGGTATCTGTATCACAGCTCCTCCTCTCTGGGCTCAGGTATCATCACAGAAGAAGGGTGGAATAACTGTAAAAGCCAGAAGGGGCAGGTGACCATAATGGAACTCTTATCTGACCACAGCAGGGTCAGATAATTGCAATTGCACATAGGAACCCACAGCACAGTTCCTGTTGTGGTGACAGCACACACGCAGATCTATGCAAAATGAAGTCAGATAAAACCCAGTGTGGAGTAGAGAGGTAGTCATAAAGCCCATCCCAAGCGGGGAGCAATTGGTAATTTCTGGCTGCTGGAGTTTTTTCAAGGCTGTTGTCCTTGATGCCCTGTGCGTGCTCCAGCAGGTGGCCCCACACCCCGATGCACACACTGGCAGCGCTGAGGGGACTTAGTGTGCAATAAGCAGAAAAGAACACAAGGCATAGAAAAGGAAAGATGTTGTGGTGGGAAAGGGTTTGGAACAGACAGAACTTGGTCAAACATTATACGTGTATACAATTCTTGAACAATAAGTATATTTTAATAACTAATAAATCATGTGGGCTTTCATAAGGCTTCCTCATTCATCCTTAGTTTGGTTAACCCATCCCATACCCTTAGTTTCTTCTGCTTCCCTGTCTCTCTTGTGGCTTAAACCAGTAAAGATTTAAGTGGTCTCCCCCTCTGTTTCTTTCATATTACATATATTCTACTATCTCCTCTGATATTTTCTTGCTTGAATTATAAAATTAGAAGTGTCTAAGAAGCTGCTTCATGCACATACTTCATTTTGGTAAAGCCTTTCTTTGCCTTTCTTCTCATCTCTCCATCCCCGTCACTCTACCACTTGGTCTATCCTCTTTGTCCCCAGTATTTCCCATCTCTGCTTTCATTTAACTTATATTCTACTATATCCCATCTCTGAGTGCACCCTGCACACTAATCACTTATTTCTATTTCCTAACTTTCATGTGTACTCTATGTTAAACACACACACACACACAAACAAACACACACACACACACAAACACACACACAAACACACACACACACACAAATATTTAAAGCCAGGGCTCTGTGATGGCTAATCTTGGTTGTTAGCTTGAAAACATCTGGAATCAATTTAAAACCCAAGTATCTGTATACACCAGACAGGTTTTTTTAAATGAGATCATTTGAGAGTATCCAATCACCTTGACTTGGGGCCACATAGAAGAGCATGGGAGAAGGAAGCTTTTGCTCTTTGCTTGTTTGTCATCACCCTCACTGGCAAAGTTATCTATCCTGTAGCTGAGGCATACATTTGCTGATATTCATACATTTGCTGGAATCTTTGGGATTCCAATGCAGACTGAAGAACAGGAGAGACATCTAGCTTCATGCATTGAATAACAATTGGATTTTTGGCTTTTCTGAGTGAGTGCACTTGTACAATGTGTATGTGTTTATGTGTGTGTGTGTGCATATATATATATATAAATATTACAAATAATATAATAGTCAATAATATATAGTTATTCTCTCAGTTCTGCTTCTCTAAAGAGCCCTAACTAATATAGACCCTCATATAATAGAGAACCACGTGGTGTTTGTCTGTGGTGGCCTGGATGAAGACGGTGATGTTTAAGAAGGTGATACTTTCTAAGTCTAATGAAGGAAAGGGCTTGTTGCCTTATAATTTTTGTTGCTTTTTTAGGATCCCTGGAAATCTAGCAGTTCTTTAGAGCTAATGATGGCTGAGAAGGAAGTAGATGACCCAGGTTAGAAATAATGTCTGTAAGCCTCCTTTCATGCTGTTTTATTACAGAGGCTGGATTTTCAGAGATGAAAGTTTATGAAATCTATCACTTCCCCAATGAGCCAGAGAGTCTAAATTTCACATAAGCTCACCAACTTAGGTGAAGACAAAACCACAGTAGGATGTTGAAACAAACTGAGAAAACATCACACCAATAGATTATATTAAAGAATTAGAATTGTACTTTAAAATCCAATAAGTACTAATACTTGCTGTTTCAAAACCTGAGAAATAGGTTTTTAATTGGTCTATAGTTTCAGGCTTCTTTCTACTAAATAAGTGTCCAAGGTGGTCAAAGTGGGGATGTGAGGGTCTTTACCTCTTAGAGATGGGCAAGTCCTCATGATATTGTTGATCGTGATTAGGTGTAGACATGCGTGTATACATTTATGCAACCATCTAGATATATTCAAAAGAGGGGAGAGGCTCTAGCTTTGAGATTCCATAGTGATAAGTATTTCAGCAAATAATTGGTCAACAATCTAGGGACTAAAAAGTCTTATGCCAAATTCAATCTTTGCACAGTATGCATTAAAAAAGTATCCTGTATGTTTACTAGCCTTTACATGTTTAATGCATGCAACTTTATATCCATCCCAGTGGTGAATACAGTGTAAGAGATATGGGTCATAAGGTGCATAGCACTCTAGTCCGTATCTTCCTAGATAGCACAGTTGCAGGTTTGAGAGTATGAAAAGGCTTAAACAAGGGACAAGCTTGATGAAGAGTGAAGTTCATGCATCTTACAGTCAGTTCTTTAAAGGAGGCATATGGAGTCGTGAGAAGGGAAATGAATTATTTCTTTAAAGAAATCCTCAAAGTACAAGAGGTTGGTCATATGGCACTGTTCACCTCCTTGCTATCAGAAATTATGTCAAAATGTTGAAAACTCCAAGTCTCACTGGGGAAACAGACTACTGTTACGTATAGGCCACCTGCCTAGCAGTAGATAGTCAAAAATTTTTAACTCAATGGCATCATTGGAGGGGGTCCTTGTCTTTTAATGTTATGTCAGGGCTTTTTATTTTTTTAATCCTATTATTTTAATTATCTTTGTATAGAAATAAAATAGTTATTTTATTTTTATTTTTAAAACTTCAAATTAATTATATTTAGTTATTATATATTTATATTTTATAGTAAAATATATTTATTTATATATTATATAATACTTATTATACTTATACATTATATAATTATATATAAATATAATTATATACAATTATTTATTATATATAACATCACATATATGTATATATGTGTGTATATATATGTGTATATATATATATATATGTATATTCTCTCTTTTTTACCTTACAGGTCCTTTGAGTATATGTTATGGCTTACAGTTTAGTGTTTTATGGGATTCCTGAGTGTGTGACCTAGTGTATCTCCAGATCTATTTTTGTTTCTTGTCCTTTTTGCTTCTTATTTTTTGTTTTATTTATTTTGTCCTATTTAAATATGTTACTTGTTATCTTATCATATTTAAATTTTTTATTTTAATATTATCCCTTAGAAGTCAGTTTGTTTTCTAATGAGAGACAAAAAGGGGATGGATCTGGATGGGAAGGGAGGTTGGGAGGAACTGAGTGGAGTAGAGGGATGGGAACCTGTAATCAGGATAGATTATGTGAAGGGAAAAAAATCTAGTTTCAATAAAAGGAAAAAAGAAGACTCTAAGTCTTACATTTATTTATGAGTGATATGAATTTGTGGAGAAGAGAAATAGAGAGTGTTAATATGTATTGAATGTGCTCCCTTGCCTTTCCAAAATTATGTATGAATGACTATAGCAATGCAGGTATTATCACTAGTATTTGGAAGATAAAGAGAAACTAAGTTGGGCTGGAGAGATGGCTCAGAGGTCAAGGCCACTGACTGCTCTCCCAGAGGTCCTGAGTTCAACTCCCAGCAACCTCATGGTGGCTCACAACCATCTATAGTGTGATCTGATGCCCTCTTCTGGCCTGCAGGTGTACTCGCAGGCAGAGCACTGTATACATAATGGTAAATAAATCTTTAAAAAAAAAAAAGAAAAGAAAGAAAGAAAAGGAAAAAAAAAGAGAGAAACTAAGTCTAAGACGGGTCAGGAAGTGTCCGTGTTGCAGAGAAAGGATGTGGATGCATGTGTCTTCTCATTCTATTATAGTGAGTGGTGCCCCAACCCTCAGCATCTTTGTTGCTCTATGTTTGTGTGGCAAATGCACTGTGAGGCGGCAGCAAATACAGAGAGAATGAGAAGCAGATTTAGTGGAGGAATCTTCCTTAAGAACCCAGGAAACCATTAGAATCATAGCACAGCAGTCTGAGATCGTCCAAGACAGACAACCTGAGAGATGGCTAGAGGCCATCCGACAGAACAGTATTGTGCTGGTTGTAGGCAGTGTCTTTGGAAGCTTCCTGAAATGCTTTTAATTTTATTCTTTACTTCTAAAAGGGCTTGGTGCCAAGAGAAATTAAAATATTTATAGGATATGCTCATTATGGAAAAGAAAGCAAGAAACTAGAATTGATTCAAGGCACCAAACTATTTTGATGAGCAATAGTAGACAGGTTCAAGACCTAAATAGGGAAGTTCCAGTAAATGGAATCCAAATACAAAAGACTTTCTGTTCTGTCGTCATCAAAATGCGATAACAAAATGCTTTAGAGAACAAAACAAATTATTTAAATACTGCCGCCTTTCCCCACTAGTTTCTTGTAAAAGGCAAACACATCTTCCCAGGTTTAGGACGATAGGAGGGAATTAATGGAATACCGCTTTATTATGAGGTTAAAATCTCTCAGCACAGGAAATAAACATCCGAACTAGCGATCGTGGGTCTATGCATGACATCTGGGCTAAACGGTGGTGAAAAGGAGGCGGATGATGCAAATATTTGTGACAAATGGCAGAATCTCTCACTTTACCCTTAGAAAGATAAAGGCAGGGGAGGAGACAAGAGTGTTCTTTTTTTTTTTTTTTTTTGGTTTTTCGAGACAGGGTCTCTCTGTGTAGCCTTGGCTGTCCTGGACTCACTCCGTAGACCAGGCTGGCCTCGAACTCACAGCGATCCGCCTGCCTCTGCCTCCCGAGTGCTGGGATTAAAGGCGTGCGCCACCACGCCCGGCTGACAAGAGTGTTCTTTAGCACAGCACAGCTTGTGGCTGCTGCAGAGAATGCAGTCCTACAGCACTAGTGGTTAAGTGCCCGGATTAGAAGCAAGGCTCACATAGATGCTGCACAACAGCTGAGTGCAGACCGTGAATCAATGCGTTTCCTTAAGACACAGCACGGCTGGCAGATGCAGCGCACGCTTTGCTGCTGTTTTGCCTGTAGCTCTCTCGGTAATCTTGTCAACAGTTGAGGGTAATAGATTGCATTTCCTTATTTCTGCTCTTTTCCAAAGATGGGTTACGATGGATGTGTAACTTGAAGCCTGTCCTTGCTCTCCTACCGCAAACCTCTTCTGTGTAATCCTCAGATCAAAGCGCGCATAGAAGGGTAAGAGCAGTACACAACGTTTTGGCAAGGAAACTCAGTTTTCCAGAAGACCATAATGGTAAAACAAAAATGAGCATAGAATATAAATTGATATTCTGTTTGACAGGTAAAGTGACTCCGCCTAGAAGTTTGCTTTTAAACCACTTTGTCTTTTAAGTGTGGTGAGGATGTGTCTTGCTTTATTTTATTGTGATTCTGTATGCATTGTTTACATCCTGGTGCTGCGAACCAAAAGGCATGTTTAACTAAATGCTCCACCATAGGAAATAACTCTGGCTTTATACTCTTTGCTGTGGAGGACTTGGTCAGGTTCGAATTCAGCTTCACTAACAGTTGACCCCACCTGATGCAATAGACAGAGAGAAAAGAACTAAGTTCAGAAGAAAGCAGGCAGTGGGGACATTTTAAGTTGTCATCAACAAGTTTTTGAAGAAGGCTGGAATTAAATTCAAGAAAGAAACAATGTGTGGAGACATAGACATGATGCTGGAATAAACTATTTCCAACAGGGGAATATCTCCAGCCCCCAAATCTCCCACCTTAATCCCCCAACCCTCCCAGCGCCTACCCCTAAAAGATCCTAATCTTAAGAGTGCAGATAACCTTCCTAACCAGGCCTGGATCTTCTGGTTCTTTGACAAATGTGTCAGCCATTCTAGCTGGGCAAATGTTTTTGTTGTTGTTGTTGTTGTTGTTGTTGTTGTTTTTGTTTCCCATCCCGATCAACAATAGTATTTTGGAGTCGAAAAAAACAAGAGGAAATCTGTGTGACGATTCTAAACGATCTTCACTGCTTTGGGACACTGAAGAGGCACACTCATTTAGTAGTGCCTGCCTGCCTACGGAAACAACTCAAGTGTATGTGGGAGAGAATCTGAAAGGCCTTACAAGGGTTTTGTAAAAGGCGGATGTTGGGAGATGTCTGGTTTGAAAGTGTTTTCCAGGTGCTAGCTGATGCATTTTCTATCTCAACTGAAGAAACAGTGCCTGTTAATTTTCAAATCATAAATGTAAGACTATCCCGAGGAAGGTTCTCTAAAGCAGAATGCTAGCCAGGGTTCCCAGACTTGTCCTTTTTTTTAATTTTTAAATTTTTTAATTAATTTATTTAGATTACATCTCAATTGTTATCCCATCACTTGTATCCTCCCATTCCTCTCTCTCTCTCTTCCTCTTTTACCCATTCCCCTCCCCTAGGTCTGTGACAGAATGGGACCTCTGTCCCCATCATATGGTCACAGTCTATCAAGTTTCATCTTGGTAGCCTGCTTATTCTTTCTCTGAGTGCCACCAGGCCTCCCCACCTAGGGGAAGTGTTCAAATACGGGGCACCAGAGTTCATGGCAGAGTCACTCCTCACTCTCCACACAACTGTGGAGAATGTCTTGTCCACTGGCTAGATCTGAGTAGGGGTTCAATGTTTACTGCATGTATTGTCCTTGGTTGGTGCAGTAGTTTGAGTAGGCCGCCCCTGGGTCCAGATCTGCCCATCATGATTTTTTTTTTTTTTTAGGTTTCTAGGACCCTCTGGATCCCTCTATTTCCCCGTTCTCCCATACTTCTCTCACCTAGAGCCCAATAGGAAGTCCTCGTGTCTATCCCAATCTCCTGGTAAGTGAAGACTTTCAACTGGAGTCTGGGAAGTTGTATTTTTCTTTCATTGATGGAGTTTACATTTCATTTACTATATAAATGAAAATACCACATGAAAAAGCCAGAGACAACATTCAAAGCAAACGTGCTTGATATGAGGCCAATGAGATGGCTCAGTGGGCAAAGGTTCTTGCTTCCATGCTTGAAGCTCTGCATTCCATTCTTGGGACACACATGGTGTAAAGAAAGAACCAACTCCCACAAGCTGTCCTCTGACTTCCACACATAGATGCATAGGTTGTGGTGCATGTGTGTGTGCATGCACGCACACGCGCGCGCGCACACACGCACACACACACATGCACACACGCACACGCGCGCACACACACACACACACACACACACACACACACACACACACACACCCAGGCAAGTTTTTTAAAAGTTCACTATTTTAAAACAATTGTACAAAGAAAGCACAATAGATTTTTTTTTTTAGAAGGGGCCTTACAAATTAGCTAGATAGACACACTTGAGTCTAATAGAAAGAAACTCAAATGTAATGTGATTTTATTTCCCTTATCTAGAAATACTTTATTGGTTTGGATATTTTCCTTCCCATTGGGAACATTACTTGAAGACAATGGGTCAAGTTTTCCAATTTGTTCATCTCTCATTACCAGTAACCAATGCTACTCTGGAATGAGGACAATGATTCCACCTAAGATGAAGAGAAGGAGGAAAACTCATAGTGATTTATGTCCTTACATTATTGCCTTGTCATTATGCAGACTGAGGTGAAGAGAGGTATCACGCATGGTGTAGGTTCCCATTTCCCAGTGGCTAATGATGCTGGACCTCATTTTATGTGCTTAGTGACTTATACATCTTATGTGGAGAGACACCTGCTTGGATCCTTCACCCCTCTTTTAAATATGTTTATTATCAGTTTATGAATAACTTAAAGAATTCTTTATATATCCCAAGTACATTTCCAGTATCAGATGCACAGTTTGCAAACATTTCTCCTGTTCTGGCAAATTGCTTTTACTTTTTTCAAATCACAAATGTTTTCTTTTGACACAAACTAATTGACCAAGTTTTTGCTTTGTGTTTTGGTTTTGATGCTGGGTCTGAGAAGGCTTGGCTGCAACCCAAATCACAAAACTCTATTTCTGTGGTTTCTTTGAAAGGTTTCAAAGTCCCTCCTCTGCCCCCACCAAGTGCTGGGATTACAGGCGTATACCACTACTCCTGTCCAGTTCTGTATCATATATTTAGATTTAGGACCACTTTTGAGTTGGGCGCTTTCATGCCATAAAGAATCATAGAGCGTCATTCTTTCATACGTGTAGATCTCTAGCTGTTCTGGCACATTTAATTAATTAATTATGTTAACTAACTAGTTAATTAATTAGGTGATGATTGGGATGAAAACCAGTGCCTCCTAGGTATTTAACATGCACTGCAAGCCTGAGCACCAGTGCCTGCTTTAAAAATTATTTTCATTATTATTTTTCTTTTTTACATATACATTTATATTATTACACATAAGTACAATAAACTACATACAGCAAGAAGAACTATGAAACAACCAGGAATTATAAAAATGTTACATTCATAATATTTTGGCTATTTGAACTTAGCAACCTTGAAGAAAACATCTTTCCTATCTTGGTGAGTCTAAAATTCTGAATGTAAATCAATAGCTATCATATCTTATTTCTATCAACTTAAAACATCTATCTAGACCTAAAAACATCTTAACCCCTAAACAACTAAGCTTAATTGTAACTAATTTATCTGTTCTTCAACTCCATCAGAGACTTGAGCTGGAATAAAACCTAATTACCTGAGTAAACCGGAAGTGCAGGTTAGCAGCTTCCAAAATGGAAAGAAAAAAAAAATTACTTAGACAGTTTGCTGCCTGAACAGTCACCTAAAACTCTTTATAACATGGCAGCAGCATCTTCAGCCTTCTGGCTCAATATATCTGACAGACATATTTATGAGGCAGGAACTATTGAGGACTTGCTTACCTTGTCTTGTCAGAGTTTGGCTGTAGACTCTGTCTGCACCCAAGCTTGCCCATTTTTAGGCAGAATTCTGTCTGTGGCTGAAACTAGAACATTTTGGCCCCCTCTCTGCTGCTTTTTTTTTTAAGACAGGGTCTCTATGTATCTATGGCTCTTCTAGAACTTGCTATGTAGATCAGGGTATCCTGGAATTCTCAAAGATCTGCCTGCCTCTGCCTCTGCCTCTCAAATGCTCAGATTAAAGTTATGCACTACCACACCAGGCATCCAGCACATTCCTACAAACACTATATTTTTCTCTCATTTATTTCTCTATGATTTTATATCATTTTTCTACCTATAATTTTGGGCACTTTTTCCTATGATTTCAGAAATATCCTCTAACTTATTTAAGGTAAGGTAAATGCCTACTCATAGATGTCCCTTCCCACCTGTAGTCAGGATTGGTTTTTTATTTTATTTTTTACTTTTACATATACATTTATATTATTATACATATATACAATAAACTACATATAGCAAGAAGGACCATGAAACAATTAGGAATTATATAAATATTACATTCATGACATTTTGTCTATTTGTACTTGGCAACCATGAAGAAAACATCTTTCCTATATTGGTGAGTCCAAAATTCTGAATGTAAATCAGTATCTATCATATCTCATCTCTATCAACCTAAAAACATCTATATAGACCTAAAAACAACTTAACCCCTAAATAACTAAGGTTATTTATAAAACTAAACTATCTGGTCTTCAACCCTATCAGAAACTTGAGAAAGAGTAAAATTAATTATCTGAGTAAACAGGAAGTGCAAGTTAGCATCTTCCAAAATGAAAATTGACAGAGACAGTTCGTTGCCTAGACAGTCATCCAAAACTCTCTATAATGTTGGAACATACTCTTTAGCCTTCTGGCCCAGTATATCTGGCAGACATATTTGTGAAGCAGGAACTACTGAAGACTTGCTTACTTTGTCATGGCAGAGTTTGGTTGTTGACTCTGCCTGCCTCCAAACTTGCCCACTGTTAGGCAGAATTCTGTCTGTGGCAGAAGCAAGGTCATTTTGGCCAGTGGTTTGTTTGCCACATTTGAAGCCATCTCCAAAAGGAGATTCTTTCATTCTCATCATCTTCGCTGTGGTAGCCTGGGTATTGCCAGGAGTTAACCTGTCTTATTGTCAAAGGATCCTTAAGATCATAAAAACATCTTTAAATGCCGTAGTCTGAAGGTCTCCAAGGTTTTGAAGATCTTATCTATCTATGTAATCATATCTATCTGTTAAACCTAATGGTGATTATTCTTGTGATGAAAATAGACTAGTAAGGGGCTGGAGAGATGGCTCAGCGGTTAAGAGCACTGTCTGTTCTTCCAGAGATCCTGAGTTCAATTCTCAGTAACCACATGGTGGCTCACAACCATCTATAATGTAATCTGGGCCCTCTTCTGATATGAGTACTATATAAATAATAAATAAATCTTAAAAAAATAGACTAGTAATTAACATAACCATGAGTTGGTCAACTAACAATTAACTTGTATTATTTAATAATCCTAAACTGCCTGCAATAGCACCTTCAAAGTATTGGAAGTAAACCTTGAATTATAATTGAGTTGTATGGGTATATTACCTCATATGAGTAGAAATCTATTTAATATGTATTAAGATTAATCTTAATACTAATACTTAATACTAATCTATCAAACTTAGTTTGCATCAATATATAAAATTCTATACCAATGAATTAAAAATAACCCTGTTTGTAACAGTTAAGGCCTTTGGTTGAGGAGTAGATTCAGTAAACTACTTTTGTCCTGTCATCCCTATATATTCCTATATTTCCCCTTCTTTCTTTTTAACCCATTTCTCCATATCTAAGAAAGATAACAGAAATGAGAGAAATCCTTGAGTCCAATCTCGTTTCTCTCTGAATAAGACCAATAATAACTTATAACCAACTCCCAATGAAAATAAACATCCATATCCCAAGAATACAACCAAAACCCTACCCAACCCCCCTTAAAGGAAATGGCACATCAAAAGCTGCCTTTCCCTGTGCCTCTGAAGTAGAAACCCTGTACAGACCATGTGATCTCACCGTTCTCTGTCACAGCTGGTAGGACTGTGTTACTGAGGCTGCCACCTCCCTGATACAAAGCCACTGAAAGAGCAGGAAATGTCACATACTCCTTTCCTTGTTAGTAGGTGGAACCCTTGGCTACAGGACTCTGTGCCAGGAGCTCACTGGCTTCTTATCTTTTGTAGACATTCAAAAGTGACTGTGAAAGTTTCATTGTATAAAGAAAAACCCCACATCCCCTGGAGGGGGAGACCTGGTGGCACTCAGAGGAAGGACAGCAGGTTACCAAGAAGAGACTTGATACCCTAGGAGCATATACAAGGGGAGGTAATCCCTCTCAGGAACAGTCATAGGGGAGGGGAATAAGGGGAAAATGGGAGGGAGGGAAGAATGGGAGGATACAAGGGATGGGATAACAATTGAGATGTAACAAGAATAAATTAATTAAAAAATAAATAAATAAAATGGGGGGAAAAAAAGGAAAAAAAAAGAGAGAGAAAGAAAAACCCACTACAGATCCAAGGTAGAGAGAACAGAGAAAGTGACAGCCGTCTAGTTACAGACCCATCTACGAAGTATACATAAATGACTGTCATCTCTCTGAGAAAAATGGAGGCACAGACTCTTAGCTACCAGCCATTCTCAAACATCGACCTTTGTCTCAATCAACTGGTGGCCTGTAAAGTTTGTGCTAGACATGTCCTTTTCTTTTGAAACAATCTTAATTATAGCTTTCTGTAACCATGGTGCTGTTACCAGCACCTGGAAACTAACAGTAACATAAGCGGGTAATTCAGGCTGACGCAATAAAACACCATAGCCCATGTGGTTTAAACACAGAAGTTCATATGTCCGAGGTCTAGAATCTGGGAGGGCTAAGATCAAGGCAGGTGCTAGCCAATTTGACTCTTCCTAGGGATTCTCTCTCTGGCTGGCAGATGACTACATTATCACTGTGTCCTCTTGGGATTGAATGATAACATAATGGCTTCCCAGACCGAGTTTCAGTTCTCAGCACCCACATGAAGAGCTCATAACACATGTGTAACTCCAGTATCAGACATCAGATACTTCTTTATCTGCAGGTCCCAGGCACGCATGTAGTAAGCAAACATGCATGAAGGCAAAACACTCACAACATGTAAAAAATAAATTAAGTGAGTTTTTATTTTTAATTGAATTTTACCTCTGTGCTTTCTCTCTATCATTAAATGTTTTGTTTTAACATTAGGTGGAGCTTGGGGAATCCTGAGGAAGTGGGGGAGAAAGGATTGAGGGGCCAGAGGGGTCAAGGATACCACAAGAATAACCTACAGAATTAAATAACCTGGGCTCACAGCAGCTCACAGAGACTGAACTGCCAACTAGAAAGCCTGCATTGGACTGACCTAGGCTCTCTCTGCCTTTGGGAGCCTTTCCTCCTACTGGGTTGCCTCCTTCAGTCTTAATAGGAGAGGAGGCGCCTAGCCTTACCACAACTTGATGTGCCATATTTGGCTGATATTCATGTAAAACCTTCACTTTGCTAAAGAAAACCAAAGCAATAGATGGGGGTGGACTGGGAGGAAAGGAAGAAGGGAGAACTGGTTTTGATGTTTAAAAAATAAATAAATAAATAAAAGTGAGTTAGATATTTGAGTTCTTTGTTTTTGTTTTTGCTTTTCTTTTAACGTAGGCACTTAGAACCATAAATGTAGGCCCCTGGAAATATAAACACTGCCTTCATTGTATCTAAAAAGAGTTGCATTTGTTTCTAGAAGTATTAAAATAGTCTTTCTTTGCTTTTCAGATTATCCGGTGTCCAGGATAATCTGGAGTTTGTGTAGTTTTTCTTATTGATTTCCACATATAATCCTTTGTGATTAGATAGATTAGCAGTTATTTCATTTTCCTGTATTTCACAAGATTTGTTTTCTGTCTTAACATACAATCTATTTTTTTTCTTTTTTCTTTTTCTTTTTTTCACAAACCCACAGTACCTGAAGAATGTGTATGTTTAGTGCTTGGGTGGAATGTTCTTGTAAATGTCCTTTGAGTCCATCTGATTTATGACATCATAAATGTTTCTCCATTTTGTTTTGTTTGTTTGTTTGTTTGTTTGTTTTGTTTTGTTGAGATGATCTACCAATCTACTGGTGAGAATGCAACATTACAGTCTCCCACCATTACTGTGTTGAAATTAATCTCTGGCTTTATATATCTGATTTATGAAATTTGATTTATGAAATTGTGCTTACTTGCATTTGGTGGTGTTTGGAATTACAATGTCCACTTAATGAATTCCTCCTTTAATTGACATGAAGTGAGTTTGTCTCTTTTGCATACTTTTATTTCAGTCTAGTTTGTCTGGTATTTAAAAGTTATACCTGTCTGCCTGTGTGCTTGTTCCGCTTGCTTAGAATATCCTTTCCCACCCTGCCTAAGACTGTGTGTGTTGTTGATGATCAAGTGTGCTTCTTGGAGTTAGTAAAAAGGCACATCCTGGTTCCTGATCCACTCTGCTGCTTGTCTTCTTACTGCGAAACTGAAAACCAATAATATTCAACATTCTTATTGAATCTGTGTAATAATTTTTGTTGTGTTGTTGATTTTTTTTGTATTTTTTATATGCTTAGCTGTCTCCGTGTCTTCTTGGTTATTTCTACTGCTCTTTAGTCTGATGTCTTTCTTCCAGTATCCACTGTGGAGATGGCTTGGTAATCAGAATCCTGTCAGCCTGCTTTTATTGCTAAAGATTTCTGTTTCTCCATCAGTCATGACAGATATTTTTTTCTGGATGCGGTTGTATGAGTTGGTAGCTGTGATCTTTTAGAGCTTATAGTACACCTCTGAGTCACCGTGCCTTTTAAAGCTTCTACTCAATTGGTCTGCTTTTATAGGGGAGTTGATTCCTTTTTCTTACAGTTTTCAATAATCCTTTCGTTTTTTCTATTTAGCATTTAAAATATAATATGATATGGAGAGTTTCCGTGCTGGTCTTGTGTATGTGTGTGTGTGTGTCTACTAGACTAGGAGCTCTTTTCCTATGTTTGGGAAATTTTCTTCTATGATTTCATTGAAAATATTTCCTGTGTCTTTGATGTGGGATTCCTTTCCTTCTTCCATGTCCATAATTCACAGGAGCTTTACCTACTGGGCTACATCCTGAGCCACAATTTTGCTCACATTACTGTAATCCCAGAACTCAGATGCTGAGGTAGAAGGATAGCTTGGGCTATATAGCAAAGCCATGTTTTAGAAATCCTAAAAATGAAATATAGCTCGGTGATAGAGCACAGGTCTAGCATAAGTTAGGCCCTAAGCTCAAGCCTAAGTATTGCAAACACAAATATAAAACAAAGTTTGGGAAAACCCCAAAGAGAAAATAAAATATGAAAGACAAAAAGGGCAAAGGTGGTTATTGTAATAGCCAGAGAACCAGGAAGTCAGCTGTGGTATTGTACCTTCTACCTTCAACAGGATGCTACACCAATGAAATCTCAACAAGACACTTAACTGAGACCTAATTCTAATGACAGTTTACATCTCATCATATATATCATATGTATGTGCATATTTTTCCCAGGTAGTCCAATAATAGCTGTCTACCAACCAAAGGAGGACAATCCAATAGTTGTTCAATAAACGAGACTAGATTTCTCAGATCTTCTTCAGTATATGCTGGAATGCTGAAGAAGTATGCCCTAAAAGCAAAAGATGTCCAGTAAGAGTGAGAGCAAGCAGACAAAGAGACCAAGCTTCCTTCTTCCATGTCCTCTATGTAGGTTGCCAGCAAAGGGGTGGCCCAGATCAAAGGTGGATCTTCTCACCTAAAAAGAGGCTGATTAGACGTGGGTCTTCCCACTTCAAATGGTTTAGTTAAGGGGGAAAATTCCTTGGGCAGACCCCTACAGGCTCCCTCATCTCTGCAAGTTCCCATGAATCCAGATCAGTTGACTTTGTGAGCCATGTTCTCCTGGTATGTCTCTGACTGCTCTAGTTCCTCAATCCTTCCTCCCCTTCTTCCACAGAACCACCTAATATTAACTCGGTTGTGGGACTCTGAATCTGCTCCCATCAGTTCTCTGGATGAAGTCTCTTTGGTCTCTTTGATGATGATTCTGTTAGGCTATGGTCCCAGAACACTCTGTAGGCCAGTTAATCTATAGTTTGAGGGTTTTATAGCTGGGTGGGTGTCCCAGTCCTTTCACCTGAGGCTTTGCCTGGTTACAGAATATGGCCAGATTACGCCTCATGTCCCCCACTACTAGTGGTCTTTGCTAAGGTTGCTGTCTGAGATTCCAAAGGGTTTCCATTATACTAGGTTTCTACCTTGCCCTCAAAATGTACCCCGCTCCCAATTCCAGTATTTTTTCCCTACCCCCTATCTGTTAAGAGCTTGGTACTTTTGTGGAAATCCTAACAGTGGGTGCAGGGATTGTTCATGACTCCTTTACCTATCTATGGGACCATTTCCCTCCCAGTGGGTTGTTTTTTTCCAGCTTTGATATAATGGTATGTGCCTGGTCTTATTGTTGTTTTTATGCCCTGTTTCATTGATGCCCCTGCGAGACCTGCTCTTTCTTGAAAGGAGGAGGGGTGTGATGGTGGGAGAGGGGAGAACCTTGGAGGAGGGGAAGCTGCAGTCAGGGTGCAAAATATGAGAGAAGAATTAAAAAAACAAAACAACAACAACAACAACAAAATTCCGTCATAGGTATACCCAGCTGCTTGAGGTTTAGTTAATTCGGGATGCTGCCAAGTGAAAACCAGAGTAGCCATCACAGGGCCCTATCCCGAGATAAAGTGCTACAAGCTGAGAAAGAGAGAATAAGACCTCCCAGAGATGAGCCCCTTGACTGGTTACCCAGCATCAAGTGGTCTTCATCCCTAGAAAGGTGAACATGCACAGTAGGACCTGATGTTTTCCTTCTCTGTCCCATAAACACAAGATAGAACCATTATGGGGAAAAGCTGCACATAAACAGATAGATATTCCGAAATGTGAGTCAGCTTTATTCTACAAACAACCCAGTCTCTGTGGCCTAGGTTTTGGGGCGGGAGGGAATGGAAACTTCTTGCAAAAGGAACTAGCTTCTCTATGAGCATGAAATGTGGACACATTGTTCCCTTAAGGAAAACTGCTACAAGCTAGCTAATGAGCTCTTGTGGAAACTAAACTTTTCAACTGAGAACACTAACACATGGACACTTTTATCTCAGAGCTCAGTTTATACTCATGAACAAGGTGAGAGGGACAGCAAAGACTGCTTCCCATTGGAAATGGGGCAGGTGAGTGTAATAGGCCTGATTTCAGCAGAGGTTCGGTTCACCAGCAAAAGTGTCTGCTGGTCCTCATGGAGGAACCCCACCATGCAAACCACTGCCTACTGCAAAGACTCAAGAGCTCAGCACACAGCTGGACCTGGTGATGCAGCAAAGAGTGTAGTGAATGATTGGTGTTGCCCCATCCCACCATGTATGCTGGGCTGTGTACAAAGCTGTTCTCACACTTGTTGCCCTAGCCTGCCATCATTAAACTCCTTGTGTATTCACTGCTTTTAAGCTGTTTCCAACAGTCTGGTTATTTGCTCTGCTACTTGAAAAACTAGAGACTTGCAAACCAAGTAGACTCTTTGGGGAAGATTTATATATCCTTTGGAGAGGATGGGAAGCCCTGGTTGATGCTGCTCACTGAACCCTGCATGCTGAGTGTGTGGATTCCCATGGCCAGAGATTTCTCTTGTGATCCTGCTGCTCATGGACTTTCAGCATAGTGATCGACACTAATACCCAACAGATGTCAATTGCCTCGTGCTAGGCACAAAGGACTCTGTTGCTGACACCAGTTTGATTTGTGGTGTCACCATTCCAGCTGTGGAAGCTAATCTTGTCAACTTTTCAATTTTTCAGGCCATTTCCAGGTGGGAACTGTGGTACAATTCTATAGGTTTCATTGCAACAAACACTCAACGGGCTATGAGTTTAGGCATTGATGAACAGGCCACATTTCTACAATGCATGCCTGTCAGCTTTAATGAGCCTGAAATGGCCTCCTTAGATCGGCTCAGGAAGATTTTCTATCTTCTTCTTTCTTCGGTTCCATGCCCTCATAGGTAGTTTAGCTTGGTTACTTCATAACTCTTCCCAGAGAGAGTACATCTCTCAGGTACTTCGTGGCATACCTTTACGATAATGGGGAAAAAGTGATATGGACAATATTAGAAAACACTGGGTTCTTCCCTAATTTTAGGCATGATGATATTTCTTTTCCCTAGTGACAACCCCAATCTAACCTATATGACACACCTCTGAATGACACTGTTACCAAAAGGGAATTTAGGAGATTCGACTTTAATTCTGCTTCAATCCTGGAATATCCTGATTGATTGATAGTGTCAAAGACCTCACAATACTGTTTGCAGAGTCCTCTAGGGAATGCCGGATGGGTCAAAGTTGGAAGGCACTGTAGGCCTCTGCTTAATTTTTTAAATATTCGCTTTCTCTTTACATTTGATCTTCTCAGACAAAGATTTGAATGTATGTGGGAGACAGGTGACATCATTTGGCACAGGGATGAAAACAGAAATTGCATTGCTCTGTGTATGTGGTGCCTTGGGGCCTGAGGGGTGATGGATATTTCCCATAACATATCTCATATCTCATTCCTGGTCATTCCTAATGAGGGAGAAGTCCTCTCTTGGACCTCCTAACTGATGCATCTTAAACCTAACCAAGTACTGGATATGACCTACCGACCTTGACTTCTGATAAGCAATGTCCTTGTCAGATACCTATTACCAAGATTTGATTGCTTGCTTCATAAGCTTTTGCTTCCCAAGCTTGCTGATGAATCAATCAGAAGTAGCAGAGGGTGGGTTTGACTGCCTCTTCCTGCCTGCCTCATCTGTTCTCAGTGATTCTATGGGGCAGAAAATGTCACCCAGGATGTGGTATGGATACACAGGAAAGGCCAGACTGACTATTTCTGGACCTCCAATCAAAGTAATTGTTCCTACTAACCCAGACAATAGGAATCTACTACCTAACTGAGAAGCCGTGCTGAGGGCACTGTCAGTCTTCTCACCAAACTACTGATATTGGTTTCTCTCTGTGGGGCTTTGGCAATTGTAAGCCTTTCCCAGTAGCTCTTTTCCAGAGTGGGTGTGCTCACAGGATGACTTGTCACAAAGCCACACTTTCATTCATTTATCTGATTCCCAAAACATTGTGGCTTGTATCTTCCTGCTGATCAAATGACCTTTAAAAATCTTGGGGAGATACTAATAGACTACTATGCAACCCTTGGGTGATTACTAACATCCTCAAATACGCTCTTTTGGAATATTTAGGAGTTGTCTTAGTCACTTTTCTATAGCTGTGCAGAGACACTGGAGACCAAGGTAACTCTTATAATAGGAAATATTTAATTGGGGCTTGCCTACGGTTTTAGAGGTTAAGTCTATTATCATCATGGTGGGGAGCATGGAGAAACAGATGTTGCTGGAGCCATAGCTGAGAGCTACATCTTGATCTGCAAGTGTGTGTGTGTGTGTGTGTGTGTGTGTGTGTGTGTGTGTAAGAGAGAGAGAGAGAGAGAGACAGACAGACAGACAGACAGACAGACAGACAGAGACAGAGAGACAGACAGAGACAGAAACAGAGACAAAGAGACAGAGACACAGAGGGAAGAAACTCAGAATGAGTTTTTGAAACCTTAAAGCCACCTCCCATTGGCTCATTTCCTCCAACAAGACCACATGTTTTTATCTTTCTAATTCCTTCAGTGAGTTCCACTCCTTAGTGACCAAATATTTAAACATACGAGCCAGTGAGGGCTGTTCTTATTCAAACCACTGCAGGAGGGAAATTTCTGATGAGATAACTATCTCATCCTACGTGATCACTCAGTAGATGGTTATTTATATAATAAACAGTTTTATATATAATGTCCAAAGAGAAAATAATGACATAAAATTTAGCTCAGCATGAACTGAAATCATCAGTGATATCAACCTTACTCTAAATGGAATTCTTTAAGGTCTCAATTCATTGGTAACTGTTATGGAAGACAAACTTGCTTCTGACTTCTTTCTCATTAGTAAAAGCAGTCTGCCCAAATGCTAATACATTCTGCTGTTCCTGCATTGATATTTCATGTAAAGTGGAAGAGGCATTAAAGGGAAAGGCATTTGACTTTGTAAAGTAGACCTGGATAGCTTCAAGCTTGTTGAGACCATTACTGTAGGTTGACGTCACACTGTTTGGTGTAGAGTCGCTGGTATCATCTGGTCCTATGTTCAGGTGGTCTGACTGACCGAAGTAGATACCTGTATGGCAGATTTGTGAGAACTTTTTTCCAGAAGCAAGAAGGCAGGAACAAGACATCTTTGGGGTACAATCATTTATGGTTTCTTGAATTTCTCCCCAATGTATTATGTAAGACATTAACTGTACTTTGTTTTAGGCATTTGTGGTAAGCAGCCTTGGTTGGTTTGTGTCTTAGAAAGACATTGTCTTCCTTTGCAGTGAAGGATCGACCTTCTCTGTGACCATTATGAAGGATTGCATTTGTTCATGGTTAGGACTTCTCTGTTGAAGAGGAGCAGGGATTCACATGACCTTTTTAGCGTTGCTGTTTTGTGCAACTGGAATAAAAATTAGTGCTGATGTGAGCAGAGGCTGTGACTCTAACATAGGCATCTTAGATTTTTCTACCAGTGCCTATGAAACTAAGGCAGGCAAACTAGTTCTTATAGTTATGATAACATTGTATGCATGATAATATTGTCCAGGGATGTTACATCCCATACTACAAACAGCAACACGCATACTAAGGATCACATGACTTAAAGAGGTTTTGGACACCAGTCCCTCTTACTTGGCTGGAAGGAAGAAGAAATTATTGAGCATTGTAGAAAAAATTCCTAGAGAAAACAGGATGTCTACAGTCCATGTCAGGTAAGTGCTAAAGTGAGTAATAATATATGACAATAGGGACCTCAAGAAGATCCTTAGATTTGAAGCAGTTTAATGAAAGCAGTTTGTTAGTGACATTTTATAAATGGCCTGATGCTCCCCCAAACCCCAGACAACAGAACTATAGAACTGGGCAGTTTTGATCTTATGGTCCTGGCTATTAAGAAAGATATAGGATCTATTCAATTCCTTCCTCTGTTTGGATGTATTTTCCTGTAATTCTTTATAAAGCGTTGGTGAAACCTTCCTCAGGGTGGTTAAGGAAAGCCATAGAGGGAAGCACGTGGCATGGGAGACAATGAATGATGAGCCAGGCAGGTCACTGCATGAAGTTGTGAAAGTGAAGCCTGGATTGTATTGAGACCCCCAAGGTATTGGAGACTCCATAGCCATGGGATACCTGCCAAGAAGAGGGAAAGGCAGGGTGTGGAACCAGCTCAAGAGAGAGGAATGTATTGCATTCTGCAAAGCTAGAACTGGTGGGAGATATGAAGAGTCCTTTGATATCAGGCACAACATTTTGAGTTTGCCATACAGGATTTTTATTTATTTATTTATTTATTTATTTATTTATTTATTTATTTATTTATTTTTGGTGTAGTATTTCCTCATTATGTCCCCTTTCCTCCTTTGAAAATGATGCCATTGCAGGGTCGAAGTATGCAATTTGCCTTTTGGTTTTATGCAGAACAAGTAAGTGATTGCCTTGAATCTCAAAAGAGATTTTGGACTTTTAAACTGTTGAAACCGTGAAAAACAATGGGGACTTTTGAAGCTGTACTAAATGATACAGCTACAAGCCTATGGGGCCAGGGATGGGAATATGGAGATTTGATTAAGAATGGCCTCTATAGCATCCCCAGTTGGAGAAAGGTTGGTTAATGAGTATCAGGAGGTATGCCCTTGTTGGAGGAGGTGTGTCACTAGAGGTGGGATTTTAAGCTCCAAAAGGCCATGTTACCCTCAGATCTACTCTGGCTATAACTTGCAAATCGAGGTGAGCTTTTAGCTACTGTTGCAGAGCCATTTATGCCTGCCTGCTGCCATGCTCATCATGATAATTATGGGATAGCCCTCAGAAACTATAAGCAAGCTCCAAATGAAATACTTCTTTTTATAAATTGCTTTGGTAGTAGCGTTTGTCATGGCAATAGAACAGTAGCTAAGAAACTTGGATTTAAAATATATGAAATCACGATACAGGTTTGAATTGAGCAAGTAAAACAGACTATATGAGTGCTATGAAAATGAAAGTGAGAGTTACAAGGTATTAGATGTTTGAGAAGAAGGCAGTTAGCTGGATTTGATTATTTGCTGCTATGTGAATTCTATATATGTGGCTAGTAGTTCATGTTCTATTGCAAAGGATACAGGTGAGCCTTTTAGTAAACAAGAACTGAGCAGGAACATAAGAAAAGAGCTATTATGGCTCAAACACATTTTCAGATCTTCATGACCACTGTCCTAAAATATATGTCTCAGAGTGGACCTCATTTTTTATTCATTGAAAAAAAATTTCTATTGGAGATGGGACAGAGTGGAAGACAGTGGATTTTAAGTAAGGAAGAAGCCACGGCAAGAGAAAAATAATCTTAATCTTATTACATTTGTATCTAGATGCCCTCCTGCTCGTGGAAGCACAAATGCATCTCAGAACAATGCCTTCATAGTGTGAATCAGCATAGCTTTTCTCCTTAAGGAACCGTGGGCGCAGGATGTGGAAAGTAAACCAATGACAGAGTTATTTAAGAAATAATCTGAACAAAGCATATGATGGAATAGCATTATCTCTTGGTGTTTTATAATAGCATGGAAATCTTCAAACAGAGTTTTTAAATAAAGTTTTTTAAAATATGGGCTGGGGAGTAGGTTCTATGGTTAAGGCACCATGTTTTTAGTTTTTTAAAAAAATTCTATTTGAGGGTTTCTATTGCCATTATAAAACATCATGACAAAAAACAGCTCGAGGATGTAAAGTGTTTATTTCACCTTTCATTTTCTCATCACGGTCCATCACTGAGTGAAGCCAGGGCAGGAACTCAAATAAGGCAGGACCCTGGAGGCAGGACCTGAAGCAGTGGCCGGAGAAGGGTACTGCCTGCGACATGGCTCTAATGTTTTGCTCAGCCTGCCTTGTTAGTATTGAACACTTTAAAATATTTATTGACTATTGCATTTTTTATTTTGTGAAATGATTGCTCGCTTCAATTGGCTTATATTATGGTCAGAAGTTTTGTAGGTTTCGGTGTTTAATTTTTGTAGTTCTTTATGTACTCCAGATAGTAGTCCACCATCCAAAGAATAGCTGGCCAAAGTTCTTTCCTATTCTGTAGGCTGCCTTATTACTCATCTGATGGCCTCCTTGACCTTACAGAAGGCTCATAATACAATGTGACCACATGTTGATGTTAACGTCTTATGTTATTAGACTACTAACCAGAACCTTCTCTCCCATGATATAAATTCCTGTGTTGTCTGTATGTTCTATTCTAGAGCCTCAGTTGTTAAATAAGGTCATCATTCCATTTTTAATTGGTTTTTGCACATTGTGGGAGACATGGATGAAATATCATCTATCTGCCGGCAGAAACCCAGTTCAACAGTACCATTTATTGAACAGGCTGTCCTAACTTTCAGTATATGGTTTGAACTACTTTTTCACTAGTAAGTGGTCGTACCCATGAGGGATTAAATCTGGGCCCTCTGGTCTATTGGTCTACATGTTTCTTTGTATGTGTGTACTGTACTTTTTGTCATCATGCCTCTGCAGTATCACTTGAGTTCATTTGATATCCTCAGCTATATTGTTTCTGCTTAGAATTGCTTTGGCTATACTCAGTGTGTGTGTGTGTGTGTGTGTGTGTGTGTGTGTGTGTGTGTGTGTGT
>OU015752.1:37504315-37545129 GCA_907169655.1 Acomys percivali
TATATATATATATATATATATATATATATATATATATATATATATATTTGTCCTATGACTTTAGCAAATGCCTCAAGTAATGTATTGAGTAATAATGGAAAGATTGGACATTTGTCTCATTGTAGATTTTAGATGGCATTTTGTTCCACCCTACTTAGTACTGTGTGAATTATAACTCTATAGCCTTTATTATTTTGAGTTAGCTTCTATCAGTTCCTAACCACTTTAGGTATTTTATAATGAACTTCATTAAAATCCTCAGAATTAACATTTTAAGCTAAATAATATTATACAGTGTCTCATTTGGAGACAGCATCTTTGGTTTACATATTATTTGTTTATTGAGGTAGATAAAAATTTCACTTAATGAGATAAATACACTTACTATTTGTTACAGCTACAATTCTGCTTATATATTTGCTAAAAAGAAAAAAAAATCACCCCAAAGAAATTTTAGTATTTGAGTAATTATTGCAATGTATTTATAATAATAAGACTAAAAATAAAACAAATATTTATTAGCAATAAAGTAAATAAGCTAGACACAGTATTTCTTTACAATTCAGAACCATTCAGCGACTCAAAAGAAGCAAATTGCAGATATATACTTCATGAATTAATCTCAAATTTGCAAAATGAAACATAATGTTAAATTCTACTTATCTAAGTTTCTATAGAATACAATATACTTTGTTCAATTTCATACTTTTTAATCTTTTTATTATTATTCTTATTACATACATGTATGTGTGTGGGAGGTTGGGAAGTACAAGTATGTGTGTCCTAGTGTGCAGGTAGAAGAGAGAGGACAACTTTAAGAAATCAGTTCTTACCTTTCACTACAGCCTCCAGGATTGAACTGAGGTTACCAAGCTTGTGCAGCCAGGTCTTTGACCCACTCACCATCGTACCATTCTCAACAGTACTTTAAAATGGCAGCAGTTGCTGTGGACAGAGATGGATGAAGGATGGATTCCAAAAGGCATCAAAAATCTTAGAGCTGATGGAAATATTCTCCTTCTTGTTTTTTTTTTTTTTTTTTTCCTGATGGTGACACAGGTAGAAACATAAATCAAACCTTATTAAGTTATGCACTTTAAATATGTGTTATTCAAAGTGTGTAAGTGAGTGACATATCAGTAATTCAAAACCTCTACAATTTGGTATAAACTGTATGCTGATATGTGACTTTTAACTGAGTTCATAAATCTATTTGCACAACACTGTTTCTTGTAATGTTTTCCTAGAGGGCATATTGCTGAGAAAAACCATGAACTTTGAGGCTCTGGGCACATCTTGTAAAATTTCTCTTCCATATTTAGGGTCTCTCTGCTGTGAGGATATGCTTATTTTTTTTTTTTTAACAACTGGAAAGCTACTTTTACCCATGTATTATTTCACAGGGAGAGAAGTTGGACTCACTTTGTAACCCAAACAGTTTTTCTCTGGATAAATTAGTACGTAGAGAAGCATTAACACATTCTTAAATTGGACAGTGTCTAGTTCTAGAAATTACTGCCTGTAGGTAAAAAGACAAGAGAAGCAACTCATGCCCAGGACTACCAAATGAGCCCCTGCTGCTTGCAAGTCAGGCAACAGAACATTTTTTGAGTGTTCTGCATTGTTATCTGACTGCGTCTACAGATCAGGAACTGGAACACATTTTCACAGCGCAGGAAGCCATCCATAAAGACCTGGACAGGATGGATTTTGTTTACAGCTGGTCACATAATGAGACCGAGAGTCAGAATCCGCACCAATAGTTCCCCAGATTCCCCTGGTTTGTAAAGGTCTGCCTGCTCTTTCCATTGCTTGCCTCACTAACATCACTATTTGGTGTGCCATGATACTCAAGGCTATTTATCAGCAATCTAGATTTTTGTTCTTACAAGTGATAGTTGATAGAAGCTATACTTTGTCTTTATAGAAGAAAACAGAGGGGAGAACTGATTTTGAATGTGAGTTAGCGCGGCTATTTCATTTATAAGGCTCAAATGAGGCAATACATGTAAATTACTGCCACAATGCCCAGTAGAGTATTAGGTAAATACTAGCTTATTGGATGAAAACAGAAATGAACTTTTTCAAGTTTGCTTTCCAAACAGATTGTCAGCATCCCCTATACCTGTGTAATTGTTGTACTTTGTATAAGAAAATGTTTTGCAAACTTGAGAGTGATTCACAGCTAAGACACAACTGTTAAAGTGAATTCTGTACCCAGCAATACCTGCATATTGTGAGGGATATATAAGATTAAAGCACTGTATAATCATGTATATAAAGTTCACAGTGAAACCCAGTGATCTGTACAATTAATGTGCTGAAATAATAAAGAACACAAATAAAGAATGCAAGAGTGAAAACTTTGGCTGACACCAAGATTCCAGCTACTCTACTTGCTAAAAGAAGCAGAGCCTGGAGGTGTCTACTGTGTAATTACCGTGGCTGCTGCTACTGCCTTGGCCATGGCTTACAATAGTCTGGAAAGGAGCCAGGCAATTTTATTAAAAGAAAGAAAGAAAGAAATGTTATTAGATGAAATGTTTTCACAAAGCAGTAATGGTTTCTAATAATGGGGATGCTTTAAGAAAACCAGGCTCTCCCCAAGACATATTTTCTTATCCTGGGTTACAAGGTTTAGGCTGATGGCTACTGAGTTAAGAACATCTGATTTTCTGTTAACAAAATGCTTACATGGGCTGCTAAACTGGGAAGAAAACCAGATAACCTTATGTGCTAAGGGCGAAGAGAACGTGCCAACTTGCTCTCTTCAACCCTTATAACAGCTTGGGACATCATTGAAGTTACCTTGTATTTTTGGAAAGTAGGAATATTAAAAAAAAAAAAAATTCTGGGAAACTATCCAAGTTTTAAAAACATCTTCTTTCTTCGTGGCCCTCCTGCTGTGATTTCAACTCTCAGCAAAGAAGGACAATGGATAGTTATTTTTAGATACTTAACATACCAAGAGATTGGTAATTAAGCAAGGCAATGTTTCTGAGTATAGTTTGTTCCTACAGAACAAGGCTGCAGTGTTTGTACGAGGAAGCCCCTCCTCCAAAAGCAAAGGCTTGTTTCTACCTGCCGGCCATGTGCAGAGGTCATGGTTATTTGTCTTTTTTAAGGTGTTTTCCTTTCATATACCCAACTTCAAATGACAGAAGGAAAGAGAAAGGAATGGAAAATCAGAACCAGTTGTGTGACTAAGAAGAGTTGGCAGCATTAGGTCATTGTTTTCCTCTCTGGGAATGAAAAGCAAAAAAGACGCAGCAAAGCATGAAAGGCTAAGAAACTCAGAGTAGGAAAAAAGGATAATATTTGGTAAGCTGTTCTGATAGGAGTTGAAAGAAAAATCAGTAAAGGTCACTGGTTATCACATTTGGGAACACAATACAAGACAGAGCCTTTAAACACGCTTATTTTAAACCAGCATATGGGAGAAAAGATGATTATTCCATGAGTAATAAACAGCAGACTCATTCTTCCTATTTCTATCCCTTTGGAAGAGGGAATTTTTTTTCATTTTTTAATTAATTTATTCATATTACATCTCAATTGTTAGCCTTTCCCTTGTATCCTCTGATTCCTCCCTCCCTCCCACTTCCCCCCTTCTCCCCTCCCCTATGTCTGTGATTGAGGGAGACCTTCTCCCCCTATATATGCTCTTAGAGTATCGAGTGTCTTCTTGGTAACTTGCTATTCTTCCTCTGAGTGCCGCCAGGCTTCCCCATCCAGGGGACGTGGTCAGAAAAGGGGCACCAGAGTTCGTGTGAGAGTCAGATCTGGCTCTCCACTCAATGGTGGAGAATATCCTGTTCATCAGCTAGGTCTGGGTAGGGGTTCGAAGTTTACTGCCTATATTCTCCTTGGCTGGTGCCTTAGTTTGAGGAGGACCCCAGGACCCAGATCTGCCTGTCATAAAGTTCTTCTTGTAGGTTTCCAGGACCCTGTGGATCCTTCTATTTACCCATTCTTCCATGCCACTCTCACCTTAAGTCTCAATAGGATGTCCTCTCCTCTGACCCACTTTCCTGTTAAGTAAAGTTTTTCATGGGACGTATCCCTTGGACTAGTGTCTCAATATCAGTGAATATATACCGTTTGTCTCTTTTTGCTTCTGGGTGAACTCACTCATTATGATAATTTCCAGTTCAATCCATTTGTCCACAAATTTCGGGAATTCCTTGTTTTTAATAGCTGAGTAGTATTCCATAGTATAAATGTACCACAGTTTCTTAGTCCATTCTTCTTCTGAGGGACACTTAGGCTGTTTCCATGTTCTGGCTATTATGAATAAAGCAGCTATGAACATGGTTGAGCATATGTCCCTGTTGTGTGGTAGGGTATTTTCTGGGTATATTCCAAGGAGTGGGATAGCTGGGTCTTGAGGAAGCCCTATTTCCAGAGCTTTCTGAGAAAGCGCCAGATAGCTTTCCAAAGTGGTTGTACTAGTTTGCATTCCCACCAGCAATGAAGGAGTGTTCCTCTCTCTCCACATCCTTGCCAACATGTGGTGTCACTTGAGTTTTTGATCTTAGCCGTTCTGATGGCTGTAAAATGGAATCTCAGTGTCGTTTTGATTTGCATTTCTCTGATGGCTAATGAGGACGAGCATTTCTTGAAGTGTTTCTCAGCCATTTGATATTCCTTTGTTAAGAATTCTCTGTTTAGTTCTGAGCCCCATTTCACAATTAGGTTGTTTGGTTTTGTGGTGTTAATTTCTTGAGTTCTTTATATATTTTGGATATTAGACTTTTGTCAGATGAAGGGTTGGTGAAAATCTTTTCCCAGTCTGTAGGCTGTTGCTTTGTTCTGCTGACAGTGTCTCCTGCCTTACAGAAGCTTCTCAGCCTCATGAGGTCCCATTTATTAATTGCTGACATTAAGGCCTGAACAGTTGGTGTTCTGTTTAGGAAGTTGTCTCCTGTGCCTATGTGTTCCAGACTCTTCCCCACTTTTCCCTCTAACTGAATTAATGTCTCTGGTTTTAAGTTGAGGCCTTTAATCCACTTGGACTTGAGTTTTGTGCATGGTGACAAATAGGGGTCTAATTGCATTTTTCTATATGTAGACATCCAGTTAGACCAGCACCATTTGTTGAAGATGCTATCGTTTTTCCATTGAATAGATTTGGCTTCTTTGTCAAAAAGCAAGTGAGCAAATGTGTGTGGATTCATCTCTGGGTCTTCAATTCAATTCCATTGATCCACCAGCCTATTGCTGTGCCAGTACCATGCTGTTTTAATTACTGTTGCTCTGTACAGCTTGAGATCAGGTATGGAGATTCCTCTGGAGGATCGTTTATTGTGTAGGAAGAGGGAATTTTTTAAAATGTCATCTTCTTTTTCTCCTTGGGAACGGGTGGTGGACTCTCCAGGGCTTCTTCATGATCTCTTCCAGATGCAGCTGCAGGGTCCAGTTCAGAGGATGCCCTGGCAACAACACATTGTGAGTGTCTGACCCCTGATTTGGGGAAATGATGAAAAATTAATGGATGTAGATGTGCCCTTCTGATTGGACAGATGTTCTCTTTACACATCATTTAGAATTCTTCTGAGTGTGTTGACTAGGAGATGGTGGCTATAGAGACTACATGAGAAGAGAAACTGAGAAAAGTTGGAGACTAGCTAGAGGGTTTGTAGGGGGGGCACGTGGATAAAAGACATGATATGCTTGACCCTGTCTCTATGAAAAGTGAAGAAGTGAATGATTCTT
Organism: Acomys percivali; assembly: GCA_907169655.1. Taxonomy (NCBI): domain Eukaryota; kingdom Metazoa; phylum Chordata; class Mammalia; order Rodentia; family Muridae; genus Acomys; species Acomys percivali. The sequence continues at coordinate 37,510,031 of OU015752.1, forward strand.
CGGATGTCATCAGTACACATAATACACATGCAGTGAATTATCTCTGCCCTCCAGAAATATGTAAAATTGTAAGCACTAATTAAAAATAAGAAAGCTTATGGAAAAACTTTTCATGACAGAATATTGGAAAGCATCTGATATAATATATACTCAGTAAATGTTAGATCCCTTTCAGAGTAAATAAATATTCAAATAAAGAACATGATATTATTCTTATGATTATGTAAAATACCAGTTAATAAATTTAAGGCAATTTCTGTGCTGTGCTTTGTGCTCTGAGCTTTATCATCCAGTTCATGTCTCTGCCTGCCTTCCCCAGGAACATCCAAGAGTCCTGGTGGGACCAGGATCATCCAGGTGGTCAGCCAGCACCAAGGAAAACTAGATGCCTAAAGGCCACCATAACACAATCAACAAGAGCCAGGGTAACATGGCATTACCAGAGCAGCCTACAGATTGCGAAAACATCTTCACCAACCCTACACCTGACAGAGGACTGTAGGCTTTGATATTTTAAAACCTTCTTCATGTGGGGGTTCCTAAATGCCTCTACCTCCCTTCCAACCAACAGACCCTGAGTAGGAGAGAAAGAGAGTTAGTAGGGACAGAGGATGCAGAATTTTTAGACTCAGTTCCTTGGGGGTGATTCCACTCTCTGTCATCAGGATTTGGGTAGCCCAGCAAGGTAACAGCAAACACAACATCAGGGATCCGCGGCAGCCTCTTCAAAGTTTTTCTCAAATAAAGCATCTTGAAGTGAAGCAAAGCAAAGCAAAGCGAAGCTATGTGAAGTCAAGTGATGCGAAGTGATGCAGAATGATCTCTCTCTCTCTCTCTCTCTCTCTCTCTCTCTCTCTCTCTCTCTCTCTCTCTCTCTCTCTCTCTCTGTGTGTGTGTGTGTGTGTGTGTGTCTCTGTTTTTGGAGTCTTATTTACACCTTGCCAGAGTCTACACAAGGATGTTTTCCAGTTGGCAAAAACCAAGCTCCTGCACATGGCAGTTCCCAGATGGCAAACATCTCTTGTTCCCTCACCAGGCATTTTCACATCCCACATTTGGGATCAAAACAAAAACATGTTTACATAACATAACCAAAACTTCCACTATAGAGGACTAATATCCAAAATATCTAAAGAACTCAACAAATTAGACATCAACAAACCAAATAACCTATTTTTAAAAAATGGGGTGTATATCTGTTATTTAAAAAGAATGAAATACCGAACTGTTTGATTTTACCAAAGAAAACCCAGGAGCCAGATGCTGGGGTGAAACCCTGATAGCCCAGAGAGATAGAGAAAGTACCCGGCTGACAACCTTCCTACTCAGCTCATGTCTCAGAGGAAAAGCCCAAAACACTCACTTGTTCAGCTGACAGCCTAGAAGGAAAAGGTAAACCAAAAAACTGAAAAAACAAAAACAAAAACAAACAAACAAACAAAAAACCACCACCACCATCACCAGCAACAACAAAACAACAAAAACAAAAACCAAAAAATCCAGAGCCAAAGGCTTGCTAGCTCAAATCTCAAAAGCCTAAAAGCCTCCTTCTTCTTATCCATGCTGTCTTAAATACTCTTCAACTCAAAGTTATTCCTACCTTTAATGCCTGGCAGCTGATTCCTTGCTCCACCTCTTGACCTAGGGTTAACTTTATTAAATCTTGTGTACACATAGCTCTTGGATTAAAGGTGTGTACTAGGGCTGACTGAACCGCACCTTAATCACCTGTTTACAATAAACAGAAAACTTTTGGATTAAAGATGTGTGTTAGGGCTCAACCAAGCCAAACAAGAAACAGGCTTTTATAGTTCACAAGCTTGTGGTTCTTCATCATGGGACCAAATATCTTGTAACACAGGTAATTCTCATCAGAGGAATCTCTAATGGCCAAGAACACTTAAAGAAATGTTCAATGCCCCTAGTCATCAGGGAAATGCAAATCAAATCAACTCTGAGATTCTATCTTACACCCTTCATAATAGCTAAGATAAAGAAACTCAAGTGATGGCACAAGTTGGCAAGGATGTGGAGCAAGAGGAACATTCTTCCATTGCTGGTGGGAATGCAAACTTGTACAACTACTTTGAAAATCAATCTGACAGTTGATCAGAAAATTGGGACTATCTATACCTCACGACACAGCTATAGCACTCCTGGGCATATACCCAAAAGATGTTTCACTATACCACAAGGACACTTGTTCTGCTAAGGTCCTAGTGGCTTTATTCATAAACTGGAAACAACCTAGATGTCTAAACCAAACAATGGATAAAGAAACTGTGCCAATTTACACAATGGAGTACTACTCAGCTGTTAAAAACAAAGACATCATGAAATTTGCAGGCAAATGGATGGAACTAGAAAAGATCATCCTGAGAGAGGTAACCAGCTCCAGAGAGACAAACATGGTATGTACTCACTTATAAAAGAATAATAGTGATAAAGTACAGAATAATCATGCTACAATTCACAGACCCAAAGAACCTAAGTTACAAGGAGGGCCCAAGGAAGGATGCTTGAATCTCACTCAGAAGGGGAAATAAAATGGATATTAGAAGTGTACAGATGGATGGATGGAACTGGGTGGGAAAGGAGGTAGGTAGTGGAACAGGAGGGATTAATTGTGGGAAGGACTGAGGGAGAGAACTGAAATTGGTGCGGGGGTGGGCGGGCAAATCTGGGATAAGTCAGAAACCTAGGGCATAGAAAACTCCCAGGAATCTATTAGAGTGATCCTAGCTAAGACTCCTAGTGACAGGGGGACATGGAGCCTGAAATGGCCACTTCCTGAAACCAGGCAAGACTTCTGAAGGAGGGAAGGGACACCAATCTACTCACAAAATCTTCAACCCAAAACTTGTCCTGCCTAGAAGATGAGCAGGGATAAAGATGGAGCAGATGTTGAGGGGATGGCCAACCCTGGCCTAACTTGAGACTCATCCTATTAGAGAGAGAGCCAACTCCTGACACTATTAATCATATTCTGCTATACTTGCAAACAGGAGCCTAGAATAACTGTCCTCTGAGAGACTCTACCTAGCAACTGATAGAAACAGATAACAGAGACCTACAACCAAACATTAGGTAGAGCTCACGGAATCTTGTGGAAGAGTGGAAGGAAGGATAGAAGTAACCAGAGGGGTCAAGAAAACCTACACAGTCAACTAACCTGGGCCCCCAGGGAGCTCACTGAGACTCAACCACCAACCAAAGAGCATGTATGGGATCATGTATGGGATAGATGTAGGCTCCCTACACATATGTACCAGATGTGCAGCATGGTCTTCATATGGGCCCCCAACAATTGGAGCAGGGGTTGTCTCTGACTCTGCTGCCTGAATCCCTTTCCCCTAACTGGGCTGCCTTGTGTGGCTTCAATAGGAGAAGATGGGTCTTGTCCTATGGTGTCTTGGTATGCAAGATGGTGTGATATACATGGGAGGCCTCTCCTTCTCTGAGGAGAAAGGGAGGGAGGGAAAGGGTGAGGAGAGGGAAGAGGAAGGGAATGGGAGAGGAGCGAGTGGAAGCTGGGATTTGGGATGAAAAGTAAATAAGTAATCATCATCATCATCATCATCATCATCATCATCATTATCCAAATATGGCCATACTTTCACCTGTTACACTAGCCCTATAAAGGGTAGAGACAGGAGGACCACTCATGCTTACTGACTGCCATCCCACTTCTGGGCTCAGTGAGAGACCCTGTTTCAAAGAAATAAGACGCAGAGATTGATAGAACAGCTAAAAAAATAAAATCAAAGTAAGGCATAAATTTTCACCTGTGTGACAAAGAAAGCCAAGAGAAATAGGAAAATTGAATCTAAATTGTAAGCAACATTTTATGCCTAGTCAAACCTACATAGTTTATGTATCAGTGTGATGGTTTTAATATTATAATTTAATGTGTTTTAATGTATACTTCTCAGTGGTATGTCTGATGTAGAATAACCTGAAATATATGTTTTTTTTTTATAAGAAACAAAACCACAAAGTAATAAAATGTAAAATCAGCTAAATGATACAGGGATCAACCAAAGCACTAAAAAATATTTTATTCTAGACCATGCTAACACTTCCATCAGCGGTTTCCACATCGGGACAAAGATGGAATCACTGTAGGTGCATGGCACACTCACACTGTCTAGCAATATCAAGACCCCCCCCACACTGTTTTCATAGAAGAATGAGTCACTTTAAGTGTCTAATTGGGTAATAGAACAGGTGAATGCTATGTATTTAATTTGGTGACCCCTATTTTCAGTTTACATTTGTCACGTCAGTAGGACAACCCAGTTATGCTATACTTCTGACACAATTCCTCCTACAGATTTTCAGAATGTGCTGTTACTATGTCATAGCTAATAAACTTGAAATAATCAAGTGGTTTTAAAAATATAAACACATGTTAATATTGTAGAGTTTACTTGTTGAAGTCAAATGACAAAGGCCAGTTCTGAGGAATCACTTCGCCAACCCAGACTCAGGTCTTTCAGTGTCGTAGGTTGCTGCTGTGGCTGAATACCTGGCATGAATAGCTAAAGGACGAGAGACTTATCTTGACTCAGCTGGATCCACAGCTTTGAGCCTGAGGCCAGGCAGAACATCTCAGCTGTGGGTGCAGGGCAACCAGAAAGTAGAGCAGAGTAACAAGAAGAAAACAGGGCCGAGATATACAATCCAAAGCCATTTCCCTACCGACCCATTTCCTTTAACCCTGCCCCACCCTGTAGGCCCACCACTTCCCAACTATTCTATAAAAGCACTCGGGAGGCAGAGGCAGGTGGATCGCTGTGAGTTCAAGGCCAGCCTAGTCTACAAAATGAATCCAGGACAGCCAAGGCTACACAGAGAGACCCTGTCTCGAAAAACAAACAAACAAAAAATTCAATCTCCACGCAGAGTAACCCACTGATTAAGAGGAGCCCTCATGATCAAGCTGTCTCTGTAAATACTGCCACAGATACATCCCTGGGTCCTGCTGTCCTGTTCTCCAACACATTTTTGAATCTCATTGAGCTGGTAAGAGAAAACAACCCATATGTCCAAGGACACAAACAGACTTGAAGCTATACCCAATTAATCCTTTTATTGGCAGTCTTAAATATGATCTTATCTTTCCATGGACGCATCGTCAGTGGCCCCTCCCAGTTTCTGAGTCTTGCCTGATGACTTTGTGACAAGGATTACATGCTCTTACTTTGTCCAAATATAGCAGCTTTACATAGGCAGGGAGAAGGCAGTAGATGTTGCTGATGGGGTCAATTGAGAACATCCAAAGCAAGGAAAAACATATCCATGGCTCAACGGTGAAATGAAGACAATGCACTGATCTGAAGAACAGGGGGTTTGCTGAGGAGGTAATAATCATTTTTCAGATGTTTAGCTAACGCTGGAAAGAGGATGGGCATTTAAATTAAGCAACATAGGAAGTTGGAAGGAAGCAGAAACAGTAACAGTAAAGGCTAGAGCACCATGATGTAATAAGAGTATTTAGAATGCACGCCTGTTAAAGCAGAACAGACATCATGGTACTTGGAACAGTTTCTAAGTCACATTCCCTAAAGGCAGAAGCAAAGTGAGTCAGACAGTGGGGATTCCTTCCCGGAAGTATAACTTGTGCACTAGGAGCATCCGCCTCTGTGTACACTGTGTCCCATTACTTCCCAGAACACTTTCCTCGGATCTCCCAATCTAGAGCTTACTTTCCCCTTTATCCTCCTCTCCTGCCCAAGGATCATAGCACCTCCCTTTATTTCTTTCACCCGAACATGATAAATGTGTAACCAACTAACTTTCCCCCTTGTTCTCGTAGTATGTCTTTTCCTCATAAGAGGAAAAGGATGGAAGGGACAGCTCAGGGCTTTGCTTTGTACATAGTGGGCTCTCAGGAAGTGTGCATGGAACCCTGTTGCTGCCCACAGTGGTGGAGATAGGGTAGTTTAGTCTGAGAAAGGTCTCTCCTTTCTTGTAGTATCTAAATTTTTACTTCAGAAATGTCTCTATGGAATTGGTTCTTCTTCTTCTTTTTTTTTTTTTTTTTTTCTCTGCAGCATTTTGCAATAAAATGGAAAGTGAGGCAGCAACAGCAAGATGCCCTGATTGAAAGCCCAGGCGCTTGCAGGCCAGCCACCCCTCAGCATCCTGGATGATCATTAGGTAGCTCTTGGACTGATCCTTTATGCTTGAGGAGCTGGCTGCTGGTCCTGAAATTATTATTTTTCCCTTCTATTATGCTTGTCCGATGTGGCACTTTAATGCCTTACAGATAAAATGGTTTCTGTCAGCCTGCACTTCTCATGCCTGGAGAAAGTTTTACTGCTTCATAAAACCCTGTAATGCCCCAGTGTTTAAAGAAGATCTATCACTCTATCAGTGGGTCTTTATGGGCACTGTGTATGGTTTTTTTTTTCCTCCCTTTTATCTTTGCAATGCAAGGTTGGTTCCTGAAGCAAAAAAAGGACAAAGACGAATGGATATGTGTGTGTTAATGAATGTCAGGAATGCAGCTCAATTTATACTCAGGTGGAATTAAATAGCTAAAGCAAATTGTAGACTACCTCTCAGGCAATGACAGCGAGCACCATGAAGGAAGGCTAAGATAGAAATGTTCTTTTTGTAAGTGACCACAGGAGGATTGGCGTTTCATTCACTGATTTGGTTAGAGTATCTTGGTGGTGGGTGCTGTGTTTCAATTTTCTCTCACCTAACAGATGCTTAGAGATTTGATACCTGTTTACCTAGTGGACAGCCAGCATTGCACACAACCTGCTTCTAGCCACCTGTTCCACACAAACATCTCTATGAGGGTTGTAAACATCTTTAAAAAGGCATCCTTTCAAAGGAGGGAATCTGAGAGGAGAGCTGCCAGGTTTCAGGCAGGAGACATGCTTCTTTCATGTGTTGTCTAAGAATTCAAACTCTTTTAGCTGTAAGTAGCATGTTGCTTTTAAGTTGTTGCTGTGCTTTGTGGTGTGTGTGTGTGTGTGTGTGTATTCATGTGTGTGCGTGTGTATGTATGTATGTTCACACACATAGGCCTGGGGCTGTGTCTATACATTAGCATGCGACCAGAGTGGCCGGTGCGGAGCGGTGATGGAGTCTCTGGTTTCTGCTTCTCTCTGCAATGCTGATGAGTTAGTGCGCGCTATGCCTGCCATATGGACAGTGCTTCTGTCTCCCACCATTGCAAGCATCACATCATCACCTGCCCAGATGGATGGAAATGACCTCATTGGCTGCCAGCGGGTACTCCTTTACCCCTCTGTTCACGCTTTCTATGGCAGCGCACTGGAACCTTATTTTCAGGAGCTCTCAATAAGCAAATGAGCATCTGTTTCTACACTGCTGAATAATTCGTTTTGTTCAGTTTAGAAAGTACTTCCCAACTAGTTTATTTGTGCTCCTTGCTTTTGGTAACAACTATGAGAAATAAACACAAAGCAACAGTAACAACAACAACGCGGGAACTGAGGTGAGTGTACCTCGGTAATTTAAGCCAAATAAAGTGAAAGAATAAAAAGGAAATGCTGAAAAATAGAAATCATCAAGTCCTCCAGGGGTGTGTCTTCGAACTCTGCTCCATAGCACACAAGCTTGCAGTTCTGTACTTGGCCAGGGCAAATACGTACGGAGTGGCCATTCTATGCCTTTCTCAGGGATGGATACCCAAAACAAGATACAGAACACATCCTTGTGTCAAGAAAATGTTTATTTTTTCACTTTCAAAGATTAGATTATTATTATTTTATTCATCTAAAGCATCTTTAATTTGTTCGTATACAAACTCATATACGTATACAGTAAATGCTGGTGATGTCTGTTGTGATCAAAATGGGCAGATGCTTCGTTTCTGGCTTGCACTGTGCCAAAGAATGTCCTCTTATGGTTGGGAGGGTAAAGCAATAACATGAAGAACAAGGGGTTACATGCCATGGAGACATACAGTCTGGCCAAACATCTTTCACACATTGCATTGTGTGATGATATTCTTGAAGTTTTAGTCCTGTCTTCAGAGAAAAAAGTAGTATGGGTGGGCTTAGGTGACGTATGCACCAAGCTATCTTTAGTGCTTTCCAGGGTTTCTACAACACACATGTTAAGTGTTCAAAGGCTTTGTAAGTCACAGTGTGCTTATGCGTCATTATTCATTAGCTACGCAGGGTCAGATTCCATCAGGCAGGTGGAGAGTGGACTCTGGTGAAAGTGATGCTCCCAGGAGGAAGCCAAAGGGGGAGAAGTCGTCACAGAAGCATGCACAGCTCCATCTTGATGCTCTTTGTCTCACATTCTTCCCAGTCTCCAAGCACCAGGCACTTGAGCATCATAAAATAAAAAGTACCTTTATTATTCTCTTTCATATCATCAATATTAAACTTCTAATCAATACTTTCTAATTTCTAAGATGTAGTAGCGAAATAGACATATAATGATGCAGGGGTGAATCAGAATTTAACAGTAAATGATGCTGTAAACCAACAGCATGTGACCAAGTTAGTTTTGACTGTCAACTTGATGTAGTCTAGAGTTGGGTAAGGGAACTGCCTATTTCTGAGTAACCTGTAGTTATACCTACGAGGGATTATCTTGATTGCTAATTGAATTTAAGTGGATCCAGCTCACTCTGAGCAGCACCATATAAGAAACTAGGTACACATGAGCCCACTCAAGGTATCAATCAGGTCAGTGCTTTCTCATGGTGTTGTAAGCTCTTCCTTCAGTTCCTGACCCGATTTCCCTCAACAACGGACTGTAACATGTAAGCTGAAACAAACCCTCTCCTTCCCATAGTGTTTTGTGTTGTTGTTGTTGTTGTTGTTGTTGTTGTTGTTGTTGTTGTTGTTTTGGGTCATCCTATTTGCCACAGGAACAGAATTCAACAAGGACAGAAAATATTGTTATTGATAACAAACCATTCAGGTGTGGGCAGGAGTTCTTTTGAGCAGTCACAATAAGTTCCATTCTCATCACTGCTTTTCCAGGATGTTATGACACAAGTAAATATCAAACCTTGTCTAAGGGGTAATCAGAAAAGACTAGAAATCGCTATTTCTGCGCAGGAGTCAGTAAGTAAGCCCCTGCTGTTCTCTTACAATGTGGACTAAATCTGCTTTATAAGGAGCAGGCCCTGTTCATATGATGGACTGATCAGTTTGGGACGCAGTTCCACTTAAAGAAATCTTTAGGTAACCAACATAACCAGGTTCTAGATTCTAATATTTTTCTTGAGTTCATGATAAAAAAAAAAAAAAGTTGGCTCTTTAAAGTCTTCCGGAGAACGTTCTCCTTCTTCAAGTATAGAAATTCAAAATTTTATTTTTGTTGTAACTGGAAGATTTATCTATTATACCCATAGACCAGAAATTTTTTAAAAATCGCAATGTTTAAGAATTCTGATACTATAGGAGAAGACATGAAATTGGTGTCTAAGGGAGACCGTGTCTTTCTGGGGTGCTTTGGATTCGCTGAAAGGATGGGAAAATGGTTTCCTCACTCTAGTTCTTTTTCTGGTCCCACTGGATTGGGTGAGAAGATGTATGATTTAGAGATTAGGTGTGCTTACTGGGAATGTATGAAGACATTTGTGGAACTGTTTCTAAATAAAGTATGAAAGAAAGATATCTTTCTTGCATAGGCAGAGAGTTCAGCTTCTGCCCTGGCTTCCTGAGAAACTGCAGCTTTAGGATGGATGGGTAGACCCTATATCCCTCCTCCTGTGTTGAGTGAGCTTCTGTTGGTCACTTTGGCAAGTAGCAGAGGGGAGATTTCAAGGGATGTAACAAGTGGAAAACAAAGCAGAAGAGAGAAAAGATGACCGTTATATGAATCTTAGTCTTTGGACCACTGATCCACAGCAAACAAAACAATCACACACACAGACACACACACACCCATACACACCCACACACACCAGGACAACCCAGTAATATTTATGAAAAAGGATGCTATTATGAATTTGGATATAATTGTGCCCAGAGAACTTGAGTTGCACCTGGAACCACAGTTCTGCCCTCCAGTTAATGAGCAGGGCCTGATGCTATTTAGAGAATCCAGTTCCTCACTTAATAGCTCATCGGGGATAATTTTTATCTGGCCTGATTCTATACTGGGCACCAGTTGATTCTGTAGGTAAACATATTTACAATATTAATTTCTCAAGCCCTAGGCCCAACTTGGTTCCTTTTCTAGTGTTGCAACTTATACATGAAAAATATAAGTAAATTTGGTAAGAGACTGAAATATTTAACAGCTACAGGTTTGGGAACTACCATCTAAAAGAGATAAATGGTGAAGTCTTGAGTATAAATAGGCAAGGAAAAATGAATTACACTTTTGAAAGCTGATAAAATGAGCAGATGTCACCAAAGAGCAGGCTAAAAGGATTGAGGTCTTTCATTCAAGGTGAAGATAAGACAAATAACAGTACAGACCAAATGTTTCACCAACACCATAACAGGGGGACATTTGCGACCCTTTAAATGTTGCCTAAAGCATTTAGGCTTTAGTCTTCATGATGATCTGTTTTAATTTTTTCCCCTAATGAGAAAACTGTGACTTGGAAATTTCGATCACTCTGAGGTTGATGTTACAATAATCATTTTCTTTTGGAATTGTTTCTCTGCCATCAAATAGGACACAATGCCACGTGCATGATCCATAGCTCAAAGTGGTACTCACAATTGCATTGTTTTCTACCGCTGTGTTATCAACTCTTAACTATCTTAATCTTCCAAGAAGCAAGTGAATTATTTCTGTATGAATTCAGTCTTTTACAACCAACTTAGACCTAACAGAATTACATGAAAATATACTGGCCATATTAATTCAACAGGTTAATTCCTCAAATATACTTCAAAACTTTCCAAAATAAGTGTTCTGTGTATTATTGATGTTGGAATTTTAATTTCTTGTATCTTCTTGGCATATATTTGATATTGATGTTGGATTGATCTCTTGTATATTCATGGCTTATATTGGATATCAAACTCTGAGCTGAACACTGTGAGACCCTGATTATAGTCTCTGAATTTGGAGAATAGGTTCAGGAATGTCTTGAGTGAGATTTCTAATTTTCTCTCAAGGAGTCTATAAACATATATATGATAATACTGGTGCTTAGGGAAATATTATCAGTGATTCAGCTCTAACACCATTAACCCGAAGGAGGATTTCTAACCCTGAGGTCTGAATGGATAGTTGCCACTTACAGAACTCCTGTCTGCACAGACGCAGACAAGGAGTAGTCTAAGATGCTTGGAAGGGAAAAGGACAAAAAGAACTGTTTTCTTCCCAGAGCAAGGGACAGAGGAGAGGAAGAAGAACAAGGGAAAGAAGAGAAAAGGAGAGAGAAGAATGGAGGGAAGAAAAGAATAAAGGAATGAAAGGAAGGGAAGAAAGAAATGGGACAAGGGTGCAAGAAAGAGGTAAAGGGGGAAAGAAGGAGGAAAGGCAAGGGGGGGAGGGGGTACAAGGAAGGACACACTGACAGGAGGAGGAGGAGGAGAGACAAAATGCCAGAAACCTTGTGCACTGAATGTATTTTGTATGTAGTAAATAGTAAGTCATATTTAATGAGGCCAACCTTTGCACCTTTGTATGTTCTTATCAAGTCAGTGGAAATGATAACCTTCAAGCCGAGTATCTGTCTTAAATTTTAAAAAGTATTCTGATGTCATGAAATACCAAGAATATTTGTGCATTGGAATGCACATCTAAAATGTTATGAATGACTTCCTAGTTTTATACATAAAGGAAGATATGTATATATATATATATATATATATATATATATATATATACACACACACACACACTCAACAGAGACTAAGATGCATAAAAGAATGTTCTGCTAATCTTCAGTTAAGAACATTAATATTCTTTGTGTCATTTCTCAGGCAATGGACATTGGGATGTAAAAAAAAATTAGATTTAACTAGATCGTAAGACTATATGTGTCTATCACTTGCTGTCATAAGTACATGAGAGAAGAACAGTGACATTAGGGATTGGTCATAGGCAGGCATGCTAGTTAATCACTTTGTGATCTTTGTCTTTGTCCAATATGTAAATTATTGACACAATAGCTAAATGTGTCCATTACTTACAAGGGCTATGATAACTTACTCAAGGGAGGGAGAAGGTCAATGTTTATAGTTATTATTATGCCTGGATCTTAGAAGGAAATAATGTAATGGTAGAGAATATTTTCTTGCCAAAGGGTGTCCTGATGTAATCCTGAAGCATGGCTCCCAACGCTTCTTGTTAGCTATAAGTATCTCAGTGGTAATGGCCTATAGTCTGTTCTAGCACTGAAGACAGGCCCTTCCCTGAGTGCACAGCCAGTCTGTTGAAGCACCTAGGTAATACCTTCACCCTCCTCTTTTCCGTCCCTCCACAACCCAGTCCTGGGACAGGGGCTTACCTACATGTAGTGCGACTTATTTCAGGGGCTATGGAGATAGCTCCTGATAAGGTCAGCAAAGGGCCAAGCATACTTCAGCATAGGAAATGAATTAAAAACATCAATCCATTTCATCTGTATCAGCAGAAGGGCGGAGCTGTACAAACCACGAGGCAGCACTGTTCTGCCCTCCTCTGATGGGAAGTTACAACACCTCAAATTTCAATTTCACAACCATGTCAGAGGACTGGTGACAGCATGGGCAGATGTGTGGATGATTGGGCTTTTGATCTCAATTCCGATTCCAACTCCAAACCTTATGAATGTGAACCATTTGTTTAAATTTCCAAGGGCTCAGCTTCACATTTCAAAAATGAGGTTCACATTTCCAGTCACATTCAACAATGCTGATTAAATGGACTAGTATGTGTGAAATAGCAGAATTAATGACTGATCTATTGAATAAATTTTCAATAATTGATAGCTCTATGTTTCATTTTTTATGTGAAGCCAATATTAATTCCCTGCAGGATATTTTAGGAAATAAATTGATGATCTTCTTTTAGTTTAGTGCAAAGCTTATCACAAACAGAAAATAGTTTTCACACAAACGCTCTTATATTTCTGTCATTTGTGCCACAGATTACTCAAAGGAAACAGGGGCTTTTGTGGACCTGTGATGCTATCGTTAGTGTTGTCATGAATTACAGTGTGGACCCATCTGTTCTTTTCTGAGCAGGGACCAAGGATTCAGGGCACTAACCACCCAAGGAATGCCAGGATAAGGAATTTCTGCTACCAGGGTCAACATTAATTTTTGAATATCATCTGTAGAGTTTATGGGGGGTGTGATTAGTCCACACAAAAAGGGAAAGGTAACTCTGCTTCTCAACGAGGGAGAAAAGTCCTTTGAGCATAAACAGATTGCACTATTTATACATGAAATATTTTCTGCCTCTACAAACTTACCATGCTCAAGTATTCTAATTAATCGTGATGGTTGCCAGGGAAACTAAAGTAACTCAATTATAGGTCTGCGGGAAGGTGCGCTGTATTTATGACTAGGAAGCAGGTAGTTTGCTGTGCGAGGATGAAAATTGAGCAGGTGCCCAGGGATTTTTTTTAAATGTCCCACCAATCAGGTCTATTTCCATGGACTTCCTAAAGAACATCTTACTTTTATTTTATTTTTTTGATATCTTGAGCTGCTCCTTTTGAATGAATAGACAATGAATGTGACAGGTTATGGAGCCTGCTTACAAGGACATCACAGGAAATGGCTGAATCAGGGGAACTGATCAGGTCACCACGGAGAGAAATGATGTACGCCCCATTGCTGTTTGGCTACCATCTTCTTGGAGCATCTCGGGTCTAAGCAAAGGAGGAACTAAGAAGTTATTATCAGGGAAACAGTACAAACACAATCGGTGAATTGAGCCAAAGCAATAACTTGAAGATATTGCGAGAAACTGATGATATCTTGTTGTCAAAGGACCCAGAGACCTGCAGCCCTACCTTCCCAGCTATCCATTTGCCTATGCAGATCCTAATGTTGTATATGATATAAAACAGAGGGTTTATATTTTAAGGTGTCAGTCTCCTAGAGTCAACCACATTCTGAAAATGGTAGATGAAAACACTCAAAGGTTCCTAAGGCTTAATCTCATAATGAGGCCTTCAGTCATTTTGTTCCTTCCTATACAGACATGACTTGTCGTCTCTCTGTCCAGTGTGCCTATCCTGTATTCACTTCCCACTTATTATCAGACTGACAGACATACCACCACAGTAATGTTGTTCAGGCAACTCTACTGTTATGTAGTAGTGGCTCCAGAGTACAGGAATGATGATGCTATAAATTTTATAACGCCATAATTATTATCATCCTTTATCAGTATTATTACTGATCTCTTATTGTACCCAGCTTATTAGTTAAGCTTTATCACAGACATATACATATAGAAAAAGAACACAGAGAACACAGGGTTCAGCACTACTTGATGCGTCAGGTATCCACAAGGGTGTTGAAATATATCAGGACTGGAGCAAATTCAGCTAGGGGAGAGTCAGAGAGTAGTTGGTTCAGGCCCAAGACAATTTCTAACAGTAATAGCTGTAATTATTACAACCCATTGTCTTACCTCTATACCTTGGATGGGCCTGATACTTGTCAACACTATTGAAATTTATTACCAGATTAACAAAACCCTGTATGCCATGCAATCGTTGTTCAGAATTAGGACAATCTTACTTATCATGAACAGAAAATAGGCTGTTTTTCTGAAGATCCAAAGCTCCATCCGTTCATCAAGCCATCCATCTACTTTATTAAGGATTGGATTCCTATTCTGTCCTTGTTCCTACACAGATCTTAGATGGACAATAGTGAGTAGGGTCTCCACCACTGGCGAATTTATTAGGAAGTTGAAGTTTAAGCCGAAAGCTATAGAAGCCAATGTTAATAAGTCATAATTTGGTGAGTGGATCTTGGAGTATCTTGACAGTGGCCTAAAAGTTCAGTCTACCCTTTTTCATATATAAATCTCACATAAGTGAATATATTCTAAAATCTTGTCTGGCAATATATTTATTTATTTGTTTTTGCTTATGTGTTGTATATTTATGTGTGTGTGTGTGTGTGTGTGTGTGTGTGTGTGTGTGTGTGTATGCACACATGTGTATGTATGTGGAGAGACCAGAGGCTGACATCAAGTATCTGTGAGTACTCTCTCCACCTTCACTTTTTGAGACAGGATCGTTCACTGAACCTGAAACTCATTGATTTGGCTAAACTAGTTGCCAGCAAGCTCTGGTTTTGGCTGTCCATATACCGACATGTCACCTAGTTGATTTTAAAGAGGTACCCAAGGAACTGACAGCAGCCCTAGACTTTGGGGACCCTAAGGAGTATTCTCTCTTTCTACACAGCTGCTACCAAAGGTTCTAGTAAACATTCTACTTATTAAACCACTGACTTCTCCTCAGGGTTAGCGCTTCTCTTGACCTCTGCAAGTACCTTCAAGGGAAAAGCACTCATCCAATTGTTTTCCCTATGGAATTTTACACCTCCAAACCCTGGCTGCCATTTTAATCCTACCATGCTTTAAACACAATTTAAATATACTACGAATCCTGTCTCTCGTGTGTGTGCATGCGTGCGTGTATGTGTGTGTGCATGTGTGCGTGCATTTGTGTGTATGTGTGTGTGTGTGTGTGTACCCCAGTGTGCATGTGAAGGGCAGAGAATGAGATGCTTCTCCCATTCCATTTTGTTGAGATGGGACCTCTCCTCTCATTGTTTCTGTCATTTTGTAGTAATTTGCTGCATACTCCAGATTAGCTAGCCAGTGAGCTTTTGGGTACTTTTCCTGTGTCAAGTCTTCTGTCTTTCCATGGGTTGCTGCGATTGCAGATGTGTGCTTATTCCTCAAACACAATAAAAGCAAAAAACTCTCCATTATTTTTCTGTCCTTGTCAAACACAGTTGGTTTGCCGTGAACACCTCCATTATCAGAAGGAAAATTTCCTCATCATTTTTGTTTTTCCAAATGTTCACATTTATTTAAGCTGTACTCACAAGTCTCCATTTTTTGTTTGTTTGTTTGTTTGTGTTTGCAGTTGCTTCCCTGTCTTAGTTAGGG
Source organism: Acomys percivali (assembly GCA_907169655.1). Lineage (NCBI taxonomy): Eukaryota > Metazoa > Chordata > Mammalia > Rodentia > Muridae > Acomys > Acomys percivali. Next base: position 37,526,075 of record OU015752.1, read on the forward strand.
TTACTACTGCTATGATAAAACACCATGACCAAAAGCCACTAGGAGAGAAAAGGTTTTGTTTAGCTTACCCTTCCATACCACTCTTGATCACCAAAGGAAGTCAGGGCAGGAATTCTAGTAGGGAAGGAACCTGGATGCAGGAGCTGATGCAGAGAACATGGAGCAGTGCTGCTCATCCCAGGTTGCTCAGCATGCTTTCTTTGCAGTAGTGGACCACCAGCCCAAGGCAGGCACCACTCACAATGGTCTGGGCCTTCCCATGTTAATCACTAATTTAGAAAATGCTCCAAGGCTTGCCTACAACCTGATCCTATGGAGGTATTTGTCAATTGAAATTCTCTCCTCTCAGATGACTATAGATTATGTCAATCAGATTGATGTAAGATTGGCCAGCACACCTCTTGCCTTGGAATTATTATTTCCTTTGGGATAAACTATGACTTCTTTTGTTTTCTGTTTCATCTAGATTTTTAACATTCATTTATTTACTTACAAAATGCTTTTTATCATCTTCTATTTGTTCTTATTGGCGGCTTTTTTGGTAATATTCACAATGAGAAAATCCATTGAATTGAACTATATTCTTATGTGTTACAGTTTTCACATGACTGATTTGGTAGGCATGGCCTTGCTATGTGACCTAGGCTGACTGGAAACTCACTAAGTATACCTTAAGCTGTCTTTGAACTCCTGCCTTAGCCTCCTAAGTGCTGGATTACAGACATACATCACAATGCCTGGTCACAGACATACCTGTGTCGGGTCCCAGACAGTGGGAAAAATTGAATCAGGGTTCACCTGAAAGAAGGAGTGGGGATTGAAAGTAGGATACAGAGACATGAGAAAGAACGAATCAAGTCAGGACATTTCTGATCAAGATTCACTTTATTGTCGACTAGCAGGAACATATATAGGGCAAGGTCAATAGGATCTATTCTTATCTCACTCACCCTAGCCCCCGGGCAAGAATGCAATAGCCTAAATTGCTCCCTGTAGAGCTTCCTAGTTCTCTGAGTACTTCCTTGTAAGAACTTCCTAGTTCTCTGAGTACTTCCTTGTAAGAACTTCCTAGATCCTCTGGGTGGTTCCAAGTTGAGACTTCTCTACTTCTTTCAAAGGTAAATAGTCCAAGGATGGCCTAGAACACTAGACCTCGTCATGGTGAGGTAAAGGTCAGCAACTCGAAGGTCACAGCGTACAGCCTAAGCACAGGATTTCTGACATGGCAGAATTTGTCATGGGTCCCCACACCTACGCAAAATCATTTAATAACTATTTCTGCTTCTCCCTAAGATACCTTTATTCCAAGTTCCCTTTCTTCCCTGTTTCCGCCCCAGCAGAATATTGGAGATCGCAGAAGGGCATTCTTCATAAATGTCCCATCCTACCTTGTTGTGCAACAGTTTCTCATTGCACCACAGATGCCTGCTGTACTTGAAAAACAGGTGAGCTACAACGAAAAATGAGTTTGAGTAACTTTTGCTTCTCTAGGGGCATAAATGGACAGAGATGAGTCCTTGGCTTTGCTGGTCCCGGGGCTGTGAAACAGGAAGTAGCTACAAGATGCTCCATCTTCTAAGAGTAATATCTAAAAATGAGACTGGAGTCCATGCAGTTTGGTCAACTTGGCTTGACAGCGTATTACATAGTATGTTTGACAGCACCAGGGATTCCAAAATGGAATTGCAACTATCAGGCTGGAGTTATGTTTTAACATTTAGTTATAAAGGCCGTGTCATGCCCTCAGAGATGCAAAGGGAGTATTGGGCCTGACATTTTGAATTTGAAATGCAAATTGGAAAAGTCCAGCCTAAACTGGAAAAGGACAATGTGTGTAGATTGCTTAAGTACAGTATTCAGAAGTGGCTTCTGGGCAGGGCAATCAAGTCTCGCACAGGTGCCTGCTTTACGCTATCACCCATACAAAGGAAGAGCAGTTCCAACTTGTCCATGAAGTAGAATCTGGGGGAATCATGTGTGCGTCTTCTTTGTTGGTGAAGTTGTTGGTAAAATGTATCTACATGGGATATCTAATTGTGCTTTTTCTCCCTAACAGTGCAAAGTTTCAGATGTTTGGTCTTTCATTATTATTATTCAAAGCATCCCATTAACACCATAATAAATATATTTATATTTAAAAGTGGTTTTCCTGTTATCACAGTGATTTTCAGAGGCGCTAAATGATTGTCCAAAGTCACATTTTGGAGAAGACATGGCTTTCAATTCAGTGGTATTGCTCTAACATCAGTATAGTTTGTGGCCTCCAACCATGTATCAAGCAGTTATGATGAGAAATAAAGAAAACACAATTTAGCTAACATAGGAGGGTTTTGTTTTTGTTTTTAAATTAAGTACAGGTGTATGGGAGGCAGTTAAATGTTAACCAATAGACACAGGGCTTAAGCCATAGGTCAAAGCATCTAGCAATAAACTATTCCTTAGTGATCTTCCTAAACCACAAATTTAATGAAGCTCTCTTGTACTTAAAACTTCTATTGTGAGGTGTTTTTTATATTATAATATAATTACATCATTTCTCCCTTTTGACTTCCTTCCACCACATCCTCCTACACTGTCTCTTCTCTGCACTCTTTCATATTCATGGGCCCCTTTTCCTTAACTGCTACTGCATATTTAGATGTATTTCTACATATATAATACAACAGGGTCAATCCGTATAATATTACTCATGTGTTCATTTTTCAGCAACCCTCTTTACATTTTAGGGTAAAACTTAATTCCCTTACCGCAGCTTACGGTTGCTTTCCCACCTTTTCCCTTCGTGTAGTTCCTTGAATGCTTTTGTCTTTTGTGGCTGGTTCTGAAGAGTTGCTGACTCTGTCTATAGAACTCTCCTTTCTTTCTGCCCTTTGCCTGGCCTTGCCTTTTCCCATTTGATTGCCTTCAATCAGCACCACTCTCCATAGAAAATAGTGTCTCTGTCTCAAATTTAAATTATATTCACCTTCCATGTTTGTAAGTAACCAGTGTCTTTTCTGTCTCAAACATCAACAGACATTGTAACCATCCATTTGTTGGTCTTTGTTATTTAGTTTTCTCTATGCATCCCTGTTTGCAGGATCTATTTCTCTTCTATTTACTTTTACTTTTGGATCCTGTGTGGCATAGAGCAGTCACTCAATGTATCTGAATGAATGGATAAAAACATCCTTGTAGTTCACAGACGGCTTCCAAAGGTCAAAGGCCTTAAATAAAGGCACAAATCACACTGACTCAAAAAATCTGTTATGTACCAGCTATATTTCACACATCAACTGCCATTGAGAGCTATTTTACGGATAAGTAGGGAAAAAGACATGAAATTCTCATGACAGAGTGTGTTAGCATTCATCAAATTTCTGCACCTACTTTCCCACCCCTGCTGGACCCAGCGTGGTTATGTATCTTCTTCTACCTATGAAATGGGAGCAGAAACACATGGGCGAGTTCTTCACATTTTCTCATGCATCCCCTTATGGTGGTTTGCCGTTTGGTTGATGATGGATGTGCCTCAAAAGGAACCTCAGCTGACTTGAACCAGGTGCAGTGCGTAGCATGAATGATGCACTGACATGCTTGTTGCTGTGACCACTGATCGTTGTTTTTATGTGCGTCAGCATCTCTGACTGTATCCTATTCTGGAAGTGTTTCGTTTACTATAGGTCAAGTGAAGGGAAGGGAAGTTGTGGAAAAAGAATGAACAGGGAATCTAATGAACAACACAAATTAGGGCGAGGGAAAAACTGGATTAGGAACCTGAAAGCCAGGAGCCGGGGCTATTTGTACGAATGCCTTGGGAACTGCAGTTGCACATTTCTGTTCCTTGCCTCTTTCTGCAGTTGCCCCATGCTCAGTAACTTCATAGACCGACTTAACATGAATATGGCACAGCATGGACCTTTACCCACATTAGTCTCTATTTGAGGCAAACCTCAGCACCCACCACCAACCACCTTCATGATCTAAGCCTCTCGATTAATAGTAATGAGAAATATACCTATGGCCTTTTTGTTGATGTTGTTGAGCCAGGCCATAAACTGAAAATGCCACGGGCAGGCAAGGCTCCTGATAACAGATGTCACTTTCCTGGCCATGTGTGCATCAGCATGAGTGTGCCAGGGAGGTGGCAGTTCAGAGACGAGTTGTATGATCCAAACCACAGCTGATTGTGACTGCAAAGACTACATGGCAGACAGTAGACTAAAGAAGCACGCAGACAGAGCTGGTGTCCTAACGCCTGTCAGTTTGTCACAGTGGCTTCATGAGGAGTGCATCAATGTCACAACTTTCATCAGCTTAGAAACTGTGGAAATAAGACTAGAAAAGTCATTTAGCTAAAGGGGGGCATCTTGGAAAATGAAAAGCAAAGTGAATTTAAAAAGTCAAGCCTGGTGTGTTTTGCTGGCCTCGAATCTCATGCTGTGTGATGTGCTTATCATCAGAGATAGGAACTTCTCATCAGAGATGGGAAGCAAGCTCAGACAATACTGCAGCAAATACAAAACACAATACAAATGTGACATAAACTTGGGCGGTTGAGTGCATTGGAATGGGTGGGGGGGGGAGTTTGTGTATGTGAAGAGGTGGGAGGCTTCTGGGTCTCCCAGGGGTTTTCTTCCTAACTTGTTAATATTATTTTGTTGTTGTTGTTAAAAATTAAATGTATAAGCCAGGTACTGTGGTGCCTGCCTGTAATACCAGCACTCAGGGAAGCAGAAGCAGGTGGATCTCTGTGAGTTTGAGGGCAGCCTGATCTACAAAGTGAGTCCAGAACAGCCAAGGCTACACAGAAAATCCCTCTCTCAAAAAGAAAAACATTTCTAAAAATTTTGTACAGAATTTTAGGGTGAGCATCCATAAATATCACATACACAGAAAAGTCTCTACTTCTCCATGTTAATTTTATTGCCTCTGTTCTTATCCATCCATATGTCCTAGTCCAACCATCATATTTTTGCTGCATTTATGAGCTGCAGGGACTTCTATGCTGCTTTTTTCCTGTGACCTTTCTTTTCCTTCAATGTGTATTGTTAAATATCTGTTATAATTAGGAGAAATTATATACATTGAAGTGCAATCATTTAAGTGTTCCATCTGGCCAGGTTTCCCTGCCCCCCTCAATTCCCAGCCCCTTCAAAAGAAAATTACCACCAAGCAGAAAATTCCCTTGTGTCCCAGTTTATACTGTGTCTTCTCATCCATTCTACGTGGTAGAGTGACATGGCCAGCCACATAACGGTGAAACATAGGAGAGCATTAGAAAAGGATTTAAAACACTTAGTTATTTTTATGCATGTATGAATATGTTTTTCAGCTTTATATGTGGTCAGAGGACAACTTGTGGAAGCAAGTTCTTTCCTTTCAACATGGAGATTCTGGAAATAGCACTCAGGTCATCAGGCTTGAGAGCAAGTGCTCTTTGCTGCTGAGAAGCATCTCCAGTTCATAGTCATCTATCAATGTATCTATGTATCATCTGTATATCTATGTATCTATTGTTTATCTACATATGTATGTATGTGTGCATGTATGTATCTTACAAAGACACACATGCACACATACACAAACACACACCCATGCACTTCACTAACCGTTGTTTACAACAAACAGAATCTTCTTTGACTATGGCTGAGAGCAAGACCAACCTATGAGTACAAGCATAAACATTTAGAAGAACATTTGGTAGCTTGCCCACTTAGGAAAACAACAGTCGTAGGTGCAACCTTAGGCCCCTTTGTCCACAGCCATGGGCTTTGATCGATCTTTCTGGATCAGGTATGAGTCTCTCTTGTGGCATGAGCCTAATTTCCAATCGGAACGCTGTCAGCTACTCACAGGATGCTCATGTCACTATTGTACCAATAGGCATATCTTGTCCAGCAGGTTGGTATTGTGGTTTACAGGGCTCATGACTGAGTAAGACTTTGATTACTTTTTTTTTTAATCTTTCAGAAGCTTATGTAGCACCCTCTAGCAGAAAAATACCTGGAAGCTCTCAGCTCAATTCCAGCTTGATTTCTCTGTATCTTATAAGCAAGGGGTATGGGGTTTTGGTCAATACATTTCTACCTGCTAGTTCTGGTAGGCAACCAAGAGGACTGACAAGAACCTATACTGTTTTGGAGGATTTGAAGCTCCCCCCCCCCAAGCCTTTTTCAAACTTCCTTTTTCAACTCATATTTTCTCATCAGGGGATTTCTACCCGAGCTGGAGTCGGGAACTCATATTTTCAACTAGTTTTCAAAACGTAGGTTTCCATGCAGCCTTTAAATGCACGTTTGTTTGGGTTAGCCCGCCTCTTGAGCTACCACCTCACCTTCAGAATCATTTCATTGCTTCTTTTATATTATCCTTCTTTCTTTAAGGCATCCCTCCATCTCTCCTAGATTCCTGATCTCTGTAGGACTGAACGAAGAAATCTAGGATCCACATCTGAAAGAGATATGTCTTTCAGAGCCTGCTTTTCCTTGAGCAGTATATTTTTCAATTCCATTCATTTTTCCATACTTTTACAATTTCATCTTCTTTACAGCTGAATAAAACTTCATTGTGTATACATACTGTGTTTTCATCATCAATTAATTACCTGATGGACATATATGCTTGTTATGTTCCTAGCTACTGTGACTAGAGCAGCAATGCACGTGGTTGAGTAAGCACAACTGTAGTAGGCTATCAAGTCCATTGGGTCTACGGAGAGGAATGGGATAGCTAGGTCATATGATTTCCCATTTTCTTTTAACTTTCAAAAACCTTATTATTATTGTGTATGTCCATGATATTTGTGTGTGGGTACTCGTGCAGAGTCAGAGGTCAGAGGACAACTTTGTGGGGTTGGTTCACATTTATTCAAACTTTATGCAATTCCAGAGATCAAATCCAGATCTCCAGACTTACAGTCAGGGGCCTAACCCATAGAACCATGCTGCCAAATTTGACTATTTTGTTTGTTTGTTTTTATAATGGTGTGAAAATAATATTTAATATAAAATGGATTTTGAATGTTGATCATTTCCTGTCTAGTGATGTTGGGCAGCAGTAAGCCAGAGACACCAGTTAGACACCTGATCACCAGGAGAGACATCCCATGACTATAACGAGAGTGTTGCTGAGCTGGGATGTTGTACTGTAAATCACGCTCACTGCAGTTTCATCTAGGATGGGATTGGGGAATGCAGTTCCATCATAAGCCAAAAGCATCAGTGAATATAATGTATTCTCTCCCCATAAGTCTTTCTTTGCTTGTTTTAAAATCCCATTTATCTATCTATCTATCTATCTATCTATCTATCTATCTATCTATCTATATCTATTATTGGATCTACTTGTGAAAGAGAGGGCTGGAACACAACCTTGAAATGCTTCTTGTATGTTTTTATAATACAGTTTCCTTAATTTTCATTTTGCAACTAAAAACATATTTTTCTTTAGTTTTGAGACTAGTCTTCATATCAGTAGTTTAATTTGATTTTTGTTATTGTTGTTGTTGTTTAGTAAGAAGCTTGGGAGTAGCAAGTTAGACAAATACCTTCCTTTATGTGTATTTTACCTAAGGGTGTGGTCTTGAACATTCACTTACTGAGCATTAGTCATGTGCAGGAGGAGAACACGGTAGAGAGGATGGTTGGTATCTATGAGCACAGTTATCATGCTTTAGTGTATCAGTATGAGTCTCTCTATTCCCGTATAGATAGACATAGAGGATGCGTCCATTGGAGTCACTAGAAACATGGCTATGTTCTCTTTCAGGCTGATGATAAGGGTGAGTGGTAAAGTACACGACTCTACTTTGTTTTAGCTCCAGCACTTGGAAAAAAAAAAAACAAAAAACACTGTTCACGTTCTTTTGTGAGTGTGCATTTCATTTTCAGTTTTTCTTTGGTAAGTGCCCAGAAGTAAAATCAATGTCATACCGTGGGTGGGTGCTTAGCTGTGTAAGTCCCTGCCAGGCTTTCCCGAGAGTAATTGTATCATGTTGGAATCTCACCAATGATAAATGTGAGTCCCAAGTTTTCTACAGTCTTACCAACATTTGGTGTTTTCAGTAAATTTAATTTTAGCCTGTTTGGTGGGTGTGTAGTGCAATGCCATTGAGGTTTCAATTTTCATCTCCCTGATGACTAATGGAGCGGGAGAGTTTTTCTTGTGCTTCTTACCCATGTGTGTGCCTTCCCCTATAAAGGATATACTCTTTTTAATTAGACTGTTTGTCTTTCTGGTTAGTTGTAGTTCTATGTATATCCCAGATATTAAATGGTTGTTTTGCTAATATCTTCTCTTGGTCTGTGCCTGAAAATTCTATTTATAAATGATAACTTTCTATGAAAATTTATCCATTTCTAATGAATGTCAGTTTATCATTAGAAATTTTATATTTATTGCTCTTCCTGATCTAAGAACCATTTGCCTAGTCCAAATTGTCATGATGATATTTTCCTTTATCATATTGGGGATGCTTAATACCTTTAAATGTTACTTATTTTTTCATTTATTTACATGTATTTATAATTATATATGTCTGTGTTTCTGTGCGTGCCATCTGTGTGCTTGCATGTGTGTGCACACACACACACACACACACACACACACACACACACAAACCCAGAAGGTGTTAGTTGTGTGTAATTCTCTATTGTTTTCTACCTATTACTTTGAGACCTTGAGCCAGAGTCTCTCTTTGAATCTGGGATTCACGTTTTCTCAGCAACAAGCCCTAGAATTTTTTTTTCTCCACCCACTTGCCTTGTAGGTTGCAGGCATGTACAGGACACTTGTCCAGTTATAGAGGTTCTGGGGTTTGTAGACTGGTCCTCATGATTACATATCAAATGCTTTTAACCACTGAAGCAGTCCAAGCTTTATTGGGACATCGTGGCTATTATGTCTAGGTCTGGGATCCAGCTCAAGAGGTTATAGTATAGAATGTGAAATGGGAATTTTACTTTCTCCATATGATGTCTCTACAACAATATCATCTACTGAAAAGACTTTCCTTTTCTGTTAGGTGGCTTTGGCTACTCTGTAAAAATCAAATAGCCCTTTATAGGCAAGTCTATTGCTGGGCTCTGCTTGTCTGCCCTTAAGGAAGTGTTATACTACTTCCATTATATGTCTTTATGGGACATTTGAAGTTAATAATTTATCTCCTGTAATTTTTGATCTTCTTAATAAAAATTGCTTATGATTTTTTAAATTGTCTTTTATCTTTGTGGTCACACTATGGCAGCTAAAGGAAACAGTGTCTTATATCTAGAACTTCTGCATGCTACTTTACCTGTAAAGAGTCATTGCATATGATATGACTAAAGTAGGACTTTTCTATATTGAATGCATGCCAAGGAACAGAACCATGCCCTCCTTCACCCAATAATCTTAAATTACGTTATATTCTATCATGACATCATCCTCCTGGGTTTGTAGAGCTCACACATGTGCCTTCAGGCTTGGATTCTTCCTATCTAGTCTCACTGCTGGTCCATTAATTACACTTTCATGTTAAGCTTGTATTTTTTCACTGAAGTCTCACTTGAATTGATCTTCTGATTAGCATACCAAGCAAAGGGTTTCAGTGTGGCATTTCCTATCATACATCACACTTCTTCTTTTCACTTCCCCCTTCCATAACTTTAAAAGGAGAGTCACAAGGACAGGAGGGCGGGCCTACTGACAACCAGGGAATTCCAATATTAGAGGACAGCTAAACATCCTGCCCATTCACATTTCACCCTAAACACTGTAGGCAGTGTTCTTTGCCAAGTTTTCATTTTAGCTTCTTAGGGGCATCATTGTGCTAGAACTGTCACGGTGTCATAAATGCGTCAGGCACCTTCTCCAAAGTGTCACCTGATAAATACATTCTCTCCACCAGATGTGCTTTCTTCTCATCAGCAGTTATAGATGCTATTTTTAACCAGAGCTGAGTTTTATCTTTCCACAGCAGAGCTGTTGCTTCAGCTCCTTTGATTTTACTCTGCTTCCATTTGTTAAAAAAAAAAAAAAAAAAAGACTCATTTCAAAAAAAGTTTTTTTTTTCCAAAGACGCCTTTAGCAAATTTCAATGCTATTTCTTCTAGTCACCTAAATAGAACAGGCCAAAGAATGTAGCCTTTAGACATTCTCTTAAAGGTTACCATTTGATTTGAGGAAAACAATCTGAACTACAGTGATTCAAAGTTAAAAAAAAAAAAATCTGAACCTTCCAAAGAGTGAATATTTCTATTTTAAAAGGCAAGAAATAAATGCTAAAAAGACAATGGGAAATGGAAGCTACAGGCACAGAGTTTCTAGCATAAATGGAATTTATCTTCTAAAGCAAATGTATGCTGATGATGGAACAGTTCTTTTGATCTTCTCAGTCCTGTAAAGAAGCTGTTAGTGACAAAGAGCAAAGCAAATGTACCCAAAAATTCCCTACCCTGCTTTCTGCTTGGGGCTGTCTGCGATGCTTCATTACTTCTAACTTGCAGTTGGTCTTGGTCAGCAGACATATCAGAGAGAAACACAAGGGCAAAAGGGGGCTGAAGGTCAGTGTTTCTTTCCCTACAGGCTGCTTCTGAATAGAACCTTTTTCTCATTGAAGGTTACAACTTCTGTTGGGTTCTTCATCTAAGAGACATAGCGTTCTGGCATCCGGTTCTTACCTTGCTCCTTCAGGTATAGGGACAGGTCCCGTTGTCTTTGTCCCCTGTTTATTTCTCCATTCTTTTTTTTTCTTATTATTATTTTTTGAATTTTATTTTATTTATTTATTCATATTACATCTCAATGGTTATCCCATCCCTTGTATCCTCCCATTCCTCCCTCCCTCCCATTTTCCCCTTACTCCCCTCCCCTATGACTGTGACTGCGGGGACCTCCTCCCCCTGTATATGCTCATAGGGTATCAAGTCTCTTCTTGGTAGCCTGCTATCCTTCCTCTGAGTGCCACCAGGCCTCCCCATCCAGGAGACATGTATGTCACCATTCTTACTGATCGACTCAATTCTTCTCAGTTTATTCCCCATTTGCCTTCTCTGATCTGTGACTCAAGACACCAAAGGGGCTGGTGTTCAGGCAAGGTGCTGGGAGTATGTGGAAGTTCTATTTTTAATGCATGTATGTTGTCATTAAAGTAAAAAGTAAGGTTCTCAGATGAAAGTGAGAGTGAAGAGGAGGGTGTTGAAAAACAAGAAGGAAAGGTAAAATACAGCGTATGAGTGTGAGATGAACAAAAGCACCAAGTCCAGATCATGAGAGATCTGGCCAGCACTAAGGTGTGTGATCATGAATTTTAAAATAGTACACTCTGTACTGCCAGGAGGAAAACACTGAAGAATGGCCCAGATGCCATTAGCTAAGTTTCACAGATACAGTCCTTAGGGGAAGAGACTCACAGTCAGTCCCTTGTGGTCCTCTTTCCTCTGTTTTATGTACCCTTACCCATGATCCTGCAGAGAGTACACTTGGGAAATCATTGATGGTCTTTCTTTGGCCAGTCAAGCTTCCGTATTGAGGACCATCTATGGACACGTAGATGCTCTTTCATAGAGAAGAGGAGCATGTAACTAATAAAGAAAAAGAAACGAACTACCCAGTTCCACATTTACAAGAAAAAGGGTTCTGCCAATGGTCTTGGTCAGCCTGAAAGTTGACTCTTCTCAAGTGAACTAGGAAGAACGGCTGTTGACAGAGAGGAGAAGGCCATCCAGGTAGACCAGACTGCCATGAGAAACCTGAATATTCCAAAATGTCTAAGTCCTATCTGTTCTCAAGTCCCAAAATCGCATTACTTACCATTCAAGCTGCTAATCTTGGTGTAGCTGACTCTCCAATTTTTGAGAATTCTGCCTCATGTGGCCCGTCGCTGCCTTTGAAGTCCCAGGCCTGATAACCAGCTCTCTTTGATTTCTAGCTGCTTTAGATTAAAGACTCTTTGCAAGTGGCTGAGGAAGCTTTCCATCATTTGCCTTGAAGTGATGATTAATCAGACTGGCCTTCTAATATCCTTCTAGGATGCTTGAAGCATCTGTAACATCAAATGCTATAGTTTGAATACTTTGTATTTTCTGATGTCTCTCAACTACACTCTCCTCCATGAGTAACCCATCTCAGTTTACTAGAAGTGAGAGTTTTAAAACTATACCATTTTTACCTGCCAGAGTTGTAATCTTGAATCCCACCTATGGTGTTGTTCTCACTGCCAGCTTGGAAGCATATATTCCAAAACTAAGATCTGACTTAAGAATTTGCTTTGAGCACACCTCCATAGGCCACCTATTTAGGGCTCATTTTCTGCTATAGACTCTGGTGTGTGTGTGTGTGTGTGTGTGTGTGTGTGTGTGTGTGTGTGTACATACACATGCAGGTATTTTATAGGACAACAATCTGATGAAAGAACTTGTGAAAAGGTATCAGAGATAGAAGGATGAGGCTAGAGGAAAGGAGAAATGTCATGCAATTCCAGCACAGTCCTCTAACACCGCACTAGATCACAAAGCTAGCAAAGGGCTTCAGAGATGACATTACCAGGGGATAAATGTTTGGGGTTTTGAATGGTCATATCAGCACCACTGGATGTAAGCTGCTTCTGGAGCAGGGGTAGACCTGTGAACAAATCGGCACTCTTTAGTGGAGGTGCAATTCCAAGGAAAGAGATTTAGTTGTGATCCACTCACAGCCTAACTGTCTCAGGGGATGAATGTCTCTGCTCTGAGGCATGTGTCTGGGATACTCTAAGGAAAAATGTTGAAGCTGTAAGAGGATAAGACACCATGAAAGACCATTGGACTAAGACAGGTAAGAAGGAAAAGAAAAATACAAGAAGCAAAGAGGTGGTAAGGTCAAGGAGTTATGAATACTAGTGGTGTCAGTTGTACAAGAGATAGTGAGCTAGAGGTGGGTAGCACAAGAAAAGGATCACATGGTATCTGAAGAATTACAAGATTTTTACTGAGATTTTGGAGAATTTCGTTGTCAGTCCCTTACTTATGACCATTTATTTTCTGAACCTTCTGTATCATGAAGTTCCATGAAGTCTTGACATATATCAAATCACTTGCCAAATGAGACATTTGTCATTTATGCCAAAGTACAATTAATTTACAGTTGTATGTATTAAAACACCCACCTATAAAATCTTAAGAGAGTGAAAGAAGACCACAATCATTCTTTTGTTCCAAAAATTCTACTAACAAAATGCCAGGGGAAAGTGAGGCTGTTTTAGAGCATCTTGGGGTTTTATAGAAGAAGCTTTCTCCTCTCCCCACATCTAGTTAAACAGGGGGCATTCGAACACAAGTAGCCAACTATCCTGCTTTGTCTATCTGTACTTCCAAAGCCAATTCTCATACCTTCTGGCCTCTGAAATTCTTTTAATCACAGTAGATATTTGGGCTTCCTTAGCAAGGAAAGCACCGAAAAATAATCAAGTTCATAGACCTTAAACGCAAAGTAAAAACTTGTAGGTTTCAATTTTTAGTATAGAATATCCTTCAATTCTTTGTTCATTTCCATGAAAGACTTTCTAAATCTCCCTCCACTAAACTTTTGAGGCTGTCAGAATAATTCAGAATGAAGTCTCATCTGCCTATACAGATCATGAGCTATGTAAGCCTTAATTTGGGATTAGACAAAGAAACAAACATTTATCTCATTCTTTCACTAGGGGTAGATGTTCCCTAAAGTTACAGTTTAAATGAAAATATCCATCTAGGCTGACAATGATCCCTCCAAGAGAAGCTCCCTATTTTAATTGTTGGTCAGAGTTGTTAAAGTGACACCCAAAACATTACAGGCTACTTAACTGCTTTTGCTCTTGGTTGTGCTCTGGAACTTGAAGGTAAGTCCCTTTGCTGAAGATGGCAAGCACTTCAAATGCAGGACTCAGAGGCCCCTGAGCTGGAAAGGGCCCGAAAGCGTCATCCATGAGAAGTAGCTGTTTTTTTGTTTGTTTGTTGTTTTGTTTTTGTTTTTGAGGCAGGGTTTCTTTGTGTAGCCTTGACTGTCCTAGACTCATTTTGTAGACCAGGCTGGCCTCAATCTCACTAGCTTTTATGGTACTGGAAAGCACCATGTTTCCAGATGGAAACAACCAATAATTCATCGCAGCCATGATGCTCACGGACTACAAAAACAGTCAATATGATTTGAGAACACAAAGGGCACAATAGTGTCGCACATGCCTTGGTGGTATACAACAGCTCTCAATTGGACTTAAAACCAGGTCAATAATAGGAAAATCATGCCTGTTACTGGAAACCTAGACAGCTCCTCAGAACCAATGACATCATGGACTTTGGAAGAATACCTACAACCATGACTTTACTAAAAAAGCAAAATATTGATGCTTATACCCACACATAAGTGCAGTCCCTCCCTGTGAACTAGGAAACTTTTCTTTGCAACAGACAGAGACCATTCCAGAAAACCATAATCAAGGGAAGCACAGAGTTGTGGATCCCAGTTCCAAGGGATACATCTCCTCCACAAATCCTGCAGCTAAGGCTCAGGGATCATTTCGGAGAGGTGAAAAGATTGTAAGAGCCACAGGAACAGGGAGTTTTCTGTAAGATTATGGATCCTAATAATAACAGAAGCTTCACCCATAATATCTCCCCAACATGACTGCCTAAGCATCACCTGAAAAGACTACTTCAATACACATGCTAATGTGGACAGGGTAAAGAAAGAAGCTGGAAGCAACCTAGATGTCCCTCAGTTAGAGACTGGATAAAGAAACTGTGGTACATTTACACTTGGGCTATTACTCAGCTATACAAAACAAAGAAATCTTGAAATATGCAGGTAAATGGATAGAGCTAGAAATTATCATCCTGAGTGAGTTAACCCAGGCCCAGAAAGATACACATGGTATATACGGTATATACTCACTTATAACTAGCCCAAAAGGGATGTCTCATGAAATTCTTGACTTACCAGGAGATTGGGATAGATGCAGGGACCCCCTATTGAGACTCTAGGTGAGAGAAGTATGGGAGAATGGGGAAATAGAAGGATCAAGAGGGTCCTAGAAACCTACAAGAAGAACATGACAGAAGGATCTGGACCCAGGGGCTTCTACTCAAACTACTGCACCAACCAAGGACAATACATGCAGTAAACATTGAACTCCTACTCAGATCTAGCCAATGGACAGGACATTCTCCACAGTTGTGTGGAGAGTGGGGACTGACTCTGACATGAACCCTGGTGCCCCAATATTTGACCACTTCCCCTTGGTGGGGAGGCCTGGTGCCACTTAGAGAAAGGATAAGCAGGCTACCAAGATGAGACATGATAGACTGTGACCTTATGGTAGGGGTGGATGTTCCTTTCTGTTATAGACCTAGGGGAGGGGAATAGGGTGAAAGCGGGAGGGAAGGAGGAATGGGAGGATACAAGTGATGGGATAACAATTGAGATGTAATCTGAATAAATTAATAAAAAGACAATATATATTTAAACTTTATAACTCCTACCTCTTCTTTACCTGTACTTATGTAAATTTACATATTTCTATGTGAATAGCTCCAGTTTATAGATACTGAGAAATCAAACTGCTTGACTTTTTTTTTTTTTTTGTAATCTTGTGAATTATTTTTCCTTAATGTTCATGGCTTATTTTTCTATTCGCAAGAAATAGATAGATGCATTTTAAAGGGCCATAAATATAATGGCCAGGAAGGATAGTCAGAATTTAGAATAGAGGAAGGGACATGATAGAGAGAGACGAGAATAAGACAAGGCAAATAAGGTAAACATGCCAAATACCTTATATACATGTATGAAGATGTCAGGATCAAATTCATCATGTATAACTAACACATCTTACTAAAAAACAAAACAAAGCAAAACTGTAGTCAGTTCCCCCCAATGGACATTGAAGACTGAATAGGAAAGAAAAAGAAATTGAATAGAAAACCTTTAATAAAACAGTGTAGGACTAAGCAAGCTAACAATGTTACATCTATGTGCAAGGTCATGTGCAAGGTCATGTGCAAGGTCATGTGGAACCAATTTGATTTGTCTGGGGATGTGAAGTTGGTTTTTATCAGTGTGAGGAGACTATTGGGTCACTAATAAGCCTCCAAGATAGATTTCTTTTTTAATTTTCTCACCTTAAAGATAAAGGTTCAAAGGATGTTTAGACTTTTAAGTATAATCTAATTAAACTACCATATGTGGTATATTTTAGTGAAAAAAAAAAAACAGTTGAGGTTTTTCAATGAACCACTTCCCCCAGTGCTGATTTTGTTTTCATAAGGTAAAAACAATCTTGAATTTCATTATTGAGCACTAAAATCTACAGATAATAATTTCTGAAGCTTCCTTCCCAGATGATAGCAGAGACTGAGAGAGTTCAGAGGAGCTTCTATCATATTCTTGTACTTATTTTAAAAATAATAAAGAAACATGTTTCATCACTAATGTAATATACTACAAACTAATAGATGGCTATAAAATATTTACTGTAACATTCCTGTTTCTGCATGTTTGCAACATGTCATAATAAAATATAAGAAAAATACATGTAAAATGTTATATAATGTTAGATTTTTGTTATGAAGTTAATTGCAGTAAGCTTTGTTTGGCTAATGAATAAATGGCTTCAGGTTATTAAACATAATACCACAAATACTGTAACTATTCATTTTTACTATCATTTCTGGAACATGTGTTTCCTATTACCCAATGTCTTGGTTAGTATGTTCCACAGAGTAAACAGTTGTTCATAAGGTTACAGTTGCACTATTCTTCTGTAAATGCAGATTTTCTGCTCTCATATTATTTTTTTTTAAACAAGTAATTACAACGAGTCTGTATTTCTCTACATGGGAAATCTTATGTTTCCAAATATGTTCCTTAACATCAGTCCTAAACACACAGGGTGATTTTAATCACAGTTTTCTTGGGTAAACAATAATTTTCAAACTAGAAAAATCCAAACAGATCGAGTGACAAGAAAACTTTACCAGTGTATGACAGCTGACCTCTCAAGGTGTATGCCTGCCAATGCTTGGATGTTTCCTTGTATTCCTTCTGTCTCTGGCACTGAATGTGAAGAACTCCCTTTAACACCAGTGAAAGACAGATATAGTTGTGCTAAATACAGTTTTGGTTCATCTGAGAATCTTTGCATCTTCCTTTTCTTTTTTTTTAAAACAAGATTTATTTATTCACTATTTATACAATATTTTGCCTGCATGTGTGCCAGAAGGCCAGAAGAGGACACCAGATCTCATTGTAGATGGTGATGAGCCGCAATGTGGTTGCTGGAAATTGAACTCAGGACTTTTGGAAGGACACCCAGTGCTTTTAACCTCTGAACCATCTCTCCAGACCCCTCTCTTTTATTTCTAGAGATCAGTTTTGTTTAGTAAAATAATCTGTCAGACTCTCCGCCCCTTCCCCCTCCCACCCTCTTTCCTCCCCCCCCCCCATCCCACATACTGTAAGTATTTCCCTTTACTGTCCTGGCCTCTAAGTTTCTGTTGATAATTGTGCTTTTGGGGAAACCGTGATAAGGCTTGTGAGTTGTTTCCTTTTTTTTTTTTTTCTTTTTTCTTTTTTGTCGGCCTTGAGAATCCTCTCTTTGTCTTTATCCCTAACTACATCTTGGTGTAAATCTAGTTGGTTTAAATCTGAATGGTCACCTTTGACCTTATACTTGGATGGTTGTTTTAGAGAAATGTGAATTCGAAACATGGCTGTTCTGGCAAGAGATCGCTTCCAAAAATCTTCTAGGTCTGTGTGATCTGGCTGAAATACAAACAGGCCTTTAATCCAGGAGACAGAGGCAAACAGATCTGAGTTCTAGGCCACCCTGGTATAGAGCAAGTATCAGGTAAAGAAAAGTTTAGATCCAGGCGTGGTGTTACATGCCTTTAATCACAAACAAAGGTAAAGTTAAGCAGTCATGGTTGAAAGTGACGTCAAATTGAGTGGCAGAAAAGTTGGCGAATCAGAGAAGAACTGACAGAATAGGATATGCCCACCTCTCATGAAAGGAGAGAGTTAAAGAAAGTAATTTTATACCACTCTCACCTGGAGTGAGTGCAGCAGCAAGTCTCAATCCCCGGCTGAGTGAAGACTCTCTGTGAATATCTACGTTGGGCTAATATCCACTTAAAAGTGAGTATATAACATGCATGCCTTTCTTTGTCTGGGTTGTCTCACTCAGGATGATCATTTCTAATCCCATCCATTTGCTGGCAAATCTAAAAGATTTCCTTGTTTTTATTAGCTGAGAAGTATCCCATTGTGTAAATGTACAGCAGTTTCTTTATTCATTCTTCAGTTGAGGGACATCCAGGTTGTTTTCAGATTCTGGCTACTATGAATACAGCTGCTATGAACATAGTTGAGCAAATGTCCTTTTGTGGTGGAGTCTCTTTCAGTTATATGCCCAGGAGTGGTATAGCTAGGTCTTGAGGTAGCTCTATTCCCAATTTTCTGAGAAAGTGCCAGATAAATTTCCAAAGTGGTTGAGGTTTCTCCACATCTTGCCAACAGGAAGAATGGGGGTTATAGAAGGATCCAGAGGGTCTGGCAGCCCCACAAGAAGACCATCAAGGCTTGTGGGTCTGGACCTAAGGGGGGGCTGCACAAATTGCTGTACCAAGGACAATGCATGCAGTAAACCTAGACCCCCTGTTTAGATCTAGCCCATGGACAGCTCATTGTCCAGGATTGTGGGGAGGGCAGGGACTGTCTCTGCCGTGAACTCTGATCTCCCCAATTTGATCACTTCCCTTTGGAGGGGAGGCCAGGTGACACACAGCAGAAGGGTAAGCAGACTATTCAGATAAGACCTGATAGGCTGTGGTCATATAATGGGGGAGGAGGACCCTTTCTGTCAGAGGTCTAGGGGAGGGAAATAGGGTGAAAGAAGGAGAGAGGGTGGGAATGGGAAGATACAAGTGAGGGAATAACAATCTGGATATAATCTGAATAAATATAAAAACAAAAAGAAAATAAGGCAGTTTTATATAGAGAAGAGTCAGTTTTAGCAGGACAGTAAGAGAGAGAGAGAGAGAGAGAGAGAGAGAGAGAGAGAGAGAGAGAGAGAGAGAGAGAGA
>OU015752.1:37554841-37567460 GCA_907169655.1 Acomys percivali
AGTGAGAGCAGGGACAAAAGGGTAAAAAGGGTAACAGGGCTAAATATGACCAAAATAAATATGTGAAAATTTCATAGTAAGTCATTATTATGTATAATTATTGTATGTTAATAAAACATGAATGAAAGAAAAATAAAAGCAAAGGGAAACAAAGTGAAAAATAAAAATGACATGACACACATATACAGATGTTAATTAAATGGATATTACACAAAGATGTAAGCTCCACAACCATGATATTTATAGATGAGTTCACAGAAGAAAAAGCATTTATAAACTTGAATTAAATAAAAATGTTAGATAAGAGCAGAAGAGTTATCCATTAGAACAATAAATTTACACACTAGACTTTGTTGAAAGTCACTGAATGTTTCAAATCATATCTAAACTACTTAAAGAACTCAACACATAGCAATAAGAAAGTCAGATCCCAAGTACAAGATTAAAGACACAAACACATTTAATCTCCAAACAATATAGAATAGAGACCCAATTGATTGGAACATAATATTAACATTCAGGGAATTAGAAGTAAAAACCACAATGAGATATATCTGCATATATGTACAATACATAAACTCAGTACTATATGGTAGCAATAATTCAGAGTAACTACAATCCTTATATTGTGTTGGTAACTTTAGAAAGTTAAGCATTTTCTTAAATCTCTTAGACAGACACCTGAAATGTCACTAGCTATCCTGAATAGTTTTTGTTGGAATGTGAAAGCTTGTAGAAGAGCAAAAATTTTAAAATAGATTAAAAACTGAAAGTATTCTAAATAGCCATCAATAAGCAAACAACTAAACTCTTGTATGTACTTGCAATTGCATGCTACTCATAAAAGGAGGTGGAGGTCCATGCAACAATAAAGTTGAATCTGAAGCTGTGTTGTATGTAAGGCAGCACAAAGTCGGTACACATAGTGTGGCTATTCTACATACATTTCTCTAACATGCTAAGGATATTTATCACTGCAGAAAGATCATCATTTAGGTAGGCCATTGAAGGACACTAAAAATAGCATGATGGCAGAAATATGATGGATGATGTACATGTCTTAGTTATTGTCCTACTATTATAAAGAGACACATGAGCATGGCAATTGTATAAACGAACAAACATTTACTTGGGGCTTGCTTACAGTCCTAAGGGTTTAGTCCATTATTTTCATGACGGGAAGCACGGGGGCATGAATGGAGAAGCAGCTAAGAGTTCTACCTCTGCATCTGCAGGCAGCTGAAAGATAGCCACTGGACCTGGCCTGGCCTTTTGAAAACCTCAAAGCCTATACCGTCAGTGACAAGGCCACACCTCCCAATCCTTTCAAATAGTACCACTCCCTGGTGACCAAGCGTCCAAACCTGTAAGCCTGTAGGAGCCATTCGCATTTGAACCACCACAATATGTATATCTAGACGACATTTTAAACGCATGTAGTTCACTTTGTGTCAGTTAAGAAAAATTGTCTAAAACTAAAATTACCTCATTTAAACACATATGACTTTATTGGGAAGAACAAACATTCAACCAAGCTATATTATCAAATATCCAAACAAGAGATATTATCAAATTGTACTGTTGTAGTGCTTTTTATTGTAATTATAAGCTTGTGAAATTTTCATATGTTCATATAACCTTTTGGAGAAGCTCTGCATATCTAGCTTCCAAATTCCTTCTATTCTAGTGCTCAGAAATGCTCACCAAAACTGAAAATAATAGTTCTCTGAGATGCGCTTTTTCAATTGGCATGTATGGTTAAAACAAAGGTGTGCACAGCCCACATTCAGAGTACGAGATATTTCTAGGTATCGATCATTGTTTGAAATGTGAAACTATCAATATGTTTGAAGGTAATAAGGAAAGAAAAATGTCGATTTTGATTGCCTCTAAAAGAAATGTAACAAAGAATCATCATCGAGGCTACATTTATCAATGATTCATAGGACTGTCCAGAAATGTACCCAATAGCCTGAACCAGCTGGCCGTTCTCTGAAGCATTTGTATCTATGTATCTTTGTTATGAGGATGGACTCTCAGGTCTGAGTGTGTGGTGCTTGTGTGTTTTTGAATCAGATAATGTCATGCTAAGAGTTTTAGAAAGAATCCTTATAACAATACCATGCCTTCCCCCTGATTCTTGGAGCGAGTGTGCTGGTCAGGGGACACTGTGTCACTTGGTAAGTCTACTTTTCATCAAAAACTGAGAATGCCTTTCAGGAGTGAGGCCAGTTTCTGTAGGAGTGGATACTGTGAAACCTCAGTCCAGTCCAGGGAGTTTTCTTTGAGTTGATAGATCACAGAAATCCAGACGTATAACCTTACAGTTCTGCTTCACAACCAGGTCTGTGAGATCTGTGTAGACGTTGCTGGAATAACTAGGGATTGATGACAGGAGAGTAGAAATGGAGCCAGGAAGACACAGTCCTCAAAATATATCTACCAAATGCAATGAAGATATATTTTTGTTTTAAGTTGTCAGCCTAAATCCCTCTAACCCAGTGTAAGCATACACTGGCCAGATTCATCCCCATAGCATTTATTGACTCATTTACACTGCCGTGGCTCTCCGCTTAGAATGGGAATAATACATTTGCATTTGTGTCTTCTGTCCCAGGGATACAAGTAGGGGTGACAAGGTGAATGTACCTGGTTCTCATTAGACATTGGTGGTAATTGGAGATGATTTTCCTCCAGCAGCAAATGCTGAAATAGGATGCAAGTGGAATTACTCTGTGCTTCACCAGCACTGGGAGCCTCGAGGGCTGGGATTATCAGGCTTAGTTTAGCAGCTAGATCCATTACAGTTCATTGTACATGACTGGCTATCTCCAGGGGCTGGAGAGGCCCTGCTAAGGCATTCAGGAGATGTCAGCCTGGATGGTTTCTGTGTGAGTCAAGTGAGAAGTGCTTCTTCATTGCAGTGGAGCTGAGATAATTAAATGTGATGCAGCTAATCTGTTGTTGGGATGAACGTGGGTGCACGGTTATTTCTGCACAGTCAGGGGTGACAGCTCCACCTCAGGCTGTCTTCTTCCCAGTGGAAGAGTCACATTCACCAGCCTTGCTAAATGAACTATTTTGCAAAGACTTACAATCAGCTCACTATCTACCAGACTGGGGCTTATGAGGAGCCAGCATTTTGTAAGGAAAAGTGAGTTCTACTACAGAAGTTTATACTGAGAGCAAAGTGGGAAGCTTCCATATCTAATTGACATTTACAGTGGGATAAGGTTCTAACCTTGAGGAGAAAGTGTGTATATGTTTCAGTTGTGCACCACCGAACCTGGTACATAGTGATTGCTTCATAAATATTTGTAGCACTTCACTGGAGTATAATTCCAAAATACAGTCAGCCCACAGTTCAGGAATTAAAAAAAAAAAAAAAGTATTTCGTAGTCCAGAAAGATGGCTCAGCAAGTTAAAGGGACCTGCTACCATGCCTGAAGATCCTTAAAATACACACAGTAGAAAAAGAAAACTGATGCCCACAAGCTGTCCTGTGACTTACACACATACACACTGTGGCATGCAGGTGTGCCTGTACACACACACACACACACACACACACACACACACACACACACACACACATACACATACACACACACACATCTATACTATGAATGCTATACAAATATTTAAAATATATTTAATAAAGTTATTCTGACACTGTCTTCTCTCTGCCACAACCATGGCAATCAGCACCTACAGTTCTTGGATTTATACTATGGCAGGCTTGTTCTTCATGACTATGACTTACAGTTTGTGCATATTCATTTCCTTTATGGTTTTTTACATATACTTATTAAATATAATTTTCACATATACCTACATAGTAATGCATAAGATCTTATGGCGTAATGAGAAAAGCTATGCAAGTGAAAGAAGGAATCTGTTTCAGGGAGATTGCTTCTGGTAGAAATGAACGTCCTACCTGTCAATAAAGTCAGGAGAGGCCACTATCACTAATTCACTGAATTAGGTTTATGACTTTTGTGTATTTGGCTTTGGGTAGTTTAAATGTCTGAAAGATAAAAATAGAACTTTGACTCTTTTTTAATGTTTAGCTTGGGGACTGAGTATTATAAATTTTCTCAGCAATTGGTTGTTCTTATTCACAATATTCACATCAGTTTATTCTTATACTTAAAGTGGTATTTTTTTTAAAAAAGTAAAACAAGCTCTTTTGACTGAATATTCATTATATTGTTTTTCTGTTCATATATTGATTATTCATGTTAATTATAATTATGTACTTTCAAATGATGTGTGGAATTACATGTGACCCATGTGATCCTACATGTGTTTTTGCCTTGCTTTATTTTGAGGAAGCAACTCTTTATGTAGTATAGACTGCCTTAAATGCACTGCTATTGCCTCAGCCTCCAGAATGCCAGATTAAAGAAAAGAATGCACTTAGCCACGTGTCTTAGGTACTGTTCTGTTTCTGTGAAGAGACACCATGACCAAGGCAATTTACTTAAAAAAGCATTTAACTAGGGGCTTGCTTATAGTTTCAGAGGGGTAGCTCATGGTCTTCATGGTGGGAGCATGGCAGTAGGCAGGCATGGTGCTCAAGCGGTGGCTAAGGGCTCACATCTGATCTGCAACTTGCAGGCGGAGAGAGAGGCAGCATGAGACTGGCTCTGGCATAGGCATTTGAAATCTCAAAGCCCATCTCTATAACATACCTCCTTTGGCAAGTCCGCATCTCCTAATCCTTCCTAAACAGTCCATTAGCTGGGGACCTAGCATTCAAACATATGGGCCTTTCAGAAGCATTCTCATTCAAGCTATCATACTCTTGTTACATTTAATTAACGTTTATGAAGTATTGCTTTAAACAATGGTCCCACTACAATGTACATAGCCATGAAATGCACATATACAATTCGTATGTAAATATAGCCAATGTCTACTTTGAAAAATAATCAAAGGAATTAATGATTTAAGAATTACCATAAGGTGTTGAATTATGGAATTCCTGGGACATAGAATTCTTTTCAGAGAGTCAAATATTTTATGAACAATATCTTATTTTTATGAGACTTCAGAAATAAAGAAGGCAAATAATTTTATTCTGTACTTGTTGATAGCTAATGCTTTTGGACATTTAATTTTTGTATTGCTAAAAGCAAAATACATGTATCAAGTGTCCCCCTGCTATATTTTCAACTGGAAACAATACAATCTCTTAAAATAATGTGTTCACTATGCACAGTAGCTGTGTTATATAGTAGGAATAGGAGATGAATGGTAAGGAAAATCTGTTAATATACAATCGAGTTTTATTGAGCTACATGGAATGAAATTGTGTTTCTTTCAGGAAATGGATACAACTGGGCATCAAAATATTAGTCCAAGTATGTGAGACAGGAAGAATCGCTTTTGTTCTCATTGGTGGATCCTAGATTTTATACAGACAAAATCATGTCTGTACCTATGTCATGAAATTAGAAGTCAAACCCTTAGGGCAGTAGGAGAAGTTAAAAGAGAAAAGGGGAGGGTCTGCAGGAAATATGAGCAAAATAATGACACAATAAGATTGAAATATCTTTGCGGCATCCATCACCATGTATAATGAGTGAATGTCAATAAAGAGTATAAAAATAACATGCTGAAGATTGAAAAATATTCTCTGAATTAATCCATCAATAATCCATTATGAAACATCAATTACATGCAAACCACTGGGATATGCAGAAAGCAGAGTAATAAAAAAAGGGCACATTTTCTGCTCTTAGTTTATTATTTGTTTGAGGATGTATGGTTATGTAACAGACTGCTTTTTAATATCAGGTATAACATATAGAAGGAAAGGTGGTGTTATGATAGCTGTAATAAAGACCAAAATGCAGATTCTTATTTAAGATGCTTATTGTTCGGTAGGAAAAATAAAGTAAGCATATAATGTACTGAGTAGTGGAGCACTGTATGAAACATTATGAAGATAGCTAAATATATTATTATTAAATTCAAAAGGCTGAGAGACCACAGCAATGTCAAGGGTTTCACTGAGCAGGTGCCCTTTCGAATAAAATTTGACAGACACAAAATTCCAATTGCTTTCCTGTCACCCTCAATATTTCTAAGATACCAAAGAGAGTTTGACATTCTTCCCATTTCTCTTAATAGTTATAATATCAGTTGGCTGAGAAGTCATGATTGAATAGAATGTGTGGGCCAGGTGCGTGCCGCAGGAAGAAATGTTACTTTAAAGGCTGCCTGTAGATTCCCATCTATAGCTGTAGTCTCATCTGCAGCCATAAATTCAAATAAGCACCCTTGAGGGGCACTGACCTCTGGACTGTTTCTGTGCCCCATATTTCTCTGGGCTTCTACCTCCCTAAAGCCAGTGACTTACCATATCACTTGGGATATTAAAATGGGTACTGTGCAGACGCCCCCTGGGCCCTGATCCACCTGTTACGATGTCCTTCTTATAGGTTTCTAAGATCCTCTGGGTCCTTCTATTTCCCCATTTCCTATATTTCTCTTTCCTAGAGTCCCAGTAGGATGTCCTCGCATCTGTCCCAATCTCCTAATAAGTGAAGACATTCATGGGACATACCTTTTGAGCTAGTGTCCAATTATAAGTGAGTATATACCATGTGAGTCTTCCTATTTTGGGGTTAACTCACTCAATATGATTGTTTCTAATTTCCTAGATCCCCCTCAGGCATGGACCTAAGGTAGGGTAATAGGGTGGGGGTGGGAGGGTACGAGGAATGGGAGGATATGAGTGATGGGAGAACAGTTGAATTGTAATCTGAATAAATTAATAAAAAATAAATTAATTAAAATAAAATGGGTGCTGTGAGCCCAGCATGCAACCAGCTGAGCTCTTCTTCCTTGCTCGGGTTCTGGGGACAAGGCCCTATGCTCTTCCTGGGTTTTTCATTGTAAGATTGCTCTACAGAGCATGGAATTTTTCAGTGACCTCCTGAAATAACTAGAACCCACCTTCCCAAAGCTCAGAAACTCAGAGACTGTTCTTGTTTCTCTTCCCAGCTATCTTACCTACAGCTGCTGTGGCTCTCTTTCTGGATATTTCTCTTCATTCGTCTGTTTTGATGTTTTTGGGACAAAGTTAACGTCTCTAAGGTCCATTTCTTTTCCTAGGGTTCTTAAGGGCAGTGCTCCTCAGGTTTTGAGAATAGGAAATCAGAAGGCTTGTCCCTCTTTCGGAAATTCTGAAAGCGTCCTGCCTTTTACAATCTTTTTTTTTTTTATTATTAATTTATTCTTGTTACATCTCAATGGTTATCCCATCCCTTGTATCCTCCCAGTCTTCCCTCCCTCCCATTTTCCCCTTATTCCCCTCCCCTATGACTGTTCCTGAGGGGGATTATCTCCCCCTGTATATGCTCATAGGGTATCAAGTCTCTTCTTGGTAACCTGCTGTCCTTCCTCTGAGTGCCACCAGGTCTCCCCCTCCAGGGGACATGGTCACATGTGAGGCACCAGAGTAGATGAGAAAGTCATATCCCACTCTCCACTCAAGTGTGGAGACTGTGTACTTTATGAAGGGTACTATCATTTTAATAACATGGCATATTTAATGATGTGTCACAGTTATATGTAGTGCATATTTTGGGGGAATGGAAAATGTTAATAGCTTTTTAGGTGTTCTGTAAAATTAGAATAATGACTTGCAACAAGATTCTATATTTTAGTCACATGGGAAACAGTGATCCCTGCCTGGTAAAAGCATCTACTAATAGGAAAGAGTGAAAACAGACATTGTGAACACAATGTAACAACAGCTCCAGGGAATGCTCTTCTGGCCTCTGTAGGCACCTGTACTCATGTGACATGTATAGAGAGGTACAAGTAAATATAAAGCTTGAAATATGGAAAATAATCACTTAACAATTGAAAGTTAACCATAGAGCAAAAAAATCTTAAAAGCTAACATGCCAACTGGCCCATCTGTATTGCAGAGCGTGCTTTCTTCCATTGATCCTCAGTATTCAAATGTCTAAGAAATAATTGCCCAGTATCATTTCAAAGCTCCAGTTCAGGTATAAGATCCTTCATTTAGGGCTGGAAAGACGGCTCAGCCATTAAAAGCTAGGCTCACAAGCAAAAATATAAGATCATTCATACAAACTTACGTTAGCGTTTGTCAATGGGTAAGAGTCAACCCATTTGATGGTGCTTTTCCTATGAAATCCATGCTTTTTTCACAAAATTGGTTTTTTGATGGTTGCTGTTTTCCCATTGCCAAAACGTCCACAACTCTTTGAACTTCTGTTTGGTGTAGCCCATAGCAAATACTCACACAGTAAAAGGTGCATGTGAATACTGTGAATACTTTGTTATAAAGTATTTAAATAGCATGCCTTGCATCTTCCAGCAAGGTCATTAACCGTTTGTAGTCATGTGTCACTTACAATTGTTCTTTAAGAACTCATCATCTAAATTTCATGAAAATTACATGGAGGATTCTCCATGGATCCATTTGTTAATATTTTTTTTATTTGTAGGGACAGTTCATTCTGATGAGCAGAGGAGCACTTACCATGAATGTGGTCTGCCCCACGCAAGATGTTATAAGCACAGATGATTAAAATGTACTCTTTCTTTTCTGGGCTCTCATGTTTGATAGAACTCTTGACTAAATTTTCTTTTCCATGTGCTCCAGATTTTTTTTTCCCTGAAAAGTGCCTTGAGTTATTCCCATATGGAAACATTAGTTCTTACAATAGTATCTTCATATGTAGCCAGACTCTCCCTCAACTTCTTGTCCTAGCATATTCAGAATACTTCTCCTAGAATATAAACTAATAGTTCTTTGGAGGGTTCATCCACTGATCTTAGAATAAACCCCAAGTCTTTCCAGTATTCTGTAAGGATTTCATAAACATCTGACTATAGTATTCTTCTTTCCAGAATCAAGGTGCCACTTTAGCCACATGGATTTCTTTTGTTTCATTTCTTGCCCTCCTCAAGGCTTTGCATGCTTGCTGTTTCCTACATCTGAAGCTTCTTTAGTAGTCATATTCTTGATTAGTTCAAATACTATTTTAAAATATACGAATATATCAAGTATATTTTAAGTGATAGCATTCTGTAAAATCTATCTTCTCTCCTTCAAGACACTTTGGTCACCCTTATACAATAATTTCTATGGGCTTAAATCACTAATGTCTCTCTTTATATGTACATGCATTTTATTAGAAAATAAAAATTGGTGTCCTTATATGAACTACACATCCCTGATATCTTATAGTAGATATTACAAAACAGATACTTGAAAACCTGTGCCCAGTGTTCAGTGGATAAAATAATGGTTAATATAAACACTCAAGACCTGATGAAATATAAAATTTATAGTCCTCATCAGCTATGGTTAGAAAAAAGATATTCTATAATCAATACCTAACAATATGATTAAGTCCCTGTGATATCCAGAGAACAACTGTGCTGATTGCTGGAATATTATAGTGGATAAACACTAAAAACCCCTATCTCCAAGGGAGCACGCACTCACTCATGGGAGGACAATTCCATATGCAAGATCAGTTAACTGTACTCGACACACCAGATGGAGATAAGTGCCATGGGATAGCTAAAGCAGGCAGGTGGGGCAGCACAGTGTGTGCCGGCGGTTGGAAGTTACACATTTATGTAGGATGCTCAGAAAAATCACACTCATATTGAGCAGTCTAAAGACCAAGAAGCAGTGAGGGGGTGTGCTGTATGACACTGGAAGGATCATTTCAGGTAGGGCCTTAAAGACTCTGGTGCCCGGAATGTTTAAGCTTAACAAGAAAACTCCCATGGCTAGGTAACAGTGCCGAGAAGCATGGAATGACGTGAGTTTAAAAGTAATGGGGAGAGGTAGGTGTGCCAGCTGGCACCTGTTCTTTTGATTTGAGATATGAATGGACCGGAAGATTTTGAGCACCTGTGCATTACCTGAGTTAGGTTTTAACAGAATGGTTCTGACTGCTTTGTTGCAAATAGACATCAGTGGATTCAGGACAGAAGCAACAAGGTTTAGGAAGCTCTCCCAGGGAATCTCAATATGTATTCCTGGTCAATGGTCTGGCGATTAGATTATAACAGTGGAAGAGAACAAGTGATTCCGGGTACATCTTGAGGATGAGCCAATGGTATTTTACTGAGATGGGCTGTAGGCTGTGAGGAAAAGGGAAGAGTCAAGGAGGCCTCCACATTCCCAAGTCTATTTCAGTGATGGATGGCATCTCAGCAATGAAGTATGGGTGGCAGGGTACATGGACTAGGAGGAGATCAGAAATTTCAGTTAAGGTTTACATATAGGTATGTTATATCCATATATATATCCATATATATATCCATTTTTATATATACATATATAATATGTGTGTGTTTATTTATTTATTTATTTATTATTTTTAATTAATTTATTCTTGTTACATCTCTATGGTTATCCCATCCCTTGTATCCTCCCATTCTCCCCTCCCTCCCATTTTCCCCTTATTCCCCTCCCCTATGACTGTTCCTCAGAGGGATTACCTCCCTCTGTATATGCTAATAGGGTATCAAGTCTCTTCTCAGTGACCTGCTGTCCTTCCTCTGAGTGCCCCTAGGTCTCCCCCACCAGGGGACATAGTCAAATGTGAGGCACCAGAGTACTTGAGAAAGTCAAATCCCTCTCTCCACTCAAGTGTGGAGACTGTCCTGTCCATGGGCTAGAGCTTCTGTAAGGCTAGAGACACGGTCAAGAGAACAAAGCGACAGCCTATAGACTGGGAAAAGATCTTCACCAACCCAACCCTACATCTGACAAAGGTCTAATATCCAAAATATATAAAGAACTCAAGAAATTAAACACCACCAAACCAAATAACCCAATTGAGAAATGGGGCTTGGAACTAAACAGAGAATTCTCAACAGAAGAATATCAAATGGCTCAGAAACACTTAAAGAAATGCTCAACCTCCTTAGTCATCAGGGAAATGCAAATCAAAACAACTCTGAGATTCCATCTTACACCCATCAGAATGGCTAAGATCAAAAACTCAAGCGACACCACATGCTGGAGAGGATGTGGGGAGAGAGGAACACTCCTTCATTGCTGGTGGGAATGCAAACTAGTACAACCACTTTGGAAATCTATCTGGTGCTATCTCAGAAAACTGGGAATAGGGCTTCCTCAAGACCCAGCTATTCCACTCCTTGGAATATACCCAGAAGGTGTGTGTTTATTTATTCATTCCCTTTTCATCTTGATCATAGTCCTCTCCCTCCCCTCCACCCCAGGTCCTATCCTCTGACTCTCTTCCCCCTATCCTCACTCCACTTCTCCCCCACTCACTACCAACCTACTCCAGCACATCATGTCACATCAGGACTCAGTGCATCCTCTTCCACTGTGGGCCAGGCAGCCCTGCCATGGAGAAGTGATTGAAAAGCTGGCAACAGAGTACATGTCATAGATAGCCCCTGCTCCAATTACTAGGGGACCCACATGAAGACTAAGCTGCCCATTGGCTACATAAATGTAAGAGGCCCAGGTCCAGCCCATGCATGGTCTCAGTTAAGGTTCCTTAAGAATGGTATAGCCAGAGTTAATCCAAGGAAACACAGTAGGTAAGAGACCGAGTATAATGTTTAGGAACCAGAATTGTGATCAGAGAGAGTAATTTGGGAGTTACCAACATTCCAATGGTCTTTATAACCAATATCTGTGAAAATGTATCTGAGAGCTTCACTAATATTAGAAGGAAGGGTCTGGGCATTATAATAACATGTATGATGATGAAGGCAGGAAAAAAAAAATAAAACAGCAGAAAAGAGTGAGTCATAACCAAAGACATAGGAAAGAACTGGAGAAAGTTGCTGCAGGTCCTGCCCACGTGGTGTGATACAACTTTGAGTGCTTGTAAGTTGTTGGCTTTTAATCTTAGATGGTAAAGAAGCTGTCTCAATCCAGTTCTCAGATGGCATGAGGTGGCTGCTCATAGGCTTAATGCTATAATTTCAATAGATGGAGTTAACTCTGCTACTGCTAACATTGGAATTGGGAAAGCAGCTGACCTTAGACCTCCTAATGGTTGAGCAGTCTCACCAGCCTGAAATGTCACTTTCTTGGTTTACCCTTTCAGATAGGGGATTAGGAATCCCATTAGAATACTGGGTTCTGAGCACAGTCTCTTATTATCAAAGCTGCCTGGTAAGAATCGCATTGTAGGACTGGGCTCATTCTCTCATTCCTAGCTGCCTTCTTCTAAAGCCCTTAATGTCATCAGGCATAGTTACAGTTTTTTATGGCTTTTACTATTTATTTATTTATATTTTTCATGATAGAGTTTCTCTGTGTAGCCCTGGCTGTCCTGAAACCCCCTTTGTAGACCAGGCTGGCCTTGAACTCACAGAGATCTGCCTGCCTCTGCCTCCCAAGTGCTGGGATTAGAGGCATGTGTCACCAACCCTGGATTACACAATTTATTTTTATTTTATATTATTTTTATTTTATATTATATATTTTTTATTATATTATTTTATATTTACTTTTTTTTAACTAACCAAAGATAATCTTTTTGGCTTCATCTTAAATGAGAATGAAGTACAGATACTTATTATTATTATTATTATTATTATTATTATTATTATTATTATTATT
>OU015752.1:37567470-37599078 GCA_907169655.1 Acomys percivali
TTATTATTATTATTATTATTATTATTATTATTATTATTATTATTATTATAGTCATGAATTGTTTCAGAGGCATCATGATATTAATCTCTCTGTCAAAATGAGGTCCTAGATGGCTTCAAGTGTTGGCTCTATTATAGTCGGTATCCTCAGTTGAATACTGCAGTCTTCCAAACACCCGGAGGAGTTAAGTTGAGTGCTAGGTTTGAGTCCTATACCCAACATTTATATTGGATTACTTTAGGCAAATTCCTTAATATTGCTGAGTCCCGATCATCAATAATGCAGTATCATATCCTTCATAAGGTTAGCTAAGTGCTGTGACACACACTGACAATCACTATGAGAAAACTATCACCCAACAAAACTTAATAAGTTTAGGGCCACTCGTGTTTAAGAAGAAAGAGAAAAGTAGCTAAAAATTTAGAAGACATACAACACAGAAGGGATGGAAAAGCAGGCAAGAAATATTTGCTTCCTAGTTGGTCAGTTAATGAAAGACCAGGCAGTGTACAGTCTGCAAGAAGTCAACAGACAGTGGGAAGTACTCAGGGATGCCATCCCTAAGGAGACCTTTCTAACTGGTAACCGGAGAAAAGAGCCTGACAATCAGCAGCTGAAGGCAAAGCCTACCTTCTTTGCAAGGACTATTTTTGTCTGTGTTGTTATCCTCTTTTTATACAGGATGGAGGTGCATGTAATATTGAGATGGCTTATCCAAGGCCTCAACAGAAACAAAACAGTAGAGACTGTTATAGGGAAAGCATTCATTTTATTTTCTTTCAAAACTGAAAAAAAAAATCATGTCATTCAAAGGAGATTGCAAAAATCAAACCTTGACAATGTAATAAGCAGTGTACCTTAGGAATATGCATGTTCTTCTTGTAGAATAACCACTGACAACACACTAAGATCACAAGGCCATCTACCTCTGCCAGCAACTGACACCACACGTGATTTAGAGAAACGATGCAGAATGTCGAACATTATTTACATCTCCTGAGGAATTTAGCATTGAAAGGAAAGAGCTTAGAGTAAATTAAATTTTATTGGCTTTTCAGTGAAATATTTGGGGCCTACAGCTAAGAAACAAACAAACAAAAACTAGGTGAATTATTTTCAGGATCCGAAAATTATATTAATTATATTTGCTTACTTAAAATTTCCCTTTGGTTTCATTAGATAGCTAGAAAATGAGAACTTTTGCCCAAATGGTTTCAGTCTTTCTTTTTGGTTCTTCAACTTCACAATTCTATTCCTTTCTTTTTAAGTTGATGAAGGGTGGTGTTATTAATTTTAAATATAAAACCATAATTTCACCAGAAAGATATGGTAATATATTCTTGGCTGAGTAATTCGTTATATAACATAGTTTGCACGTGGTGGTTGGTATTTGCTGTAGATGCTAAAATCATTTAACAAAATTTACTGGACACTAGAGGGAGACAGAATGGTCATACCATAGATGCTAAGCATATACTCTTATAATTTTGATCATGGACCTGGAAGATTTATAAGCATATTTTAAAATCAGGACCCAGTGAAGTATTTCTTATAGTCAAACACATCAGGTCTCAAGGTCTTGAATGTTGAATTCAATATGGCCTTTCTAATGAGCAGCTGGCTAGTGCATCAGAGAATAAGTCAATACATTAATAACTCCAAACCTGTCAATAAGTGTAAAATTTGAGTTCACTGGCATTGGAGGCTTAAAGTTATGTGAATATTCAAATAGTAGCATATATTTTACCCTGGACATGAAGGCCAAGGCAAATCTACCCTCTAATGTGCTTGGTCTCTGAGTCTCTTCAAACTTCTGTTCCCTTGTCAAAACTTTTTGTCCTTTACATAATCTTTTCTGAGCCTATGAAGACATAACATGTACAGAACAAGACAAAACTATGTCTGTAGGATTCCTGTGACCTAAAACAAGGGTGTTGTGAGCTGTTGATTCTATTGCCAAGCCTATTGAGAACTCTCACCGTTAAAATGATGGATTTACATTCTGACACCACTGAAGACAGTTTTTAACTAGATGTTGTTACAATGATACAGAAGAATCTGAATGCGATGAGTTTTGAATTGTGCTACTTGTCAACTTACTGTGCTTATCTATAAAGCAAGTCTGGATTGCGTTAATCCTCCTCAGGTAAAGAGGGCTGTAAATAACAGTAAATGTAGGAGTTATTCTAAACGCCTTCACATGTATGCATTTAGTTAGTCTCCAAATTAACACTGTGGATGTGTTGCTAATGTTACCAATTTAACAGATTGAAAACTTGAGGAGCAGAGTTTGAGTAATTGTTCAGTATGTCATAACTGTTAACTAGTACCATTTGGATCTGACATTCTGTAACCTGAAAGCAGAGCACACAACCTTAAGGACGGAGCAATGCTGTTTTTTGTTTGTTTGTTTTGTTTAAGCCCTCCATTGTTATGTCCCCCCCCCCATTACCAGTCGTAGTCAGACTAACGCCTTTACCTCAATGCTTAAAGCATGTACATATGCTACATACATGGCTATGTATGCAATGAAGGAAGCAATGAAGTTAGAAATGGTAAAAAGAGCATATTAACCTGAGCCACCTATGTTGGCCCAGTGATAGCAGAATCCTGAAGCAAGTGTAAGTGGCATCGTTAGTAGAAGGAACCTCAGGTCAAGGAATACATGTGAGGAAATGTCTAGGAGCTGCAAAGGGACTGAATAAAATCTTCCCTAAGTCCTCAGAAGGTATGTTGTACTGTCCAACTTTGATTTGAGGTCCTTGCAGTTCATTCTGACTCCTGGCCCTCAGATCTGCAAGATATTTAGCCACTAAACTTTCAGTAATTGGGCATAGCAACAATAAGGAAAGAACCTTGTTGGTAAGGAGTGTGCTTTCACAATTGCCGGGGTGAAGGAGGTGACAGGCTCAACACGTGGGACAGACTGCCCTTGAAGCCCTCTTAGTCTGAGGCAATATGTATATGGATGGTGTGTATTTTCTAGTCGAAGAGATGAATATTGTGACTTATTGAGAGCCTTTAAGAAAGTGGTTCCCAGCCAGGCGTGGTGGCGCAGGCCTATAATCCCAGCACTCGGGAGGCAGAGGCAGGCGGATCGCTGTGAATTCGAGGCCAGCCTGGTCTACAAAGCGGGTCCAGGACAGCCAAGGCTACACAGAGAAACCCTGTCTCGAAAAACCAAAAAAAAAAAAAAAAAAAAGAAAGTGGTTCCCAACCTACGGGTTGTGACTCCTATGGGTGTTGCTGATCAGATATCCTGTATGTCAGATAACTATACTATGATTCATAACAGCAGCAACATTACAGTTATGAAGCAGCAACAAAAAGAATTTTATGTTTGGGGGAACTATATTAAAGGGCCACAGCATTAGGAAGGTTGAAAACCACTGCGTTAAGATGATGTTTGGCTAACAGGCCAATTCAAAACCAAAAGCAAAGCCGTAGATCCACATTTCCCTCTCAGAGAATACTGAAATTGAGAGAAAAAGTCAGTATGGCTTATGTGAGTGATAGCTTTTGTTTTGTATACACACACACACACACACACACACACACACACACACACTCACACACTCACACACACACACACACACACACACACATATATATATTCTAGAAAATGTTTAAAATAGAAAATTAACAAAGATTTTAAATAAAGAATCATGTAATTTTCCTTTGGAGAGGAGGAATCACAAAGCAAGCTCTATTTGAGTTTATTAATGAGTTGGGTGATGTATAACAGCAGTGTTAATTTAACAGGAGTATATTTGGGGAAATATTCTGCTTGTTTAAACACTAATACTAATTTTCCTGTTTTTATTTATTTGTATTTTGCTATTAATCAATTTATTTATTTTACATTTCTAGCCCAGCTTCCCCTCCCTCCTTTCTCCCCTGTCCCTCCCTCTCACCTTACCTCCTGGCCATCTTCCCTTTTCCCTCAGAAAAGGCTCAGGAAAAAGGGAGGCCTCCTATGGATATCAGCCTGTCTTGCATATGAAATTGTAGTAGGGCTAAGTGCATCTTCTCTTATGGTGGCCAGACAAGGTAGCCCAGTTAGGGGAAAGGGATCCAAAGACAGGTGATAGAGTCAGGTACAGGTGCTACTCCTGCCGTGAGGAGTTCTACATGAAGACCGAGCTGCACCACTGCTACATTTGTGCAGATGGCCTCGGTCTGTCCCATGCGTGCTCCCTCTTTGGTGACGCAGTCTCTGTGGGCTCCTATGAACCCAGGTTAGGTGATTCTTATTTTCTTGTAATGTCCTTGACTTCTCAGGCTCCTTCAATCTTTCATCCCCCTCTTCTATGTAATTCCCCAAGCCTAATATTTGGCTATGAGTCTGCATCTGTTTCCATCAGTTGCTGGGTGAAGCCTCTCAGATGACAGTTATGCTAAGTACCTGTCTGGAAGTATAGCAGAATATCATTAATAGTATCAGGGGTGGGCTCTCTCTCATGGCATGGATCTCAAGTTGGGCCAGTGATTGGCAGGTCGTTCCCTCAATTTCTGTTCCATCTTTACCCCTGCATATCTTTTTGGCAGGACATTGTGGTTCTAAAGTTTTGTGCCTGGGTTGGTAGCTCAGTCCCTCCACTTGGAAGTCTTTTCTGATGATAGGAAATGGCCCTTTCAGTCTCCATATCCCCCATTGCTAGGAGGTGGCTTTGCTGGGGTCATCTTCATAGACTCATGGGAGTTTCCATTGTCCTAGGTTTCTAGCTTATGCCAGAGATGCTTTCCTCCCCCACTGATTTCAGTTCCCAGTACCTTCTCCCTTTTTCCTCCTCCCACTTGGTCCCTCCTGGTCCCTTTCCCTACCCTCTCCCCCACAAACGTTCTCTTCCATCCCTCAAACCCCCACTTGTCTATTCTATTTCCCTTTCTGAGTGAGATTCAAGCCTGCTTCCTTGGGCCATCCTTGTTTCTTACTTCTGTGGGTCTGTGGGTTGTAGCATGGCTATCCTATACTTTCTGGCTACTATCACTTATAAGTGAGTACATACCATGTTTATCTTTCTGGGTCTGGGTTACCTCCCTCAGTATGATGTTTTCTATTTCCATCCACGTGCTTGCCAATTTCATGATGTCATTGTTTTTAATAGCTGAATAATAATAGTCCATTGTGTAAATGCACCACGATATCTTTATCTAGTTTTCAGTTGAGGGACATCTAGGTTGTTTCCAGTTTCTGGCTATTACGAATAAAGCTACCATGAACATTGATGGACAAGTGTCCTGTGGCATGGTGGAGCATCTTTGGGTATATGTCCAGGAGTAGTAGAACTGGGTCTTGGGGTAGAAGTAGTCTTAATTTTCTGAGAAACCACCAAATTGATTTCCAAATTTGCACAAATTTGCACTCTACCAGTAATGAAGGAGTGTCCCCCTTGCTCTACATCCTTGCCAGCATGCGCTTCCACTTGAATTTTTGATCTTCACCATTCTGACAGGTACACAATAAAATCTCATAGTTGTTTTGATTTATATCTCCCTCATGACTAAGGATATTGAACATTTTTAAAAGTGTTTCTTGGCCATTA
This sequence comes from Acomys percivali, assembly GCA_907169655.1. Taxonomy (NCBI): domain Eukaryota; kingdom Metazoa; phylum Chordata; class Mammalia; order Rodentia; family Muridae; genus Acomys; species Acomys percivali. Next base: position 37,573,017 of record OU015752.1, read on the forward strand.
GAGATTCTTCTGTTGAGAATTCCCTGTTTAGATCTATACCCCATTTTATAATTGGATTATTTGATTTGTTGATGCCTAGTTGCTTGAATTTTTTTTAATTATATATATATTTGAATATTGTTCCCGTGTAGGATGTAAGATCTTTTCCCATTCTATAGTCTGCCATTTTATCCTTTGGTGATTTTTTCTTTTTTCACCTAACTGAAGCTTTTCAGTCTCATGACATCCCTTTTATTAACTGCTGATCTTAGCGCCCAGGCTTTTGGTGTTCTGTTCAGGAAGTTGTCTCCTGTGCCAAAGCATTCAAGGCTGTTCCTCATTTTGTCTTCTATCAGATTTCGTGCTTCTGGTTTTATGTTGAGGTCTTTGATGCACTTGGACTTGAGTTTTGTGCAAGGTTATAGATATGGATCTATTTGCATTCTTTCACATGCAGACATCTGGTTAGTCCAGCACCATTTGCTGAAGACCTTCTTCTCCTCCTCCTCCTCCTCCTCCTTCTTCTTCTTCTTTAAAGTTTTGTATATTTTTGGCTTCTTTGTCAAAAAACCAAGTGTCCATAGTTGTGTAGGTTTACTTCTGGGGTTTCATTTTATTTCCATTGATCAATTTGTCTGTTTTTATGCAAATACCATGTGGTTTTTTATTACTATTTCTCTGGATTACAGCACAAAAACAGGGATGCTGGTACCACCAGAAGTTCTTTGATTGCATGGATTATTTTAGCTATGTTGGAGTTTTTGTTTCTCCATGTGAAGTTGAGTATTGCTCTTTCAAGGTCTGTAAAGAATTGTGTTGGAATTTTGATGAGAATTATGTTGGATCTGTAGATTGCTTTTGGTAAGATGAGAATTTTTACCACATTAATCCTATTGATCCATGATCATGGGAGCTCTTTCAATCTCTTGATATCTTCTTTAATTTCTTTCTTCAGAGATTTGAAGTTCTTGTCGTACAGGACTTGAATTTCCTTGGTAAAAGTTATACCAAGATATTTTATATTATTTGTGGCTATTGTAAAGAATGTTGTGTCTCTAGTTTCTTTTTCAGCCTGTTTATCATTTGTATATAGGAGGGCTACTGATTTTTAAAAATTAATTTTGTATCCAGCTACTTTGCAAAAAGTATTTATCAGCTTTAGAAGTTCTCTGGTCGAGGAGATCATATTACTGCAAATAGCTATACTCTAACTTATTTTTCAGTTTGTATTCCTTGATATCTTTCAGTTGTATTATTGCTCTAGCTAGACCTTTAAGTACTACATTAAATGGATATGATGAGAGTGGTCAGCCTTATCTTGTCCGTGATTTTACTGGAATTGACTTAAGTTTCTCTCCATTTAATTTGATGGTGGCTATTGGATTTCTGTATATTGCCTTTATTGTGTTTAGATTTGCACCTTGTATGAGTGATCTCTCTGAGACTTTTATAATAAATGTGTGCTGGAGTTTGTCAAAAGATTTTTCAGCATCTGATGATATAATCATTTTTTTCTTTCTTTCAGCTTGTTTATATGGTGGATAACATTGATGGATTTACATATGTTGAACCATCCCTGCATCTCTGATCTCGATTTAACTTTGGTAAGTGGTACCTATCAAGAACATTGATTCTGTCCATTCCATTTATATTTTCCAGTTTTGTGGAGTACAGGTTTTTGAAGTAAGACCTAATGATTCTTTGGACTTTCTCAGTGTGTGTTGTTTTTCCTCCCTTTTTATTTATGATTTTGTTAGTTTGAATATACTCTGTCTTTCAGCTAGTTTGGCTTAATGTTTGTCTATCTTGTTGACTTTTCTCAAAGAAGCACCTCTTGGTTTTATTGATTCTTTGGTATTGTTCTCTTTGTAATTTATTGATTTCAGCCCTGAGCTGATAATTTCCTGCCATTTACTCCTCTTGGGTGTGTCTGTTTCTGTTCTAGACCTTTTTTGTGTGTGCTCTTACATGGCTAGTATGATATCTCACTATTATTTTATGAAGGCTCCTACTTCTATAAATATTCTTGTTATCACTACTTTATTGAGTATGCTGTGCTTTTTTTTACATTGAATTCTAGAAAAATTTTAATTTCTTTTCTTATTTCTTCTCTGATCCAATTGTCATTGAGTAGAGAGTTGTTCAGATTCTATGAATTTATAGACTTTCTGTTGTTTTTGAAGTCCAGCTTTAATCCATGGTGGGCTGGTAAGATACAATACAACTAATTATTTCAATTTTCTTGTATCTGTTGACACTTGCTTTGTGATTTTGGAGAAGTTTCCTTGAAGTTCTTAGAAGGTATATTCTTTTTTGTTTAGGTGAGATAGTTTGTAGATATGTACTTGGTCTATTTGATTCATAATATCTGTTAAATTCATTATTTCTCCCTTTACTGTCTGGTTGACCTGTCCATTTGTGAGAGCACAGTGTTCAAATCTTCCATTATTAATATGTGGGGTTTGATATGATTTAAACTTTAGTAATATTTCTTTTACAAATGTGGGTGCCCTTGTTTTTGAGCATAGATGTCATCGTGGAGGATTTTTCCTTTGATAAGTATGAAGTGTCCTTCCCCATCTCTTTTGATGAATTTTGCTTGAAAGTCTATTTTACTAGGTATTAGAATAGATACTTCGGCTTGCTTCTTGGATCCACTTGCTTGGAAAACCTTTTCCAGCCCTTTATTCTGAGGTAATATGCATCTTTGATGATGAGGTGTATTTCTTGTATGCAGCAGAATGACAAATTCTGTTTTGGCATCCCTTCTGTTACCCTGTGTCTTTTTGCTGGGTAATTCAGTCCAATTCAATGATGTTGAGAGATATTAGTGACCAATTATTGTTAAATGCTGTTATTTTGATGTTGGTGGAGGGTGTGTGTGTGTGTGTGTGTGTGTGTGTGTGTGTGTCCCTTCTTTTGGTTTTGCTGGTGACAAATTACTAATATCCTGTGTTTTCCTTGGTATAGTTAACCTTGAGTTGAAGTTTTTCTTCCAGTATCTTCTGTAGGGCTGGATTTGTGGGCAGACATTGTGTAAACTTTGTTTTGTCATGGAATATACTGGTTTCTCCCCCTATGGTGATTGAAAGTTTTGCTGGGTATAGAAAGAAGTCTAGGCTGGCATCTGTGGTTTCTTTGAGAATGCAAAACATCTGCACAGGCGTTTCTGCCTTTTAGAGTCTCTGTAAAGAATCGGGTATAATTCTGATGGGTCTGCCTTTATATGTTATTTGGCCTATTTCCCTTGCAGCTTTTCATATTTTCCTTCATTCTGTACATTTAATGTTTTGATTATTATGTGGCAGGAGGATTTCCTTTTCTGTTAGAGTCTATTTGGTGTTCTGTAGCTCCTTGTAGGTTTATAGGCAACCTTTCTTTGGGTCATGCAAATTTTCTTTTATGATTTTGTTGAAAATATTTTGCAGGCTACCAGGATAAGACTTGATAGGCTGTGACCATATCACGTGGGAGGAGATTTCCTCTGTCACAGACCTAGGCGAGGAGAATAGAGGGAAAGATATAGCTAAAGTTCATAGGCTTGTGAAGGCCGGGAGGATCTTGGGAGAGAAAGAGCCAGAAGAAGGAGGAATAAGGAGGACAATTGCCATGGGATAGGAAAAGAGACACATGGGCCCAGAGGAAGAATTCTGAAGTTCCTCATGGAAAGATATGGAGAACATTAACAAGAATTTTGGGATTATGGATGGGCGGTAGCCCAAATAGAAATTATTAGAAGCAGATGGAATGAGATGGAGACTGGGAGTTATTGGAGGATAGATTAGGAGGTAATTTGCCTTTTTCCAGGTAAAGGCTTATTGTAAAATACGTAAGGTGTCTTCATTGATTGTTAGCAGGTTAGAAAATACCACCATCATAACTATAGTCTAATAATAAGCGTTTATTAGGCCATACTTTTAAATTAACCACAACATATCTGGTTTGCAGTTATTATAGGCTTATATGCTGATTTCTGCATTTATCACTTTGGATTTTTTTTTTTTTATGTTTTTCCCTTGGTTTCTGTTTTTGCTCTGTCTACTGGCCTGAGTGGTCTGCAGTTCTGTTGACTAGCTTATTTTCAGATCCATTAGGGTATCTTCCCTGTGTTTTGTGTGGCCTGGTGGCCTCTGGTACTTTGACTGCTTCCCTTACCTCTGGGATCCCTAGTACAAGCATGACCTGGAATACTGAGTGTTATCAGGTATCCAGAAATGCAGGTCACATTGAGAGCTAGAAAATGAAGTCCAGAGATTTAGGTGCAGTTTAATTCTGGTGGGTGTGTTTCAGTGGAATATGGTGGGCAATGTCTCTGTCAATGTCTTACCTGGTTGTACCTGGTGAGTGTAGACCTCCAGGAATGCTAGTAGTGTTATGTGAAGAGATGGCGGGCAGGATATGGGGTACAATTTGTGGCTGATGGCTGTTGACTATGTTTTCAGGGGAGTTGACAGGTAAGGGGTCTAGAGAGGAAGGAGCTTATATTATATCCTTGGATCTGGCAAACATCTGGGAAAGCAGGCAGAGTTGTGGGTGTGGGAAATGGGCATACAATATGGGCTGAGGTTTACTACTGTTGGAAGTGTTTTCAGGTGAGTTGATGGGCAGGCCTTTGGAATGGGGAGGAACTTACCCAGTGTCCTTGGGTCCTGCTGGCCTCAGGGAAAGCAGCCAAAGTTATAGGCCACATGGTATAGGGTGCAGTTTCATACTGTTGGATACTTTTCTTGTTGTAAGGAGAAAATTATTGTTGTGAACACTAATATTTCTCACTAGTGTTTAGATTTGTGTACAAGTATGACTTTAATAAGAGAAGAAACAGATTCAAATCCAAGAGACATAAATGATACATGTCATAAATGAGAGGAGAGCAACACAGATGAGCTAATTGAAGTAGCTACAATCTATGTGACCCTTAAGAAAAATATGAGTCACAATATGTTAAAGAGATTAATTCAGAAAAATGGAGTGGATTAATTTAAATCTGCATAAGTACTAAATCTATGTGCATAATTCTTTGTGTAATAACTTGATGAAACCACATACATTTCAAAATATTAGAAAATTTAGAACTGTTCTTATGGACATATTTAGCTGACATGACTGATTCTGGCATTGTCTTATACCCAGCTTGCAAATAAAGGCCTTTTTTCCTTACCTTCAGGGATATGAGAAGGAGGTTCAGAAATGAACTAATTGGCAAATGTTTGGAGAGATATTTGGAGCAGCATATCAATTGCAGAGTTTTATAATGCCTTACATGCGCTGAAACAATTTAGAATATCATGGCAAGTTGGTAAATCTCAGTGGAGCTTTTTAAAATTTTTTAACATCTTAGGATTTCCATCCCATGTGGAAAAGTGGATTTTATTTTCTGAAAACTATATAATAACTGTGCAAGTATCCAAGCAGAGTTCCTTATGTAGCTCAGCTGTTTCTTCCTAGAACTTATTACTGTACAAATCGAAAGCAATCATATGCCCTTTACAGAAACATCGTATTTCTCTGAAGGAAAATCTCCCATCTGATGTGTGGGGCTAGGAAGTTTATTTCCTTGGGTTAACAGTTGTTCATGAATTAAGGATGTATGAACTGAATGTTGTGGAAATGCAGAGGGTCAAAAGAGTAGTTCAGAGAAGAGAATGTGAATACAGTTCTGAAAGCTCATTTGAAAAAAAAAGCAAGAGATGAACCTATGAAGGAGATGGGAAAAGATGGAGTGCAGAATCGGGCATAAAATATTTCCCGGGCTAGAGCCAGGAGTCAGGAGACTCAAAGTAAGGAAGACCAGCTTATGGCTGAGTTGGTGAAAAGAGGCTCTTGAATAGGCAAGTCTTGATTAGTGAAGGTAAGGCAGTTTGCACAAGATTTGCATAGTCTGCAGAGAGGGAGAGGAGAAAACATTCAAGAAAGACAAGGAGAAGAAGTAAAAGGCTGCCCTTTGGATTGCTGCTGTGTGTTAAGGTGCTCCAGGGTAGGAACAATGCAGGGCTCTGCATGACAGCGGAAAGTCTTTGAAAGTTGTATCCTACTGAAAGTAAATGGAATGGATAGTTTGTTAGATGACATTGTAATAGCTACAGAGGAAAAGTGCAAGGAAGATATTTAAGGCTATCAGTGAGATTGTTGAAGGTAAATTAGGTATCACAGGAAATGCAACACTGTAGAGAGAGAGAATAAATCACAGTGGGATCTAAAAAATAGAGTATTTGCTGGCAGGCTAAGGTCCTGAGGAAAAGCATGCTTCGGGTGTGTGTGTGTGTGTGTGTGTGTGTGTGTGTGTGTGTGTGTATGTGTGTGTGTGTGTGTGTACATGTGTGTTGGTATGGGTACATGTGTGTGCATAAGAGCTGCTAGATCATACTTTGAGGAAGGGAGAACTGTAAAGAATGAGACCAGAGAAGAGGCAAAATCATATCACACAGAAGCATCTGAGTCACTTATGGATGTAGACTTTCCTCTGAATAAAATAAGAGAAGATGAAGCCCAAAAATGAGATGGACTTGCTCTTAGAAAACAGAAACATGGTGCCTCACATACTGAGGATAGATTGCATTCGGCTAGAATGCAGGAGAAGCATCAATGGGCAGGTAAAAAGCTGCAGTAATGTCCTGGGACAGGAAGTCATAGCTTTGGGACCTCAGTTGGACTTGTTGAGCTTATAAAAGGTGGCCAGAGAATTTGCATTTCAGGTGAAAGTGAAACTTTTCTAAGAGAGTATAAACTACAGGGAATGTTTGGAAAGGCCACACAGAAACCCTAACTAAAATTACACTTTGTAGTGGATAATGTTCTCCTCAGAAAACATAGGAAGTGAAACAAAAGGCCCTGAGCCAGATATGGGATACCTCCCCTCAAGTTTCTGGTTGGGGATGACCCAGAGAACCCCCCAAAATACCAGAATTTTATGGTTCTTTGCAGCCTGGTCTTGTCTCTCTTCTTTCCTCACATTTTCTATTGGATCAGGTCTTAGTAGATATAAGTTTATCTAATGAATTGGGTCCTAATATAATATGCAAAGGAGATCCTGAAAATTAAAAATAAAAGTGTTTTCAGCAAAAACTACAATCAACTTGAATTGAAAGTGACAGAGGCAATAGTAAATACAGTGGGATCTTTGGACCTAATATACTGAAAGGCTCAGAAAACCACTCAGAAACACACGTGTGGTGGGTTGAGTGAGAAATGTCTCCAATATGCTTGGTTAGTTGATCTCCTGGTTCTTAGCTGGTGGAGGCATTTAGACGCAGCTTTGCTGGAGGAAGTATGTCCTCAGGGAGAGTCTTTGGAGTTTGAAGTCTCATCCCACTTCACTTCCCTCTCTTTACTTTCTCCTTGCATTTGAAGGTAGGACTTTGAGCTTCCCACTCAGGCCACCATCTTGCTGCCAGGATTGCTGTCATGATGGATGCTTATTCAACTGGAACCATAAGCCAAAATAAACCTTCCTTTACATAACTGCCTTGGTCATGCTGTTTGATCATAACAGTGACCAAGTAACTAGTACAAAATGTTACCTTCATGAAGAGGAAGAGGGATAGAAACAGAAATAAAATAGTAATTAATAGCTTTAGAGAATCATTCCTAGACCTTGAAGACTGTCCCGTCTGAGGCTTTCAGAGCTGGGATAAACCAGTCTCTCACTATCGTTCATCTGAAGAGTGGTGTGCACAGCATGACCTGATCGAGGACTGAACATAGGGTTTAGGGAAAACAGAGAACTTGTCTCCGTAGTACTAGGAGTTCAGGTCAAGAAGAACAGTACCTATAGGCTCATACTTAATAAAATACACATGAGCTAACTCGTCTCTCAATCTCATGCATGCTGGATTTCATGTTGATACTGTACTGAGGTTTCTGAGGGGCAAGTGGTGAATATATTTTACATGTGGGAAGATTATAGATTTCATCTATAATCTTTTGAAGATTTGTGGAGTTTATAAAACCTTTGATCATTTCTTCTTTGGAAAAGTAGCTTAATTCTATTCTCCTTGAGTATGGGCTTGACTTGAAGACTCACTCACGATGAGCCCGATGAGCAGAATATGGTAGAGATGATAGAATGTGACTCCTGGCATCATGAAAGGCATCATAGCTTCCTCTCTAACAGGGAATGCTTACCTCAGAAAATCCTAATGCACAAGAGTATTCAAGGAACTACACAGAGAGACATGTGCAGGGAGAAGTTGGAGCCCCCAGGCAGAGAACACTGAGTCTGAAAGCCAATCATCCATAATTGCCAAGGTCTTCATGCAGCTCAAACCTCAGCTGCCACTGTTGGATCATTGTAAGAAACACTGAATGAAAACCATAAGGTAATGGATAGCTATAGCTTATTACACAAAAATTTAGGATATATCTCAATTACTGTTCCATTGCTGTGAAAAGATGCCACCACAAAGGAAGCTTATAAGAAAGAATATATAGAGAGCTTTCTTACAGTTTCAGAGGGTTAGGGTATGACCATCCTGGCAGGGAGAATGGCACCAGGCATGACAATGGAACAGTGGCTGGGTTCTCACATCTTATCCAAAGGTAGCCAGGGGAGAGAGAGAGGGAGGGAGGGAGGGAGGGAGGGAGGGAGGGAGAGAGACAGAGACAGAGACAGAGACAGAGACAGAGACAGAGAGACAGAGAGAGAGAAGGGCTTTTTAAACTTCAAAGCCCACCCCCCAGTGACACACCTCCTTCATTAAAGCCACATCTCCTAATCCTTTCTAAATAGTTCACCAACTGGAAACCACACATTAAAATATATGAACCTATGGGGTCCAGCCTCATCAAACAACCACAGCGTGTATTCTTACATATTAATAAGTGATCTGTATGGTTCCTGCAACCCTGGCTCCTAAATTCTCTTCTGTGGATCAGGAGGTAAGGGGTCGACTCATGCGAATAAGTGGCAGGTACAAGGACAGAACTGTCTATGTGTTTTCATTTAGCTCTTGTTCTGTGGTCCAGGAGCCTCCCACTACTGCTACCACACTCAGATGCCACTGTCACAATGATATTCTCTGATGATATATCAGCCTTCCTCTGAGCCTGCTGAGGAAACTTTTTCCTCCTTACCTAGGCTGGCCATTAGCGTACCCTCATATCCCCTGCAAAAAGAATAGACCCAGACTTGAGGTTTTTCACTCACCATACTAATAAATGCTTATTGCAGGATTTATAAGCTGTCTCTTAGAATCCATTGACTTGTAGTTCTTCATCCTGTTGGGACTTGTAGAACTTCCTCTGTTCCTGTTGGTATGTCCACTGGTATTGTCATAATATCAGTAGTGTTCAGACAACATACATATTCCATGCCATGTTTAGAGGACACACACACACACACACACACACACACAGAGAGAGAGAGAGAGAGAGAGAGAGAGAGAGTCTCTCTCTCTCATATATATATATATATATGAATTATATATTGTTTGTGTATATGTTTGTGTACATGTTCATAAGTAACTGTGGACAGACTGCTCTCTCTCTCTGTCTCTCTCTGTCTGTCTCTGTCTCTGTCTCTGTCTCTGTCTCTGTCTCTCTCTCTCTCTCTCTCTCTCTGTACCATAAAAGAACCTTTGGCTTTGTTGCTCAGTTTCTACAGAAAACGTTTACAGATTTAGTTTCAACAGGTTTCTAAGGCTGTCACTTCTATTTGTCAGCTTTATGTTTCAACAATTTTGTAAGATGATAACATTAGACCCAAAGGACAAACCTGGCAGAGAGTAAGAGATAACACAACCTGAAGCATCTGGGCTGCTCTCTACTTTGACTGCCCATCACCAGAGATTAGGTGCTTACATACTGGGTCTTCTTAGCAGCCTATCTTATTCACACATTGTAATGCATATGCAATGCAAACACAATGGTGAGAACTGAGTCTTAAGAACTTAAGAACTTAATAAACTGACTGCCCTGATAGAAAATACCTTACTCAATGATTTCTTCGCAGCATAGATGAAGTTAGCATTGTCATAAAATCATTTATAAGGATCGAAAATATCCCTTCTCAGTAGAAATTGTATTGAAGGGACCAGTAGGCCCACAGTTCACGAATACGAGCAACACATTCTACAAGCAATAGGAGCAAGCTAAGGACACCTTTATTCTCCCAATGAAACAATCCAAAGTGACTTTTAACAGATGATGCTGAAGTTTAGGCCCTTCTGACTTGACTACTTTATGCTTGTAGATATTTATATCTATAAGGACTAAGTTCAACCATAACTGATGCCAAAGGCTGGGAAAGAGTTGTATAAGGCTTATGATATATCTATGTTGATGTTTATGTTATGCTAGGACCACACATTCTAAGACAACATTTATTTTCATCACCAATGCACAGATAAAAAGAACACAATTCTAAGAGAGCACATAGACTTAGGAGAAAAAGAAAAGTAAAAATAAAAATAAAAAAATAAAACAAATAAACAAAACAAGAGTATCACACAGCAGAGCTGTTGGCAACTTGAATGAAAAGCAGAAATCTGTGGGGAGCAGGGCTGCTCAGTACCTCATAGCACTTCCTGGCACCACTTATCAGTCCAATCTCTCTCTCTTTTTTTTTTTTTTTTTTTTACATTTTTTTTGTCACTACCTATGACCTGGCATTCACTTGTTCTAGATGAATCATCCGAGCATAGGAATGTTGGTTTTTCCTTGAGACCAGCCACTGGCCTCATTCTGTCTAGCTGCTTTCTCATATGTTCCCTCCTAACTGAAAGCATCTGACCCCTGCCCAGGCAGCATTCTCTACCTCCCGGTCCTAATACAGATGACCCTCAATTTGTAGTGGGATTCTGCTCTTACATACCCACCGTAAAGTGAAAATGTCATTGTCAAAATTGTACTGTTTCTACCTACGTCACTAACGAACATTATCTTTCAGTTTTTCCTGCTGTAAAGATGTATAGACCACTTGTACACTAGCCACAGATGGGTACTGCACACTAGCACATCTCCTTGTGTATCACTAGTGTGAAAGAAATCAAAATTCAACTACCTGACGCATATTTATTAGTCTCATGTCATGGTCTAAGAAGGACAACCATTAAGTTGAACTGTTACAGACCATGTACAGTAACACTTATTGGAAGTAGTCATGTTCTTAACATAGATTATGCAAACTAACCAGTACTTACTTTAAGATTTATGAGTCCCCTTTAAAACATGAAGAAATTTGATACCCAAATGATCTTGGACTGGACCAAGTCACATAACTAGTAATTTTCAGAACTGAGATTCAAAGAAGGCTTTATTTGCCTCTGGATTTATTATTTTGTACATAATGCATCCCAATATAAAAAAATGAGAGCTTATTCACTCAACTGGTAACTACTGAGTAGACTCACACACCTGCCCCTGGCCTTGACCCTGAGGACTGAGTAGTAAATAAATCAGAAACTATTTCCTATCCTCTCAGAGACTGCACCTTAGTTTGCTTATTGCTGTGATAAAAACAAACAAACAAACAAACAAACAAACTTACCAAGGCAAGGTGGGGAGGAAAAACTTCCATGCTCTGGGCCATAGTCCACTGATGGAAGCCAAGACAGGAACTGAGGCAGAGGCCACTGAAAATGCTGCTTACTGGCTTGCTTTTCATGGCTTATTAGCCTGCTTTCATATACAACTCAGGACCACTTGCCTGGGAGTGCCCCTCACCCATGCTGTGGGATGGACTCTCATAACAACTATTAGTCATGAAAATGAGCTACAGACTTTCCATACCTACAGTCCGACAAAAGCATTTTCTCTACTGAGGTTCCTCTAGGTCTCTGGTCTCCTCCGAGTGGGTTGGTAATACTCAAATATGCTCAGTGTGTTCTAAATATGGTCTGCTCTAAGGCTTCAACAGTGAGGTAATTGACTCAGGCCAGTGCCATGGGAAGAATATTCTCAGGCCCAGGCACTAAGAGATGAACTGCTTTTCTCTTTGTTTCCCTCTTCTGTAGCCAGGACTCTGGAGTATGTTGAATAATAACTAAGCAAGAAATAACCAGCAAGTGTCAGCCTTATTACAGATGAGCAGCTCATCGCTGATGTATTTAACTCCAGTTCTTGTCCTAATGAATTAACTGCACTTAAGTGGCCTGCAGCTGAGAACTTGTTTGGGGAAAATGGCACAGATACAAATCCCATCTGTAATCACCCTTTGAAAACTCTTAATACTTGTGCAATATTTAAATTAAGGATTCTTTTCAATTCCACCATCTGACAATGGAATCTTAAGAGAATGTAAACAAACTTGTGTTATGCTTTGTTTTTTAACCATAACAATATGCAATGCATGCCGAAGACCATTAGAGTTGAGTAAAAATGAATGCAAAGCCCTCTGTAATTGGGATCCTTTCTCCTCTTGGGCTGGGATTGCTCTACTCCTGTGCAGCTTAATTACATTGCTTGAGAAAATTTCAGCTGATGACTGTATCTACCAGGAATAAAACCACACTGTAGAGCAGCTCTAAAATCTGCAACGTCAAACACCCATTATTTTATTTATCTGCAGTTAGGAGGAAACAGATACATATGTCCTTAGTGATTCTTTGGAGTTAATATCAGAATCAGAAGTGCCATAGGATCATCTAACTCACAGTTCAGCACGTGGTGATTGGAGCAGCATTTGAGAGCCTTGTGTCACTTTGCTGAAGGAGAGCCTATAAATAAATGGTCTGCTTAAAGTGCTTTTCCTGTGAGCTAACAGTAAGAGATGTCTAGAGGGCTAATGATGTCCTAGGCACCTTCAGCAGCTTCTGGTCAGCAAGCAGAGTCCCCACTTCACATCTCCACTTTTAAAAGAGCTCAAGCCAGCTGCATTTGAGCTTTAAAGGACTCACAGTCGATGACTCTGGTTTTAATAAGACACAGAAGCATAGCTGCTATTCAAAACTGGCCAAGAACTTCACAGCACATAGCACCAACTTTAGCTCAGTGTGCTAAATGAGGTGCTAAAACTTGGATGGAGTCCAAACAGGAAAGAAATGATTAAAGGGTACACAAAATAATAGTTGCCAGAAAAGTCTAAAGTGATTGATTTTTCTTTTTTCTCTCTTTTTTTCTGACAAACATGCGAGCTGTAGAGTTATTGACAAGCCATTTTCCTTTTAGTAACAAATAATTCTAAAGTCATATTGGAATATTGCTGGTAATTCTGCTTATCTCACATGAGTTCTTACCTAGGTAAAGGTCTTTTGATAAAGCCATGCAATTACACTATACTCTATAATAGTAGGTTTCATGAGTGAAGAAGGTAAATAGTAAAGGACTGATTAATCATCAAGATATTATGAAAGATATGTCTGGATCATTTTGAATGAAAGTTTCAAACTATGCATATATATGTACATACATTTGTATATGAACACATATAATGTTTTACCATTATATGTGGCTTAAGGGTGATTCACCTATTTAAAGTGCATAATAAAATGCAATCAGTTTATCCACTCAACAAATATGTATATACATGTATAATATTTGTTGAAAGGATAAATTGATTGCATTTTTATTATGCACATATACATATATACATATATTTGTTGAATGTATAAATTTATTTCATTTTTATTATGTTTCTTAAATATGTGAATCACCCCAAGCCACACATAATGGTAAAACATCATATTGATCACTGGTTGAATTCTTGCTGTACTGATTTAGGGCACCTGGGTATTTGGAGTTTAACAAAGACATTTCCCCACCTTGAATTGGTAACCAGCTCCTTGAATTGGTAACCTTCCCTCCTTTCGTAATTATGGACCCCAGTAGAAAAGAGACTATTCTCAAACTGAAAATTCCTTTATTTCAGGAACTCAAGTATAAAAAGTCAAAAGCTCCACCATATTCCTGTGTCTTACTGAATTGCTGCATACTTTAAAATGCTCTATTGGTGTGTTTAACCAATCTTTAACCATGTCCCAAAGTATTACTCATAATTTAACCTCAGACCCTTAGGAATTTCATGAAGTTTTAAATCCTGGCTCTGATATTAACTTTTTGAGGTAAAATGAAATATTAAATATGTTTTATGGAAGCAAAAGTGATATAAATTTGTATGTTAGATAATAGAGTTGGGGTTTTGTTTTGTTTTTTTCTCGTTTCATGGTAGTTAATTTTTGTTGTTGTTCTTGTTCATTATAATGAAATCAATAGATAGGATGAAATTAAATAGATGCTACACTTACACAGACATATTTGGTGCCTTGGAATGTCTTGAATTCTCCCTGCACAAGTCAGGGTGAAAGGATTCTATACTCTCATTTCTAGCTGGCTGGAAACATTTGCCCACACTTATTGGCAAGAGACATCATTTTAAGAAGGTGAATAGCCGAAGCTATCCTGTGTGTCACCAAAGCATCCAGAGAGTGGATTCTCTCTCATCCTTTGGTTGCCATTTCCTATTCTCTCACATTCATTTGCATTCACACGCTGCTTCTCAAAGTTTCTCATTTTTCTTTAAACCTCCTCCTAGCCCAGCATCCTTTCCAAGGTGTTGATTGGCAGCAAATCCAGCCCTTCTGGCTGGACGCACCTGCTTCCTTTGTTTCTGTTTCCCTATGCAGGCAGGCAGGTTTAATAAGGAGAGCAGGAGTAATGAGAATTAGACTGAGTTCCATCCCATTGTTCTATATCCATCTACCACACAGCCTGCTGCTCACGCTCTAATCCACAGTCCTAATTTAGAAACTGTCTCATATTTGTTCCTGTGAATGTAAGTTCAATGAGGAACAAAAAAAAAAAAAAAAAAAAAAAAAAAAAAAAAAAAGGGAAAACTTTGTAAGTACAATTCTGTGCAAGATTTACGACAATGTTAGGCTCTTAACCTAAGGTGGTATGTTTAATGATGTCTGTTGGTTCCCTGGCATGGTGCAGGTCTTTGCAGCTATTATCTCACAGTTTTCATGAGTCCTCAGCCTGGACACAGTGTAGCTGGATCCCGGTTCAGGATTACACAAGGCTGCAGTCAAGTCATAAGCCAGAGAGGACATTTTATGGTAGCTTGGGATCCTTTTCCAATGCCACAGAGTGGTTGGCAGAATGCATTTCTTTGTAATGGTAGGGGAGAAGCCTGAGTGCCTAAAAGATCCTCTTATAAATCAATAATTCAAACCATAGGTGATCATAGGCCAACAGAAGGACATCTTCTGATTTCTTTTTTGATAGCAATCCTGTCAGCTTGGTTAGATTGACTGTCCCTTGGAGATGATTAGTACAGGCCATCCCTGGGGATGTCTTCAGGGTCATTTCTGGAGCACATTAAGTAAAATAGGGAAAGCTTGTTCTGATTGTGGGAGGCACCATCCCATAGACAGTAGGTGCAAGTGGAATAAAGGAGAAAAAGTAGAAAGCCTTGGAGAACAGCCATGCTTATGTCCTCCATGATGAGAAGTGTCCTGCTCCACCACACCCTCCCTAACCTATGGCTTGAGGTCCCTGGGATGATAACCCCAAACTAATACCCCCCAAGACATGGCTTTTCTCGAGTCTCTTCACCTAGAGAGAAGATTGACTAACACCTATGATCTCCGAACTAAGTCCTATCTCAGAGCTCACCTGACCAGTTGGGGCAACACATTCTAAGCCCCCCCCCCTTTAAATTAAGTTAACTGGTTAACTTAAGTAGCGTGTCTTTAGAATTCCTAGTCTATTCCATGCCACGTAGCACCATTGAGTAGATAATATACCATCACTTTTATATATTCTGTTGGTTAGAAAGCAAGTTACAGGTGTGTTTCACATTGAAAGGCATGACATACTCTCAGAGATATGAATCATCAGCCATCAAGAATAGTACTGCTACCCACAGCTCAGAGTAAAAAAGTTCCCTAATATTCCTATCCTCTGGTAACTATCATTGCAAGCACCCTTTCTCTCCATATCTTGTACCTGATCACAAATGATGTCACTGTCCAATTTTGATAACTCACCCCAACATGATATCCTAAACTTTATTTGTTCTGCTCTAAGGAGCTCATCCTTAAGCTGTAGACATTTCTCATTTCAATCTTCCTCCCCATCCAGAAATCAAACTTATACTGAATCAGAGCCCTTCAACCTAATATCCTGCTGTCTAGCCTTAGATTTTATTCACTATGTCCTTACTCCAAGTACCCTGGTTACACAGAGGCGAGGGCCCTTTGACTTGCTTACTACCATCCCAATTACCAGCCATTGCTCCTTCATCTCTCTACTTAGCCTATAGTGCCTTCATTACCTCAGTCATAAGCTCATCAAGGTTTTCAGTGACCTGGAACTCCAATACTTGCATTATTTCTTTATCAATCCACTGCTGTGTTCTTTATAACCTTACTGGATGCTTGGGATTGGTAGAGATCAATTAGCCAAACAGATCTTATAATGTTCTTACAAATCCACAGTAGGGGAAGCTTGCAATTAGTTACAAGTTTTGGGCTTTATTTGTTCTCATCCATATTTCCCTCAAACATCCCATGTCCTTGACATTTTCTTTAAACCTTCTACCTCTACCTCATCTCTCTGTAGTTTCAACTAAGGAAACATCTCATATTTAACACAAAACTTTGAAACATTCAAAGGTAAGAATGGCAAATGAAGCATCCACAATTCCTTAGTTATATGTACTGCCTGTTGTGCACTACGAGATTAGCAATTGTCTGTTGTGTTTAGCATAGTCAGTCATCTTCCTTCCTTTCTGTATTTACCTTCTACCTACGAGCCTCATATTTGTTTGCTGAGCACAGAACACCCCCATTCCTTACCTAGGCTGCCACAGCTCAAGTTCATGTTCTCTATTCTCATTCACTGGGTCTATAGAAATAATTCCCTAAATTTGTCACCACACACTAGCCAAATGCTACAAATAAACTGTAAGATAGGACCACTGAGCTTTTAGATAAGACTCTGTGGTCAACTATATGTGCAATACTTCAGCACAAAATGGTAGATAGCGTTTTTTGCTATACTTCTTCATCCCTGTGTTCTAAAACACGTAACAGCTTGTTTTATACACCAAAGTTGTTCGACTCACTTGGAACATTCAAACTGGTTCACATTATAGTATATATCAAATTGTATATTTGTCTTTTGCTATTTACTTCCATGTGCATTAGTGATCTCCCATGAATACAAGGCAAGTTCCATGAGTGAAAGAATCTATTTGCTGCCTTTATTACATCACTAGGGCTCTGAACAGTGTCTGACACTTAATAGATAAATGTGTTGTTACATGAATAAATAGCATATAAGATATCTGACTTATAATAAGTGCTTAATAAATTTAAAAATATATTTCAGTACATAAATTGATTCAGAGTGAGGAAAAACTCTATAGTTTTCTAATCAGCTTATCTTTCCATTTTTGAGGAGAAAATTCTAGGCAGGGATTGTATATCTGGGGACTTGAGAACCAGCCATCAGCCTACTTCTGTAGTCATTATGATTTCTCTTGGCTTTTGTTTCTTCTTCTTTTTAAAATATCTAATGGAGCATAAAAGCATGTCTTGTTGAATGACACGAAGCATTATCCAAAGTGTGGGGAGTCTCCGAGCAGGTAGGTTTAGTTGTACTGTAATGTAATTACATTGTTTTGAAGTTTCATTATTCTTTCATGTGAATGAACATAAGATCTAGAATATTAATACAATGAAGATTGGCAGTTGATGACCCTACAGAGGATGCACCAAGATGCTGATAAAACATGCACTGTGCTAGCTACCTCCAAATCCGAGTCATTTGTAGGAGTTCTGACTGTAATCAAGCTTTGCAAGTGATTGTAGATGAGCTATTCTTGAGTCATTGCTATTCTGCACCATCACCTACCATTGTCTGCAGTCTTAAATGGGCTGTCTCATCAATCAAACCTGCCCCTCCTATACCCACAGTAGCTGGAGGATCTACAAGGCATGGGGAACCTGCACTTCAACAAGTACTTAAAGAGACAGGAGTAGCCAATCCTCCCTCAGCTCCCCTGGCAATGTATGGCTCTCTCTACACTCACCTTCTGCCAAACCCTTCCCACAGGTGAAAGGAGGTCCCTGGGGTTCAAAGGTGAAAAGGATCCCAATGAATGCCACTTTCCTCTTGGCTGCCTTGCTGTCTGTGTGTCATGAGGAAGATTTAATACTAACTCTGTTCCTTTGATGCATGTGACAATATAATATCCTCTAATTGCATCTGTTATGTCTTTGTATAAAGAAGAAAATATTCTTTCCAGCGGGACTACAAAATTACACACATTACGGCAGAATATTCAGGTATGAAAATAGGTTTTCTTGCTTGTTAGGGAAGAAAGAAACTGAAAATTGTTTTGGTTTTTATTTTGTGTTTCATATCACATGGGGCTGAAAGAGTGGGGCTGGGTAATTTTATAGGCGTTTTGAAATATGTGGCTCATGGATATTTGATAGAAATACCTTAGTGTAGTGATACAGATGTTTATGTAGGCAAACAAAAGGTGAATGCATGTCACATCACTTTGTGTGGTGTTGGAGAAAGGTAAAACAGGAAAGAATTGCTTTGTCTCCTTTAAGAGGTTTTTTTTTTTTTTTTTTTTTTTTTTTTGGGTTTTGTTTGTTTGTTTTAAGCATTTTCACCCTTCATAGTTGATATATGCTCTGTCCAATTGCTGTGATATTTAATGAAGTGCTTTTTGTTAAAGTATACAGAACTATCTGCTATATACTTGTACAGCTCTGTCCATTTGCATATCAAGGGAGGTAGCTCTGTTATTTTAACGCATCAGGAACACCACGACCCACAAACCAATGGAAGCTAAATGATGACACTGAGAGTCAGTCTAAATCATTCAAAATGTCATGGGCGAGGGATGTGCCTGTCTTTCCTGTGTGAGGTTACTCTTTTTTCTCTGCCCCTGCTTTTAAAAAATCATTTTTAGTTAGCAATGATAGTGCATAGCAGTTGACAAATGGCAAGTGGACAGCCATTTATGTCTGATGTTTATATGTTACAGACTCATCTTTCCTTCCTGTGGGAACGAACTGATCTGCTCTCATCTTACTTTCCTTGTGAAAAGGCAGTTGCTTAGGACTCCTTTCTAGGTGGCCAAGGGAGAATTATACCCATTTACAACAGGCTAGCCTAGATAAATATGGAAGGTCAGATCTTGTTTTTATAAAATATTCTGAATCACAGATCCTGCAGGTTTTTTTGTTTTGTTTTGTTTTTTAACCTCTCAGTCATTTCCTTTACTCACCAAAGGGCCTATCATTCTGCATTGTACTGTATAGAAGGTTTATTGGGTTGTGTTTTAATTCAAGACTATGGCATAGAACACACAACAGTTGCAAATAACTACTTGTCAAAAATAGCTACTTTCTCATTCACTTTGTCATGAAGTCCATTATCAACCTTGAAACCTGCTGAAGGTCACATCATCAATGAGGAAGAAGCAAAGCTGCTTATTTGTCCCCTTCTAGTCATGTCAGAGCTCTCCAGTAATGACATGGGAAACACTCTGTCTGTTTCTCTAGGGCTTAATATGAAGCATTGGCACAGACAAAGTGACAGGAAGAAATGCAACAAGTTATACACGTAATAATTAAAAGCAGGTTTTCAGTCTGTGGTGGGTGGGAACATCAATTAATACTCTCAGAGAATTAGAAGACAGCGACTTTGCCCCTCCTCAGCTTTTCGTTCATGTTACTTGGCTGCAATTAAAAAATGATTAACTACTGTGAATTAAGGGTTTTTCACACCCATAATAAATAATTCATTGGAAATTACTGAAAATATTTTTTTCTGAAATTATTGGAAAACTCAGTTGTTTCCCTGTATTCACTCTTGTGAAACTACTGACAGTGAAACTACTGTGAAATTAAGGAAGTAGCATGTCACTGTGTAAAACCCCTGTTTTGTTTTCCCATGGCCTCAAATACAAAAGTACATCTTTTACAGGAGTCACACGAACTTCTTAACACATGCCCTTGTCTAAATCCATCTTTCTACTGAGGACCTTGAAGTTAAATAAATTAAAACAAGTACAAAGAATGAGGTCCAGACCTCAAGTTGCCACACCTCCATGATAACTAGGCCCAGACAAATGCTATAGAAAACTATGGTGTCACCTGCCATGGATCCTTGCTCCTGTCTCCTGTTTCATTGTCCTATAGATATGTTTTTCCATCACTGGGTTCACATGTTTGATAACAAAATTCTCAGTTGTAGCTTTCAATTTGCTACAGTGACAAAGGAATAAAAGAATCACATTTTTTTTGGAGCTAGAGAAATGAGAGACTCTCAGAGCCCTCATTTTCAGATGAAATTATTGAAGGCTATAGAGCCAAATGATAGATAGTGGCAGAGTCAAGATTAGAAAACTATGTCTCATGCAGTCCCTAATGATTCCGTGTGACAGCAAGCTAAATGCTCTTACTAATCTTCCAAAGTCAAAAGGATTTAGTATTTAGCTTTGTTCTGTTTTTAACTATCGCTCCAGCAGCTCTTTATGAGTCTTTGTAATATTCAAACATCCTATTAAGTTTTTGCCACTCTGCCTTTAATTACTCATTGGCTGCTTCATTTAGTAAGTCGATGAATTAAAAACCCTATTGGAAAGTGTAATAGGAATTGAAAATAAACAAAGTATGTCTTGTCCAATAGGATGGTGTGGAAGAAAGTGGGTGTGAATGCCAAATGCTCTGGATCATTTTGTAGCTAAAGGACAGTGAATTGGAAGAGTCTGTGTCTGATGGAAGCTAGCAGCATTGCTTTTGTTCTGAGCAAAAGAGATGGGATGAGTTATTTTGTAATCACAGGTCTGGAGAGAGATAGAAATAGTATCAAGTAAAATAATTATTTTGAAGAAAGAGAAAGCCCACATTAGGAATTAGATGTGAATTAAGTGGCTGCCAAGCTGAACTGAGAGTCTTGCTATGCTCTCAGCCTTGGGACAGGACAGAGCCAAGAGTGTGGTCAACATAATACTCACTATAGTGATATTAGAATTACAAGTGCATGTGAAGAAAAGTTTGGTGCTCTGTCTTGTAATGAAGAAACTTTCTTAACATGCTGGGGTTGCACTGAAATTAACAATCAGGATATAATCTGAATAAATTATAATTAAAAATTAAAATAAAAAATTAAAAAAGAAAGTCATTTAATTCATGAGCATATGAGTAAGAAATAAAAATTAGGAGGTTTACCATCAAATATAAGAAAGATGACTTGAGGTTATAAAATTCAATAAGAACTGCAGAAAAAAATCACAAGGATTTTGAAAGGCTAAAAAGAAAGGAGAGGGTGGAACTTAGCACTGTGATATGATGAGACTGTGATCTTGAGAATTGTTCACTGCAATAGAGTAAAGATAGACCACATCTCAGGAGAATTCAACAAACTGTAGAAAAGGTGTTGATTAGGCCATTAGCATGACCTGGCCATATGCTCAGTGTTATAAACACAAGTGGCTGGAAGGAGGGTCTATCAGCTGGAAGTGTATAAAAGGAAATATGCACTACTGTTCCTGTATCAGGTACTGTCTGGATACTGAAATATGAAATGAGTAAGAGCTTAAATCCCAACAACAAACAAGAAAATATATGAACAAAATATCTTAGGTGATGACGACTGCTATACAAGGCAAGAGACGGGAGCCTAGATTAACTATGGGTGGACATACAGGAAGACTTTATGGAGACTGAGCTAAAGACCTAAGGAAAGACAGCTGTGTCAAGATCCATGCATGCACTCTGGGAAAAGATAAATGCACACAAGATCCCTGAGGCACGATAGCATTTTGCAGTGCCTTACGGAGAAAAGATTCAGGTTGGGTACAATGCGAGGTGCTATGTCATGAAGGTGGATGGATAGAGTTAGAGAGGCGGTGAAGGTCACATCCCCAGGCATTCTTGTCTATCAGGAGAAACTTAAATGTCATGACAGGGATAACAGAAACCCAGCGGTGCCTCCTAGTGGACAAAACTAACTTAAAAATGACAGGAAGCATTAAAAGAATGTGTACCTCATAGTTTTAAAATGAAAGAGGAAGGAACCCAAAATGCTATGCCTTCAACAGCTCCCATGGCAGGAAGGGAGGGAAAGGGCAACAGCGGAAGGAGATGTGGGAAAAACAAGAGTCCGTATTCCTTTCGCTCTGCCGTCTTTGATGTAGATAGCATTGAACAACCGAAAAGGATTTGGGAAGGCAAATGAAGACACTAAATTTAAAATGCCAAGCCCTTCTATTTACTGCAGTAGGATAAACAAGAGTCAAACACAGGAAGAGAAATGACGAAGGAAGATGTCCCAGACCTACCACAAGAGTCAACAAACAAAGCACTGCCTCCTTAGAAGCAACTCCAGACCTAATGCATATAGTGAAAGTCCACTATGACCAACAGGTCATAGGGCAGGAGAAGCGTCAGGCCTGGGAGCGGACTGGTACTGACTCTAAGCGTGGAACATACCTTTACTCAGGTTGGGAGCAAGTTGACCGTCACACGGAGTGCCCTTGAGTTATGACTGCAGATATGTATGTGGTTGAGGCTCAGGCAGAGCAAGGGGCATGCCTTTGATAACAGAACTCTCTGGAAAGCTGTGATGTACAGGCAATGGGCCAGACTGGGGAACACCATCTTCTCTCTATTGGGTCTGACAAACAAAGACAGGTTAGGCTCACAAGAAGACTCGGAGTCTCCAACTACTGCAGGAATCCTCAGCAAGAAACAAACCAACTATTTAGTTAAGATGAAAGACAGGAAGGATTGAAGATGTGACACGTGAAAGAAGGAAGGATAATATAGTGTTTGATGTGGTGGCATCTCTGAGGGGCATTCTTCTTGGGAAGAAAACAAGAGGTTCCTTTACATCTATTAGTTCTCTGCTGGTAGAACCAAATCTTACTGTTAGGTTTCAGGAATCTTGGCTTTTGAAGGGACTTGATCTTTGATTCTCAGGCATTAATCTAGTTCATAAAAAACACTTGGGTCAATTAAAGGAATCAATGAATTATGACTAGCATCTGTAATACTGTGGTACAGAATAATTCTTAACGTGATATTAGCAACTGTCTTCAAGAACCAGGTGGCAGGTAAGGCAGGTGAGTCAGTGACCCAAAGAGTAAGACATGTGGGTGGAAACATCGTATCAACACTAACAATAGTGACTTGCTTACAAAGTCAGGATCGCTGAATGCAAATTCAGGCTGAGAACAGATTTTCTGTCAGTGTCACAGGGTCTGGGTGAAGCAGGCTGAAGAGAGAAGTTAGGTTTAGCATCTTCTGTACTTGAGCATTCCTATGGCCTTCTGCAAAGGAATGCAACGGCAAGGGTGTCATGTCTCTACAGTTCTGCTAGGATATAGTAGCCAAAGCCAGTAGACATCGCTGTCGACTGTGACTTATCTCATTATACTTCAGGGTCCTGTATCCACCTGCTTATCAATAATAAAGTTCACAGTATTCCACATGTTTGTCTGTTGATGAATGCAAAAGCTAATTGTCATCACCTCAGATCCAATGTTTAGACAGATATTTTTGGTGATGTAAAGCTTACTGGGAACTTAAGAAGTTCTCGAACTTACCATATATATGGTTGTTCTCTATTATGCTAATATGCTCTGAGCATACAAAAAAAGGAATGGCTCCTTTGTCCTTTACCTGTGTTCCAAAGGATCTAGATTCTGCTGGAACTAAACAGCAGATTTTTCATTTGGGCCACATTTTATATATTATATATATATATATATATATATATATATAATGTAGAGACAAAAGGGATTAAATAACATGTAAGGTTCTTTAGTCTAAGTATGACTACAGTTTGATTCTCACAAAGGAAGTATGGGCCTCCTGATAAGAGATGTATATAGTGAAAGTCCACTAGTATGTTAATGGAAGCACTGGGCATTTTCTATGCAGACACATGGTATTAGGTGGACATGTTGCTTTCCTCCAATTAAATCCCTGAGGTTTCTACTTAGCCCCCCAAAGTCTGGCTGGTGCTCTTCTTGGTGAAGATCAGGTATAGGAAAGCCCCTTTCCTGTCTGCCTTTTGCTTTTTATTAGAATCTACCTGGGTGTTTCCCCCCTCTTCAGAAATGGAAAATCCAAACAGCAGAACATGATGACAGAAGAAAGCTGATGAATTCATACTCATGTTTTCTGGAACAGACTGGGTAGAGGCCCCTGCCTCCTAACTCGATTAGGAGTCTAACCAGTTCTACTGTGAAAAAAGGTCAGATGGTAGCTGGAGCATATTTTGCTGGTAGATGAGACAGGGATGTTTGGGATGCTGGACAGTTATGCTTGACCTCAATAAGCATTCAAGTATGTATGCCCAATGCCAACTTTGGAGGTTTTAGCATGTTGGTTTCCTATATTCCCTCATAGCTCTCAAACCTGCTAAAGAGAATTAGAAACAGATACTAGCCTCCTCCCACCACCCCCACTTTATAGATGAAAGCACCAATGCCATGAGAGTCATCCTCCCTCAGAGTTCTCAGTCGAGCCAGGGTGTAAGAAATCACCTGCTCTAACAAACCCTCGACTCCACATAGCTTAACAATTGTGTATGTTTACATTCAGCATTCAGGTATATATGCTTGTAATAAATGGGGCAAAGGGAACCACTCTATGTGACCCTTCATGTCCCTGTACCTTCCAGATAATTCCGCACTGTTGTCTTCCTCTAGGCAGTGGATAGAGAACAAGATAGCTTAATTTTATGGGCCAGGCTTAGCAGTGAAATATTCTAATTCCAACCATTCCACTGGCCAGCACTTGGGAAGCACATGCATACTTAACCTACAATGTAATAAATGTTGTTTTGTTTATACTTTGGGCAAGACTGGTACCAACTCTGGGACTTGCCTAGCTGTCATTGGCACAAGCACAGGGCATGCTACACTTCTGCTGTTATCTCTGTTAACTTACTTGCATTTATTTGTTTGTTTATTTATCCATTCTGTTCTCCAGAAATGCTTGGAGCTCACTAACCTAGGAAATACAAGAATATAATCCTCTTACCTCATATTCCCAAATGCTAAAATTAATGGCACCAACCACACTACCTAGGTTGACCTTACTTCATGCCAGCAGCCATACCTAACCCTGACTTTAGATTAAATTTGTTCAGTTTCTCAGGATATGGGGTATTCCTCAAAGATGGGATACATTCATAAATTCTATTTATTTCCCCATCCATCAAGTTATTCTAAAAGTCATAACTTCTCTCAAAGGACTTAGGAAACACCCAGATAAGAGAGAAGCCAAATGAGTTTTGATCATATCTGGGAGTTTGAGTGCTGACAGGGACATCTCAACGTCACGAGTTTGTCATTACTCCATTACATTTGGTGATGATGGCTTAACACAAATTCTAGCAATATATTTTACTCAGTCCACTGATTCTAGATAGAAGGTATGTAAGTTGAAAAAAACAAGCATTTCTTTGACAGTTCAGTCCAACTTAGTCAGCCAAGGACAAGGTGGGAACCTCCAAAGGCTAGCACCTCCCATCCTCACCTTCCCATAGTTCCTGGATTTCCACGAACCTTGTACTCCTGCAGGCGACATACACTTGTTCTTTCTTGAGCCTTTTCTTGGGTGCAGTGTCTTTGCCACAACCACGGCCAGCAAGGTAACAAACAATCTGTGGGAGGCAAGAAGGAAGTTCTTTCAATACACTTAGTAGTCAGTGTTGGTTCAAACTTTGAGTTTGGCCTTGAGCACTTTATCTTAGGCATATTTAAGGATCTCACAAATTGGTAAAAAAATTTCTGGTGATGAATAGTTAAATCTAGTGTGCACAACAAAGCTTGAGACATGATTACATTGAAACTCTTTGTAAAGTACAAGTGATGGTTTCAATAAAGCTAGGTTCTATAGACTGACAGAAAAAAACAAGTTCATGGTTAGGGTCTTAGGGATAATCTGGTGTGGTCTCAGCCACACAGATAATACAAGGGTCATTGGGCTATTAACCACATAAATTCCCAGCATTCTGAGCAGAAAACAGGTTACACAATCTCTTACCCTACTTCAGAAAACAAGAAGGATGGTGTCTAAGGAATAACACATGCGTGCACGCACGCACGCGCGCACACACACACACACACACACACACACACGCACGCGCACACACACACACACACACA
>OU015752.1:37608882-37622329 GCA_907169655.1 Acomys percivali
ACACACACACACACACACACACACACACACACACACACACACACACATTTGGGGCAGTAATACTCCCCTAAGAGTCATAGATTATCTAAAAAATATAACCTCACAGTCCAGACATGGGAAGCCTTTTGAGTTGTTGAACAGGGTAGTTTAAGAGAAACCCCAAACAATACAGGTGATTGTTACTGTCTTTGGTTTCTTCCAAGAAATTTAATGGTTATGACCCTATTGCTAAAGATGCCACCTGCTTATAATACAGGACATGGAGGAAATGAATGACAAGTCTCTGTCCCTGAGGACGAGCTTTCATAGTACCAGAAAGAGCTGTGCTGGCTTCTGAGAGAGAAAGGCAAGCAGTCGTCCTATCCAGTCATAATACCTATGCGCCACAACAGTGAACAGAGTGTCAAGATATCCCAAAAGACAAAATGGTGAAAGTAGCCAATAGCTGTACAGTAGGATTTAAGGCCCTCTCCACAGGGAGGAGGAGTTCATGGCTGGAACTGTAAACCCAGCTAAGCTCCCAGTGGGAAGTGAGTGAGACCTTGGACCGCAGAGGAAAGCCTACCGCTGCGCCTTCTCTATACCAGGTTAATTCCTAGCTATGCTCTGAATACTTATCCTTCTAGGCAGAGAGGTGCAGCTTTTATCCCTCATCAAAGAAGCCGCTTTTGCAGCAGGCAGAGACCAGCACATAATGATGAGGTGATCAGACAACAACTGATTGAGGGAACTGCTGATGATGAAGCTCCCAGCCTTTTCTGATGTAGCTGTTAGGCTTTTAAAGGGAAAGTAAGACAATCCCATAGAGGAATGCCATACTGCAAATTTAACAGAAAGGAATAATCAATGAGTTGCTTATGGAATGTTGTTTCTCATTAAAACCCAAGGTTTTCCCTCCAGATTTGATGCACAATTTGCTTAGTTTAAAGATAAGAGGACAAAGCAACAGGTAAACCAACATTAGAGGCAAAAATGGGTCCAAGGGGCTGAGTGTGGCACTGCAGCGAGGGGGCCTGGAAGACCTTCAAGCCCAAATGGGAAGCCCGACTTAAAGTTGTAGCCTCTGAACCTTATGATTGTTGACGTATCATCAAAATTTTAAATATGTGGCTCACTAAATACACAGATCTTATACACACATTAAATAAGGCAGTAGTTTATACAGTGAGAGTGAAAATCGTTTGGGCTGGAGTTCAATAGGGAACATAATTTATATTAATTGATAGTAAATACAAGTACATATTCTAAAATACTTTTAATGGAAGTACTGAAAATTCCAGGATTTCTTGTAAGACTCCCTACGCTGCCCTTGTTTCCCCCTTTAAAGCTTGTAGGGAGGATGCTGGTGGGGAGCTTGGCAATGCAATCAGATACTCTTTTGTTTACTTGTTGCACTGTTGTCTTTTTTATTATTCTTTTTTTATTTAATTAATTTATTCAGATTACAACTCAATTGTTATCCCATCACTTGCATCCCCCCCCATTCCTCCCTTCCTCCTGCTTTCACCCTATTCCCTTCCCCTAGGTCTATGACCTAGGGGGCCCTCCTCCCCCACTATATGGTCATAGACTAACAAATCTCATCTTGGTATCCTGCTTATTCTTTCTCTGAGTGCCACCAGGCCTCCCCATTAAGGGGAGCTGGTCAAATATGGGGCACCAGAGTTCATGTCAGAGCCAGTCCCCACTTTCCACATAACTGTGGAGAATGTCTTGTCCATTGGGTAGATCAGAGTAGGGGTGCGATGTTTATTATTGTATTGTCTTTAGTTAGTGCAATAGTTTGAGCATACCTCCCTGGGGCCCCGATCCACCTGTCAAGTGACTCTGAGATTCCATCTTACACCAATCAGAATGGTTAAGATAAAAAATTCAAGTGACACCACATGCTGGCGAGGATGTGGTGAAAGAGGAACTCTCATTTATTGCTTGTGGGAATGCAAATTGGTACAACCACTTTGGAAATCTATCTGGTGCTATATCAGAAAACTGGGAATAGGGCTTCCTCAAGACCCAGCTATTCCACTCTTTGGAATATATCCAGAAAATGCTCCACCACACAACAAGGACATATGCTCAACCATGTTCATAGCAGCCTTATTCATAATAGCCAGAACATGGAAACAGCCTAAATGTCCCTCAGTTGAAGAATGGTTAAAGAAACTGTGGTACATTTACACTATGAAATACTACTCAGCTATTAAAAACAAGGAAGTCCCGAAATTTGTGGACAAGTGGATGGAACCAGAAATGATGACACTGAGTGAGTTAACCCAGATGCAGAAAGACTCATATGATATATACTCACTTATAATTGGGCACTAGCCCAAAAGGCCTGTCCCATGAAATTCTTCACTTACCAGGAGATTGGGATAGATGTGAGGACATCCTACTGGGACTCTAGGTAAGAGAAATATAGGAGATGGGGAAATAGAAGGACCCAGAGGACACTGCTGTCTTTAATAAATGTTGGTTTTATGAATATATTAAGGTAGTCCAATTCTAAGAGTTTGTTTAATCTAGACACACAGTTTATAAATATATTGATAGGAATAAATGTGAACCATGTTACCTAGAGGTAGCCTAGAAGCAACGAGAATGTTACAATTAACATTTGTGGCAAACTCTGGCCTCTCTTATAACCTAATTACATCGAAGTGCAATGTGCTCTCTGGAAGGCAAGATAGAAATTAGAATGGTCAAATACCATTCTACCTATAATTCCTTCTCTTTCTCTGAAAAAAGTTAGTTTATTGGAATAAGAAAGTTATATTCTTTCTCAATTCCTGAGGGTTGTCTCCCATAGTCTGGGACGTGGCATGTCTCAGTCAGACTCCTCTAACCTAGAGACCAGGCAGAATAATTGGCATGTCCTGGGATTTTTTTGAAGGTTAAAAGCAAAGAGACTCAGAGAAAGCACAGTCCTGTGTTGATGTGCAATGTTTTGAATTATGAAGGTGATCTAGTTGAGCTCTCTGATGGTTAGGACCATGAGATCTATTCCTTTCTGAGCATTAGGAGCTGCTCCCAAGGGAACTCAGGTAATATTTCCTAAATGAATACACACATATCCACACTCAGAGGAGAGGTATAAAGTAGCCCCAGCAACTATTGACAATGGAACAAAGATACCTCTTAGAGGTGCAGTGACTACACAGTGTGTCTGTCAACACTTCACATGGGAGAGTAAGAAATGGCCGCCAGCTGCATCTATCTCCAGGAAATGCATGCTTGTATACACAACACAGAGGGTCATCCTGGGAAGAGCAGGTGCTATTTTATATCTGACCACTGCTGCCTGCTGATGAACCTCTTGCCTTATAAGAACCTGCTGTAAAGGACACTCAACATGGCTGGTCAACCCTGACAAAAATGGGAACAATGTGGTCAAATCCCGCTATCTTATTACTAATTCAAGGCTATTTGAGATACAGTATACATTGTTGATGATTCAAATAATGACTTTTTTCTTTTGTTTATAAGCTATTCATTTATGCTTGTTTCCCAGGCATCAAGGTGATAGAGTACTTTATATATTTTAGGGCATGATTTCTTTGCCCTAAATAGACAACTAAATCCTGTGCTGATGCCCATACCTAGACTGTTCTAAAACTGTGATTTTGACAGAAGTACTTTCTGCTCAAAGCCTGTCGTGGAGCTGTCTAAGGGCCTTGGTGTGTACCAAGGAGGTACTAAGTACCTATGTGGATATGCATTCAGCTGGCAACACCTATGAGGTGTAAAGGACTTAGTTTTGGTCAATGGAGGAGCAACAGCTGCTCTCAAGTTCAGTCTCCAGGAAGTGATCTTCACTATCTCGCAAATAGAAATTGCCATGCATGATATCATTAAAATATATAAAGGATGTGATTTAGAGATCTACAATCTAGAGGGATCAGAATGTGCGTGTGGGAGCGAGCAAGGAGAGTATAAGGGAGACATTTTTAAATATTAGGAAATGACAGCAATTTCTGTCTTAACCTCTTCAGCTCTGGTTGCTAAGTTACCATGACACACCACTGGGTGTACTTCTCAGTTTTTGGTCTTGGATCTGACAGTTTGATTAATTCTCTGGAGTGCAGAAATCTTCATGTTGAATATTTAAAAATTATACATGCATGCACACACACACACCCACACCCACTCATCCAGCACCCCATTATTGCTTCTGATGTACAAAATCTGTTTTATAATTAAATTGACATATGTAGGAGGAAACCTAAAATGACACTTCATTTTAACGACAGAAAATCCTCTCCCATGTGATGCTCCTTGACGTTTTCCTTAAATATAACACAGTTCACTCTTTCCTAATCACAGCCACTTCCTCCCTTTAATGTGCTCATTTGATTCTTGATTTTTAAGAAATATGGAGAAAATAGAGTGTTATTTCACAGCTGGCATTGCGGTTCCTTCTTCTGTATGTCCTGCTTGCTGTGTGACTCAGTTCAAACATGTCCATAACTATTACTCTAAGCCGGTGACTGGTCAGCTATGGGCTGTCAGCTGTATCCAAAGGGATGTGTCAATGTCAGACAGCCAGGCTGGCCTGACTTAAATCCAAGGGACCACTCTGAAAATCGCATAAAATGTATATTTGAACAACAACAACAACAACAACAACAACAACAACAACAACAACAAAAACACCAAAATATGGCATTCTAAGCCAAACTGTTTTCTTGTTCTTTGGCATTTGGGGACAACTGTTCGGTTCTATTCTGTATTCAAATGACAATGTATTCTGCTCTATGCTGTATGTGGATTCCCTTTCTTTTACGAATTTAAAACAAAAGAATGACAACCTCAAATTATTGTCAATAAAACAAATGCACTTGCATAATACTGATAAGAAATGGTGAGGTAGCAGGTGGGTACTCTGTGGGTGATTAGAGATAAATATGGTCCAGCTGCTGACAGGGGTCTACTGGTTACTGCCCTGTTGTTTCAAAGTCTGACATCTGCCCTCCAGAAAATGGCCAGAAAAACTTATGATCCATGGCCTTGCTAACCAAGTAGCATGGCTAAATCTGACTGTTTTCGTCATTCTATGACTTCCTTATTTCATTTTTATGTAGTTATGAGAGTTCTGATGGCTGATCTGAGCATGTAATCATCTTTATATTCCAATTGCTAACAGCAAAAGATGAGTTGATGGTTTGAAACCTCTTGGTATGGTTATAAACACGTCTGCCTCTATTATTTTCTTTGATCTTCTTTTTATTAATATTTATTTTATTTTTATGTATACATTTATATTATTACACATGTATATAATAGACTACCTATAGCAAGAAGAACCATGACATAGTCAGGAGTTATATAAATGTTACATTCTTAGTATTTTGGCTATTTGTATTTGACAGCCTTGAAGAAAACATCTTTCCTATCTTGGTGCATCTAAAATTCTGAATGTAAATCAATCTCCATCATATATTGTCATAATCAACTTAAAACATCTACCTAGATCTAAAAATATCTTAACCCCTAAACAACGAAAATTCATTATAAACTAAGCTACCTGGTCTTCAACTCCATCAGAGACTTGAGAAGGAATAAACTTGATTACTTGAGTATGCTAGGAGTGCAGGTTAGTGTATTTCCAAATGAGAAGATGACAGAGAGAGTTTGCTCCCTGAATAGTCACCTGAAACTCTCTATAATGTTGGAGCATCATCTTCAGCCTTCTGGCCCAATATATCTGAGAGACATATTTGTGAGGCAGGAGCTATTGAGTACTTGCTTACCCTGTCTTGGCAGAATTTGGCCATCAACTCTGTCTGCACCCAAGCTTGCCCTTTTTTAGACAGAATTTTGTCTGTGGTAGAAACAAGGAAATTTTGTCTAGTGCCTTATTTGCCACATTTGAAGTCATCTCTGTAAGGAGATTCTTTGATGCTCATCATCCTCTTTGAGGTAGGCTGGTTATTGCTAGAGTTAGCCTGTCTCATAGACTCAGTGATGTCTCTCTTTTCCTTTATCTTACATTCTTGGGCTTAGAAATAGGGGTTGAAAAGAAAGAAGGGGGAATATAGAAATATATAGGAAAGAATAGTAGATTAGTGAATCTACTCCTCAACTTAGTGCCTCAACTGTCACTTATAAGGTTATTTTTGATTCACTGGTATAGAATTTTGTATATAGATGCAAAAACAAGTTTAATTCTAGATACAGTGGTATAGAATCCAAGTGTAAGATTATTCTTCATGCATTATATATATACATATATATATATATATATTACTCTGATATGAGGTATTTATACCAATATAACTCAATTATAAGACAAGGTTTACTTCCAATACTTTGAAAGTGCTATTGCAGGCTGTTTAGGATAAATAAGTTATACAAGTTAATTGTTAGTTGGTCAAATCATGGTCATGTCATTAACTAGTTTGCTTTTATCACAAGAATATACATCTTAGGTATGACAGATAGACATGATTCTATAGAAAGATACAGTAGGATAGATACATAAGGTCTTTGAAAACTTCAGAGACATGCAGAATATGGCATATAAAAGTGTTTCTATTATTTTAAAGATATTCAGTCTTCTTTAGCAATAGCTAAAGCAGTTTCCCTTTCCTAGTCTGCCTTCTCCCCAAATTGTGGAATCACTGTCTACATGAACGATCTCTACCTGGTCAATTAATTATCTTTATTTCTCTTCACTTCACATTAACTTTCAACATTTTCCAACTTCTTTTCATTGTTCTTCAGCTCCATGATTTACACGAAGTCACACTTGTCAAGCTTACATTCGGCTCGAGTGGCTCCACGTTCTGGCCTTATCATGACCTTAGCCTTCTCACAGCCCCAGCACAAAAGCCACCTCCTCCCTCCTTTCTGAAAACTTTATTTTCTTGACTTCTATATAACTAGATTAATTTTCCTTTTGATTCACAATTCCTTACCTTTTTATCTCCTTTGCTGACTCTTTCTCTTCTTTCTGAAGTCTAAACACTGAGCCTGTGGAGGGCTTTCTTTACTATTTCTTCTTAGAGGCCATGCTTCCTTTGTTCCTTTAATTCTATGTATTCATTCATGAACTTTAAAAATAAAGTTGTCCAGAGTGAATTCCAGGCACACCTGTTCAACCACACATTGGGATCAAAGACTTCCTCTAAAGAGTGTCATGTTCAAACAGTACCATTTCCTTTTCCCTCTTCCTATTAAATTTTCCTTTCTTGGCATCTCTGATCTTAGTAAATGGCATTGGCATTTTCTCGAGCCTATCAGAGTACCAAAAGCATTTCCCTTGTTTCCTGTACTGTACATACTACAAGCAAATTATCAATATTACCTAGGAACCTATCAATCCTCCCCCTTAATGGTATTTAAGTGTGTCACCCTTTTGCTGTGGCTACTTCAGAAATCTAAATGTTCTGTCTCCACTCTTGCTATGTGTCTCCAACCAGTCCTCCTTTCAGTATCATACTTTAAAAAATACTACATTTGTCCCTATTTAAAATATCAATTGTTTTCTATTTAAATGCTTTAATATCAAAAAATATATTTAGGATTAATTTTGTAACTTTTACCTCTAAGATTTCTGTTATAATTCCAGACCTCAGGCAGTTGTAACAGCAGGGTCATACATTTGAAGCCAAATTGGGCTGCACAGTAATGCCTTGTCTCATAAAGAAAGAAAACGTGTGTGCTTTGGCCTATGTTTAACTCACTTTCCCTCATGCCTGACTCTATTCCCACTCTCCTCCAATCTCTTTCCCAGTTTCCACATCAGTCTTTATATGGTCAGAAGCCTAATACAAAGATTGTCATCCTTGTACCATTGTGTGAAAGTGACTTCATTCTTCTCAGTATGAACAGGGTTGTTTTCAACCACCACTCCAGCATGTATTCTGAACCACAGCCTACACTTTATTGTCCTCATAGAGACTTTCACAAATATCTCTTCTTCTCTTCATTTACATGTTTTGTTGTTATCCTGTCATTAGACTATATGTATACCATGAGAGTGGAGACCATGCAGTTTTGATCATCATATCTCCATGACTGAACATAGAAACTTAAAAACAAGTTTGATAATTAAAATGTAATTAGTAATATTGCCAAAAGGCATAGAAAACACCTCAAACCTTAAGGAAACAAATCAGTTAGGTAAAGAGATATTTTTTAAATAAACAAGAAACCATTATTTGAGTTTCTGAGAGGAAAGCTGTTAACTACCATTTACTACTCTGAATATAGGTCTGGTTCCCTTTGAAAAGAAGACATGTTTTTAGTCTGAGGAACATCTTCAAGATGCATTTTCTTGACCAGATTTCTGGCTTCTATCAGTGTGGTAAAGCAGAGTGGTGAAGTGAATGTTATTCTCAGTGTGAAATGTCTGCCATAGTTTCATGTGTTTGGGAACTTGCTTCTCAGCTGCTGGATGAAGGAAGTGGAGCGTTATGGGTTGGGCTCTAGACAGAGGAAGTAACTCCCTAAAGACAGGCCTTCTAGGTGACAGGTGGGACAATTTTTGTCCCAGGTTCTCCTCCTCCTGATACGTGATGCAAGTTTTATAATACTCTTGCTTCAATCATCAGGGCTTCCTTGTGTTAATGGACAATGGTCTCTCAGATCGTGAGACAAAATAAGCCTTCCCCAAGTGGCTTCTTTTATGCCTTTTAACCACAACGAAAAGGAAAATAACTCCAATTTCTTGTCTAATTTGAATCTTATTTACTATATCACAATGAAAGCACAACACTTTAAACCACACTGAAGGTCTTCAACTCCAGGTCATAGATCATTTAATAAGGCTTTTCTATGTCCTGTAGCTCAGATAAGGACAGGATGACACAGACACATAGAGGAAATGCTCGTGAGGTTCAGCCCAGCAAATCTTTGCATGTATACATCTTACAGAAAGGAAAACGTCCATTCTTATTTTTATAAGGGAGAAAGCAAACTTTAATTATCAGTTCTAGATCAATAATCCTTTTCCTTATCAGTTGATATGATTCTAACAACTACTTTACAATACAGAATATGGTGGATAGTTTTAACAAAAAGAGGGTGGTGTTTTCCAACTTAGGTTTCAGATTTTTTCAAAGAAAAGGCTGTTTCCAGGCAATTGTACTTGGAGAAATTTCCTCTTATATATAGTAAGTGAAGAACTACTTATTGCTTCAAATTGTATACATTAAAATTCTCTTAATAGTAAGGTAACCAAGTCAAGTAGGAAAGACTGTTCAAAACAGTCAAGCTAAATAGAAGGTTATAGCATATGGGATGGTGAATATAGGCATATGCACATTGCTTAGCTTATGTGTTTGCATTGAGTCAGAAAGTATTCAATAATTCAAAATAGCCAGTATACACTCTTGTGTAGTTGAATGGATCTGATCTACCTTTCCTGAAAGGAGGAAAGAAGAATCAAAGGAACAAAGAAAAATGAAACAAAAACAAAGATGGAGTCCATGGAAATATTCTATAAAATAATAAATAAAAATTCAAGCTGTAAAAGAGCAATAATAGTATTTTAAAATTAATTTATAATAGTGGCTTGAGGGAAGGGCCAGTGGTTCGGAGTGCTTGCTTCATGACCACCATGAGGACCTGAGACCAGACCCCAGAACTCGGCATCCAAATAACAATCTGGATGACCATAGTCTCAGCTTTGCCTAGAATGCCGACTCCTGATAAGCATAGCCAGGCTTGCTGGCTACAAATGTAAATGAAAAACACAAAGTAAGTTTATGGAGAGGTCCTGACTCCAAAGAATAAAGGAAAAAGTGAGAGATGAGGACAGCAGATGGCTTGTTTTGTCTCTCTGTATGCATGCTATCTCTCTCTGTCTCCATCTCTGTCTCTCTGTCTCTCTGTCTCTGTTTCTCTGTCTCTGTCTCTCTCTGTCTCTGTCTCTGTCTCTGTCTCTCTCTCTCTCTCTCTCTCTCTCTCACACACACACACACACACACACACACACGTGCATGTATACCTCATGCAAATGGTGTGCTCCTACAAACATAAAAAATAAAAAGTCAGAAAAAGGGAGCCCTCCTCGCCTTACAAACCTACCCCAGCAAATCAAATTGCATCAGAACTAAGCACATGCTCTTCCATTGAGCAAGGCAGTCCCGCTAAGAGAAAGTGATCCAAAAGCAGGCAATGAGTCCATGTTAAATACGACCCCCCCACTCCACTCGTTGCTAGGACCCCCACATGAAGACTAAGCTGCCCATCAGTTACACATGTGTCTAGGTCCAGTCCATGAAACAGTAGCATATTTAGGTAACAAAACAGACAAAAATAAGGAAATACGAACAACATATGTGGGTTCACTGAGACACCACTCAAAGACATTTATAAGTCCAGGAGATAGATAGAAGAACACTAGGCTAAATAAATAAACAATATATTTAATAGCTTTATACTAGAAAAGTTCACAAATCTAGAGAAAGAGTTGAACCTCCATATTTGAGAGGCAGATAGAGTCCTAAATGGACACAAGCAGAAAAAGAGCCTCCTTTGTTATATTATAATTAAAACACTAATCATAGAAAACAATGAAAAATATTGAAAACTTTGAGAGAGGTACTTCTCACATAAAAGCAAACCCATCTGAATTATAGCATATTTCTTAACAGAATCCTAGTTAAAACATGGAAAATCTCTATAATAATAACTTTAAAACACTAAGGAAGGAAATGGAAGATTTTTTTGATTATTTATTTATTTATTTTTATTAATTTATTCATATTACATCTCAATTGTTAGCCCATCCCTTGTATCCTCCCTTTCTTTCCTCCCTCCTGCTTCTCCCTCTACTCCCTTCCCCTATGTCTGTGACTGAGGGGGACCTCCTCCCTCTGTATATGCTCCTAGGGTATCGAGTCTCTTCTTGGTGACTTATTATCTTTCCTCTGAGTGCCACCAGGCCTCCCCATCCAAGGGACATGGTCCGATATGGGGCACCAGAGTTTGTGTGAAAGTCAGATCCCCTTCTCCACTTAACGGTGGAGAATGTCCTGTCCATCGGCTAGACTGGGTAGGGGTTCGAAGTTTACTGCCTATATTTTCCTTGGCTGGTGCCATAGTTTGAGGAGGACCCCAGGGCCCAGACCTGCCTGTAGTTTTCCAGGACCCTCTGGATCCTTCTAAGAAATGGAAGATCTTAGAAGACGGACTTTCCATGTTTATGGAATGAAAGAACAAATATTGCACAAATGTTTCAAAGTCAATGTAATACTCATCAAATATTCAATGTCATTTTTCATAGAATTTAAAAAAAAAACAAATTCTTATAGAAGCATTAAAGTTGGCCAGATAGTCCAAGATGTCCTGGGCAAAAGAGCAGTGCTAGATGTACCATTGTACCTGATTCTGAGTTGTACAGCAGAACAATATTAACATAATATCATGGTTGGTACAGGTACAAAAGCAGACCAATGCAACAGAGAAGAGTCAGAAATAAACTCATGTAGCCACAGAGACTTGATTTTTTACAAAGGTACTAAAAATAAACATTGGAGAAAAGACAGCTCTTTTAACTAATGATGCTGGCCCAACTGGATATCTGTACGTAAAAGAAAAAAGTTAGATCTCCATCTTTGAACCTGTGTGAAAATTAATTTCAAATGGATCAAAGAATTGAATGTAAGACATAAAACTATAAAACGGATGGAGGGGGAAAAATAAGGAAAATACTTCACAATATCACCATAGGCAATAACTTTTGAAGAGGAAGCCAGTCGCTTCGGAAATCCATTTAATTGACAAATAGGATTTCAAGGAATTGCAAAAGGCCTCTGAACAGCAAGGGAAGTAATCAGTTGGTTGAAGAGGTGTTTTACAGAATGGGGAAAATTGCCAAGCATCTGAATAGACGAAAGAAAAAATACAAGAAAATCAAACAACACAGCCCATAAGTTGGAAGAGGAGCATATTCTAGTAGCTACTATCAAGATGTGGTCTGCAGCCACCTAGAGTGATAAAAGTGCTAGTAGTCCAGGCTACCCAGGAATCTGAGGCAGGACCATGTACTAGAGCCCTGGAACACAAGGCCATCCTTGGACAAATAGAATCTCTGTTTAGAAGCAAAACAAAAACAAGAGGAAGAACAACAACAAAACACGCAGACTATAAAAGCACGTGCAGTGCCGTATCGTTCATGAAAATACCGGAGAACTCAACCACTCCTATGTAACTTTTAACTTGCTGTGAAAATTTCCACCCACGTTTCTGACCCAAAGTAAGTCTTATACCTGGAACATATTTTATGAGAGAGATCGGTGTACTTTATGGAGCCCTTGTGTCCATCTGAGCATCATCTGTCTTAAAATTACTGACCTGAGACAGCGTGTAAAGTGTTGACTTGGCTGGTAAGGAGCCGGGAGTATAAGCATGGCTTTAAAATAAAAAGAACAGAAGAAATATCAGTATCGACTGTTGTTCCCTAAATCAGGGAGGTTGGTGTGAATGGGGTCTCAAGTTGGCAAAGTATAAACACAGGGACAGGAACAAGAAGGACCTGGGAATTAAGTGCGGCAGCCTAGCATCTCTGCCGTCCATGAACTACAGAGGACACCAAAGCGAAAGACGGAATCATGGGGGAATGAATGAAGCATGGAGCGGCTCAACAAAGGTCTTCTACACAGCCAAGCATCCAGACCAATTCAACAGAGCTTTAAAAAACTATGAACTATTTAGCACTGAGGACTTGAGAGTAAAGCAACGCTCCAGCCCTTCGCTCACTCAGCTCATGAACGGAGGTGGCAGAGTTTTTGTAGCGTGAGAAAGTGGCAGCTGAGAAAGAAGACAAAGGATGAAGGAAAACTGGAAGTTCTACTAGGGATTCAAAGGGACGGGCAACCAGCAGTCACAGAAAGCAATCCAAGAGGAAAAAATGGCCACACATCAGTGAGGTCCCAGATCTGTACTCCAGCTACAGGAAGTTGTAGAAAATGAAAATGCATTTGCTTAGAGCAGAAAGAATTGATTGAGAAGGCACAGGGAGATGGGGGCAGGTAAAACACGAGACACTATAGTATTCTCCCCTCACCACCTTGAAACATTGAAGACTTGTTTCCAATATGGTAGCTACCATCACATGAAAATATTTTAGTATAACAGTGGAATAAAGTTAGCAAATATCTATTTTCTGCAGCCACAAATTAAGTGGTCAATCATGACTGGACTACTGTGTTGAATACACAGACACAGTGCATCCGGTCATCACACAAAGCCTTATTTCAGAGCCCTGTTCCTAGAGGAAACTTGGCTTCTAGTCTTCACACAGACAGATACTACAGGTGAGTGCAGAGAGCAAAGTTCACTTTGGCCTTGGTCTTACAAATCAGAACATTAGATGTGTTGGGTGAGGGCATATGCTACACATCCATATTATGGTCCTGTGGAGAAGAATCTCCTGAATGTCTTAGAAATGAGTGTGTGTGTGTGTGTGTGTGTGTGTGTGTGTGTGTGTGTGTGTGTGTGT